>JAGFMF010011606.1:4492315-4536569 GCA_019455555.1 Galemys pyrenaicus | reverse complement strand
GAGAGAGAGAGAGAGAGAGAGAGAGAGAGAGAGAGAGAGAGAGAGAGAGAGAGAGAGAGAGAAAGAGAGAGAGAGAGAGAGAGAGAGAGAAAGAGAGAGAGATTGTTCTAGGAAGCAGTGATTTATTTTATCAGCACCACGGAGAGGGTCACAAATTCTCCATTGCTTGTGTTTATCCAGATGAGCTTTGGCAGAGGGTTTTAATTACATGCAATCTGAACTGGAAAAAACAAACCTTGATATCTTGTGACCACAGATATACATCAGAAGATAAGCATTAATCTCTCTTATTTATTGCTCCTTTCTGGACAATTTTCTTGCATATAACATATACTTCCTCCATCCTTTCCAAGGAAAGGAAAAGAAGTTCAAGTGTAAGATTTTAAAGCTGTCTGTTGATGGAAATACTTTTAAGTTTCTGGTATAATTAATCCCTATACAGATGTGTCAATTCCAATAGTCTCTAAGTTCAGACTATGGCACAAGGTTCTGGGTTGTTTCATGAAACCTGCTTATAATCTCAATTGTATGCCTAACTGAGTTGGGAGGAATTTATGGGGGGAAGAATCCACTTTAAAAAATAGAGCAATAGGGTTGTGATTTGGGGAAATCCTGCTGAGGAAACTGGATCAATTACCACAGAATGTGTTCTCTGATGTCTATGTTCTTCTTCTGAAAGATAGCAGGGTAATTAGGGGTATTTTCACTGAAGGAAAGAGAGTAGAAGATTGTGTATTCTTTTATTACTCTCTTTTCCTTCTGAAAGATGGTGTGAGGTCATGCTCTGTTGCCAGATCAGTTGAAGAAGTACATGTCCAAAAGTGCCCAGATTCTCCAGTGTGATTCCATCTGCTCACCTAGGAATCTCTATAATATTTAGTTGACACTTCATATTACCTTTTCTAATTAAATGAAATTGACATCCCATTAATTAAAAAAAAAGTGGTGATTACTTATTTTGTGTCAGGTATTTGTGCCAGGCATTGAACTTAAAACAATGACATAGATGTAATCCCTAACAAGGAACTGGAAAATGATTCACAATCTATTTGCTCAACAGTGAAAGGGGGTCATGTAGGAGTAGACCGGTCATAACTCTTACCTCAGAGGTGCTTATAGTCCAATATTTTAATGCTCTTACGCAGAGCTACATTTTAACAGGAGAGAATTAGCCTTACATGAAAGAATGACATTCAATCCATGGAACTTAAAATAGCAATAAACAATTGGAAGTGTATTTGGGAAATAATTTGGGGTGAAGAAGAATTATGTTGATCACTACAGGCACTTTCTAAGTCTGTGGCTTAAGTTATGCCAAGATTGGGGATGAAGGCTTGGCAATAAAGTAGAAACATTACACAGAAGAGAACAGAGAAGAAACTCCAGACTTCCAGGAGGAGGAGAGAGGAAGGCAGTAATGGAGGGAAGAATGTTGCTTACTGAGGAGTCTGTACATGGAGGGATGGAAGTCATATTCTGAATGACTTTCTGGAGATAGTAGCAAAGGTTTTCACCAGCAGGCAATTTTAGCTACCATTTCTTATCACATGCCCATGAATGTGTGTTTTAAAATATATCTCCCAAGTGAGAAACATGTTTGACACATTAAATAATGATCATATATAAGGGTACTTCCGAATTTTCTCATCATTAGATTTAAGCAGGATGACTTCCTGGAATTTATCTTCTTTTCATTCAAACAAAGAATCCTGACATCAGTTTATGTGGTAATACTACAGATGAGTAACTATACTGTTTATGTTAATTTTATGGAAATACTACAAACAGTTCACAGATTCCCATTTCTATGTGGCTACCTTAAGGAGCTCATTGTTACAAGGCCATTTGGACGTTTATCATTCTTGTTACATTTGGAATTTACACACAATACAAAATTGCTATAAATTGTTTTGTACAGAATGCACGTGCCTTGCAGCCAAGAAAAACAAAAAAAAAGGCTTTAAATCCAGCTCCATCACCTATGGTTCTGGACTTTGAACATTAACCTCTAAATTTTCTTGCTTGTAACATGGGAGAACCAGTATAGCAGATTGGTAAGATTACTCTATGAATTAAATGAGATGTGCATGTAAAGCACTCATTATATGATATGGCATATATTAAATGTTCAATAATTATTGAAAGGTTATTAATTAGTAGAATGGGTCTTATTTTACATCTTAAAACAGGGTTATACTTCTCCCCAGGGTTTTCAAGACAGAAATATAATAAATATAAAACACACAGCCCAATTGCCTGGCACATAGTACGAATCAGTTGTACTCTATCCATTTCTCCATTTGCAATCCCCTGTCGAGTCCTTTTCAAAGACCAACATACAGAGTAGATCATCTGTGAGGATCTTTATGAGTGCCTCCCACCAGTTTCCATTCATCAACTTTAGGATGTTATACTTTCAGAGCTTGGGAGGTTTAGTTTTTGCTGTTATAGGCTGCTGGTTGGTAATTCCAGAGTATTTTAATACCCCCTTTTCTGTCTCCCCTCCTCACATACAAAGCAAGTTAGACATTCTAATTAAAAGCCACATTTCTCTCTAGCCACAATGGGCTTTCAGTAGATTCTTTTTCACCTGCTAGGAAATGAAGTTAAAAACATTAGATAAATGAAATAAAATATTTCATAGTTGTCTCTTTAGAAACATATATTAGCCCATGTCACTTCATAGTGCTTTTCTGTTGGTTCAGTAACACTGACAACAGCAGACATCTTGTGAGCCCCAAGAGGGAGGGAATTGCCCTCTCCCAAAAACAGAGATATCTTCAGTAGACCACAATCCCTGGTTTAAATCCATTCAGTCCTTTGTGGATATGATTCCAGAAGTGTGTAGAATGACTTTTTTTCCAATTAGAATGACTTTTTTTCCAATTAGAAAATAATTCTATTTATTTCCATATGTGATTATTGTGAAAAATTCCGACAAACTATGGCAAGTAAAATTATCCCTTTAACTTCCCATCTCTCCCTCTTCCCCCACTCATGGATACCATTGTAAATACTTTGCTATACATTTCCCCAGCCTTTTAGATATAGAAAAGTGTTTTTCAGAAACATCAATGAACTCATTTTACATATGGTGCTCTATAGACTCTTTCTACCCTATATATTAAGGATCTTTCACATGAAGACATAGCTACCTTCCCTGAATTCCCCTGATAGAATTCACATCGTTGATATGATAGTATCCCTAAGTTGGGGACATTTATCTTGCCTCCTCCATGTGGATATTATAAACAGTACATTATGCTATAAACAGCTGTGCATACACATGTTTGCCTGATTGTTTACTTTGGGAAAATTGGCAGGATGATTTATCATATGCAAAGTGCTGCCATCTTTTCATTTCTGTGATCTTAAAATATGGAGGCAGTGTCAGTGACAAGTCTGGACTCATGTCAACAGGCCTGGGTTAGAACTTGAACTGGTACTTACGGAAACTGTTTCCATAGCCAGTATCTCAATTTTCTTCTCTACATATCTGACATAATAGAAACAGTTCCCTTATTTTGTAAGTGCTTGCAGGATTCCTTAAGTTCATGTAAGCCAAGTACTTTGATGAGTATATAACATCTAACAAAAGCTCAGAAAATATTAGCTATGACTGTGGTGTTAGTTACAGTCTTTTCAAAGCAATTCTGATGTGGTTTCCATTCTGCTCAATTTACACATGAACAAACTGAGGTTTAGAGAGGTAAGGTTGGTGGACACACGTAAGGAACAGTGTTAATAGTAGCCCCGTAATCTCTGTGCAAGGAAAGACTCTGAATTCCATAATATTGGAAAGCATTGCCTAAAGCATCCTCACCACTGTGCTCATATCCTAGAAAGAACATGGATTTGAGCTTAGGTTCAGGCTTGACGCTTTATGAACACTACATTACTGGGAAAGTTGCAAAACCTCTCTTATCCTCATATTTCACCTGTCTGACTTCACTGGAGATTTGAATAAAATAAATAATAGTATAGAGGCTAAGTCTGAGCATCATTCCTGGGATACAGTGGTAACCTTTTCAAAGACTTTTTTGTTAGGTAATGCGGTATCTAAATGAGAACTTACATCTTTTCCTTTTTATTATGTCCTTATGCCACCAATTCAAACTCTCCCCTTCTCGAGAAGGCTGATCTGAGGGGTCAAGACACCAGAACTACATGAAGACATTGCCCAAGTCTTCACCTGGGGCAGGAGGTTCCCCATTGGGTAGAAGAAGCAGAATTTATGAGCTACTGCAAAATCTTCTACCCAACTTTGCTGACCTCTAACTCCCTCTTCTCTGAGTCCCTGGCAGCCTCTGGATCTTGCTTCACACAATGAGGTGTTGTGTGGTAAAGGCAAGTCTTTTGGAAAGAAACTCAGCTCACACAGTAGAGAGAAGACAGACAGTGCTAAACTAAAACTCTTAAGGAAAACCACATGACCTCCAGGGATCACAGGAGAGGATGACTTTGCTGTAGATGATGGCTGTTACTATATTTTGAATGTGTTAGGATATTTTTTTCCTCAAGAGGATTTGTGGTGCCTTCATGATAAGAAAGGCATCAAAAAGATCTCTTTTATTAGAGCACAGCGCAGAGAGAAACTAGTAGACTATTAGAATCTAGTAGCCATAGATTGCAGCTATTTCCTATTCAGAATATGCATTATTTCTCTTTGGTTAAAAAAAATAAAAGGACTTTGGCTTTCCTTCAGAAGCTGACCTTGTCATCCTCATCTTAGTACTGAATAGCACTAAATACAAAGCAGGCAGAGGAGCTGGTGTTTTCCTTGCCATGGGCATCAGGGCAAGGCTCCCTGCAAGGTGGAATAGAGGGGGCAGTAGGTAGACATTTGATCCTCAGAACTGGGTTTTCATTCTAACCCTGATGGCATTACTTGTCTCAGTTTGTCTTTCTATAAAATTAGAAGTCGCACTAGAATTCTTTTCAGAAACTCAGATAATTACATCATACTGTCACATTTTTATTTTGTATTATCAATATGTTTTTAATATTTCTAATTAAATCATGTCACTTATAAACATTTAAACATGAAAATTTAGATACCCCTGTAAAAATGATAGATTAAATATTAGTCACGTATTTTGCTCCCTCTTGAAAACTCAATGGAAAAACAAAAAGGAAAAGGAGCTTTTTTTAAAAATAAATTTATTAAAGTAACATTAGTTCATAACATTATGCACATTTCATGAGTACAGCATTATAATTCAACATCTGCAGGTTAACATGTAACCAATGAGCACAAGGGACCCCACAAATTTGCACACTCTAAAACAAGATCATGTTATCTGTTGCATAAAGCAAAAGGAAACTCCTAGTGTGAAAGATTTTTAATAGAATTAATGTGCAGAGAGAGAACAGAAGAGACGATAACAGTTTTGCAATAAAATGGCCCATGGGCCAGTGCAGCCAAATAAGGTTGGCCCAAAGTGGGACCACTGAGGCCTTCAAGTTTGCCACAAATCTAAGCCATCTCTGGCAGGGAACTACAGGAAAGGGGTTCTGAAGCAGAACCCAGAAAGCTGGTACAAAAGGAGACAATATCAAGGTAACTATGGCCATTGTCAGTCTCCCTAAGGGTGTCTCACCCACATGTTTCTTCCAAGTGTTTTTACATGTCCCTCTTCCACATGTCTCCTTCCCAACAGTACCGGTGTGCAGCTGGGCTGCAGAAACAAGAACTTACCTTTTAACCCACTTGCCTTTCATGTTGCATAGCTTCATCTGGAACTCAGCTCCACTCATAGCTCCCAGTAGTTTTTCCAAAGTGACTGCATTTAAGTGGGGGCAGGGACTATGCTCCTATAATATACCACACTGTGATCACCACCAAATGACTAGTTTCCATCATCTACCAAACCATTGACCTCTTTTACCTGTTTTACTTTCTCTTCTGGTAACCACCACCCTGCTAATGTATTCTAAGGGTTTGCTTTTATCTGTTTTATTTGTCTGATCTCTGTAAAGATGATAGATAAATACAGTAGCATGTTTTACTCTATCTTGAAAACTGCTGGGGAAAAAAATGCAAAGCTAGTTTCTTTTTTTTAAAGGACAGTAGACATCATGTCAAAAATAATAAATGACCATACCCAAGAACCCCATGATTCATAAGCTAACAATGGGGAAAGCTGAAAAGACTTCCATTCTAAAGCAATGGTTCCCCCCCAATTTCAGGAAATGGTACTGGCAGGGGTCTTATAGGTGGGATAAAGGAGAAACACTCAAGCAAGGAGGATCGGTTACACATCCTTCTAAGTAGCAGTCTAACAGTGTCAGTCTGACTGACTGTGCTGCTGGGTTGCTGGAGGTTTATCTATGAAGGAGATAAAAGAGAGGAAATCTGGACTAGGAGACACTGGGCACAATTAAGGGCAGTAATACTCAAAACAAGGTTTCCATGCGTGATACCTGGGAAGCTGATGTTGCCAGCACTTTCTTCCCACTCAGTTCCTGACTTGCTGGCAGTTAGACTTTAACCCTTAGGCAATAGATTAGAGAATCCCTGACTATGGAACCTGACTGACCAGAGAAAAAGGACTTGTATATAAGGATATTTGAGTCTCTCCAACTTTGAGTCCTAACTGTGGTCCCCTGCAGTCATGCTCACAGAAAACAAGCTCTGTTCACATGCTTAGAGTTGGAAAACAGCATGACTCACCAAGAAAATGTGAACTTACCACAACAGTTAGAGAACTCTAACTCTAAGGACAAACTCTAATGTGGAAGAGAGTACAGAAAGCAAACAGAAGAGAAGCCTCATGGAAAAACAGACTCTGAGGCAAAACAAACCTTTAAAAATAGAATTTAGAAAAATAGAAGAAGCAGTCTTGAATCAAGGAAAAGATAGTATGAAAACCAAACATACCGAGAACCAAAAAGAATCTCTGATTTTTCTTCCAGATTATGTTGTTTCTTTTCTTTTAGGGAATGAAAATTGTACAAGAAATGAGCAGTTGTCATAATTTACAACTTGGACAAAAATGGTGTTACAAACTCAAAAAATTTAAACACTAAATACCAATCAAGCCAAAATTATACTTTGACTCTATGGGAAGTGAGGAAAATGAGAATGTATGGAGTTCCTAATGAGAAATCCTTTTATGGGGGGTGGAGAGTTATTAATAATACCAGAAAGTGAACACATTTTTTAAAATGAAATACCATTATTTCACATCCTTATTAATTTTTTGACAGTATAGGATTTCTCCCCTCAAGTGTGATCACCATTTTTAATACAACATATTTTTGGTATAATGGTCATAAATACCAATATAACCACTACATCAACTAAAAGAAGTAAAAAAATCTTCTGGCAAGGGGAACATAAACAACTTCTGTTTTGATATTGTTGTTTTTAAACTATATAAATTTATATCCTTTATAAAGTAAACAAATTTTTATATTGCCACTGTAAGTAGTTGGCACCATTTATGTATAAGTAGAATTCCCAAGTGATTAAAAAATAACAATCTTATGCAATTAGATAATGAGCGTGTGTCCAAATTTTATTTAATGTTAGGGGTCAACTTTAACAACAGAGCTGGTTCAAAAGTATTTAAGATTCTTGATGCTTTTATGTAATAGAGAGGTGCTTACTTTCAATTGTCCTTTAGTGTAAGGCAAGTAAATTTTCCATATGGCAGACATTAGTAAACTAGCAGACAAATATCACACTTTGTCATCTTTTACAAGTCTCTTGTAATACTTCTGGTTTCTAATTTGTTGTGATTAATTTATCTAACAAAGTTATATTTCCTGAGAGAGTACAAGGGCTCACTTCCCTTATCCCCAAAATGGGCTTATCAAAAGTGCTTTATTTACAAATTCCTACAACCTTGAGTATATAAGAAATTACATTCACATTCCAACGTATAAAAAAGATGCAGTGGGTGAGATGTTGTTAAGGCTCCTTAAAGCATAATTTGAAAATCATTATCTAGTCCAACTGTTAAATTTACTCTGCTGGTGATGTAACTTTAACCAAACTTGCACTTCGTTATAATCCAGGGCTTTTCCCCCTGATTCATTCATGTATCAAGTCATCTCCCACCTAGAAATATTTACTTAGAACAATACTGCTGAATATACTGCGGGAATTACAGCGTGACATCATTCAAGTCCCAGGGAACACACAGACTGATGAACAGGCCAAAGAAAGAAAAGCAGAATTATACAAATGGGTCAGACTAGGGTCCTTTAACTCTGACACTAGATCAATTAATTTTAGCTCAATTAATTCATCATTAGAAGGGGATGTCTTATGCAAAAGGAAAACAAAATCTAGCCATCCTTATCTTATTTCCATCTTGGCACTTTCTCCCAAACACTTGTCATTAGTGTAACTTTAAAAATAAATACAATAAAATTAAAACAATTTTAATAAACACTAACTAGATGCTGTTGTATACATCAAATTTTACTGTGAACTTACCTCTTCCTCAATAAAGGAGTTTTATATGAACAAGAAAAGCACTAAGGCCATATTAGCCCCAAAGGGAGATTTGCAATCATAGGGTTGACAGAAAAATGACAAAAGGGGATACCTTTTACATAATCTGATTCCAGGTTATGAAATGACTGTGTCTGTCAATTATTACTTTAAATCATCTCAGTATGGCCTGTGTTTCCTGGGAAGACTGTGAGACATTAGAAGTTCTGAAATGCAGAGGTTCTACTCTGCTTTTGATAAAGTGCAAGGGCTGACTTAAGACCAAGGGTGAGCCAAGAAGACAGCCACCATCTGCCACACTTCCATCCCTCCCTCTGCTATGTTATATACCAGCCCTATACATAAGATTTCATTTAAAGAAAGGACTCCTAGTTCCTTCCAGTTATCACAGCCTATAATTATTAAAGGAAAAAAATCGCTATTATTTGACTGTCTTTAGTTTGGATGGGTTCATTTCTTTGCCAGGACCATCACGAGAAGAATGCCTTTGTCATTTCAATTATAAGTCACTGTTTAGGTCAAGCCCCCAGAAGACACTATCCCAGAAATTTCCTTCCACTTGCCCAGTACTGCAGCAATTAACAGTGGGTGATTTGTGGCTGCATTTTTACTGCTTCATACAGGTTTATCATCTTGAAAGTTTTCCATTTGCATATATGCTATACATTCTTTGGTTGACATTTAGATATCATCCAGAGTTTAGATTATGCATTGCCTTGTGCTGCACTTTCTGCTACGTGCTGGGAATTCAAAAGCCTGGCCAGAGTGCTGACGCAGACCAAGGGGAATATGAGTTGCAGCTACTACTTATGGAGAGCTTACTATGTGCTAACCCTTAGTAGCGAGGGTTTTACCCGCAGTACCTTATTTATTCCTCAAACTGGTACTTGAAGGTTTTTATTACTTGCCAACTTTTATAAATAAAGAAACTGAAATCCACAGAGGAAAAATAATTTGCCCAAGGTTACCCAGCTCAAGTGAGCAGCAATGAGATTCAAACTCAAGTCTGTCTGATCCTGAAGCACTCTGCTACACAGCCTCCCACACTGAGAGTCTTCAGAGTGAAATGAATGAAATTGGACAGATTCCACTTTTAAATACCAAACTTCCTGAGCATTCTAATTGCTGTTCTTTGGAATAAGAAGGAATGGCTATTTAAAAGAAGTGGGGGACAGGAGGTCAAGAGAAAAGGGGTTTTGTTATCTCTATTGGTTAAGGAAGAGATGTAATCCTGAAGGGGAAAAAAAAAACATATCAAACAGAAACCATTATGTAAGTTTTCTGTGGGCTTAGGTTGATGAAATTGCCAAAGAATTCAGATAAAGGAGTAATGAATATGTAGCACTGAAATTTTTTAAAAGGGAAAGAAAAGATCAGAAGTCACTGAAGGCAGTTAGAAGTTGACTCAATTGAAGGCTCAGACCATCTTGACAAATGGAAGCAGACTGATGAAACCCCGATGTAGATCTGTGCTCATCTGCCATGGTGAATTTGGTCAAGGAGCCAAAGTTCTGGAGCCATATTGCCTAATTTGAATCCTTTTCCCTCATTTTCCAGCTACTTGAACATCTCTGTATGATGTAGATCACGACATCTCTCACCTTGTGAGATGAGTTAAAGTGTTTAGTAGGGTCCCAGGCATTTAGGAATCACTGAAAAAATTTTATTTGTTGTTGCTGTTACTACCATGAACTTTACATTTGCTCAATGCTAGAAATAGGAGATTATTAGTCAGCCAAAATTTTGGAAGAATGAAGAAGCAGAAAGGAGAGAGAATCACCTGTAACCAAGAAATAAAGGGTGATGTGCTTCCCCCTACCCCTAAGTATCAGAAGGAAAACACCAGTCACAAGGGTAGGGCAGGAAACTGAGAGTTGGCTGGGGTGATGGAACATGATGACTTGTTTCCATAAAATATATGTTTTGATGGAAGCTGGGGGAGGGGGGGAGGACAAACATCCTCTTGTCAAACAGGGCTGGAGAATCAGGGATTAACCAAAATGCAGAAGTGAGACCTAGCCAGAGAGAGCAAGCAGGTTCTGAGTCATTCATTGTTGGATGCCAATAGTCATTGAATGCAGGTTGGGATGGGAGGATTGTTTTTAGTGAGAGCATCTTCTTTCTTTTTCTTCCCCTCCCTCAACTGTAAATCAGTTAAATGCAGCAGAGGTGACTGAGGTGCTTATAAATGAATGTGAGTGTCATCACCTTTTCAACCTCTATTTATTGAACACTTTCTTTATGTCAGACTCTGGCAAGGTTCTGATGACACAGGCTGTTCCCACACCTTGGCTTTCATCACCAGAGCCTCACTGGGCATTGTATTGTGGATCTCAATTATGAAATAACCTACAAAAATTCAAAAATCACAGAAACCAGGCTCTATGTCTGACCTACAGAAATGTTGCAGTGGCATTAGCGGAGTGAGTTTTTCCAGAACTGTACCTATAACTTTTATGTTCACTCCAACCTCAAAAGAGTGAACTGTTTATATTTTTTATATATGGTATGTGGAGGCTCAGAGAGGTTATATGGTCAGGAAGGTTGCACAGTTGCAAGTATAGAGTTGGAACTCAGACCAGCTGTGTTCAAAATCCCAGGACAGTATCATTTGGTGAGACTACTTTCCTAGATATTATGGAAGGAAATATGCACAATACTTACCTCAAGAAGTATAAGCAAGCCCTACCCGAGGTTCAGGAGTTTATATTAAAAGTGGGCAGGAATCAAACCGATTTTACAACTTGGTTCACCCTGGACCACCACCAAGGCAGATGATGTATTTTGTGCTGCAATGCACCCCCATGGTTCCAGATCCATTATGGAATCTCAGTCCCAAGCTCTGGAAGCACCTCTCCATTTGTCCCTCCAGTCTAGGTGTTATAGTGGCTTCCTGCTGTTGCTAATCTCTAGGTTAGGTTGTGTTACAGCTGCTTCACTGCATGTATAAACAATGACCTGAATTAAATTTCCTACTTATCCCAGGTTACCAGGTAATACCCTGACTGTTAAACAGATGAAGAAACCAAAATTCAAATAAGTGTTTCAGACAACACAGTACAATAATTCTTGACAGAGTTAGTATTCTAAACCAGATATTTTGATTACAGACCTTAAGTTCTTAATTATTAGCTTATATTTAAGGAGGTTAGTGAACTTTCTGGTGTCCAGTAGCAGTTGGTGGTAGCAATGAATGATGACAGCAACAACCATGATGATGATGATGATGATGATGATGAAGAAGAAGAAGATGGCAGCTCAGGTTTCTTGGTGATAATCTTCACGACCACCATGTATAATCACTGTTGCATACCCTTTGGGAGGGGTGTACAGATACAATGTCCTGCTTGTTACATTGATGTCTCTGAATGTATTACAGGCCTTCACCTACCACCACATTCAAGAGATCATGGTCCAGCTGCTTCGCACGGTGAACAGGATGGTCATCACCATGGGGCGGGATCATGTTCTGATTGTGAGTAGATATCATTTTCTTTTCCAATATTGCCAACTTTTCATGGTCAGGGAATGGATTTTTTGGAATAGACCATGCCAAGAACCCAGTACTGATTGTTGCTTTCCTTTGGAGTACAAGGGTTAGATTTTTTTCTGTCTGAGTTGGGAGAGCATGAGAGTTACTCAAGAGGCTGAATGAAATAAAACAAGATTTAGAACCTGTCTACCAAGTCATTGTACCAGAGGAGCTGGAATGTCGCTGGTAATGATGGAGAAGTGAGAGAGAAAGTCTTTTTAGATGGGTTCAGCAGGATGTTCCAAGAACCTCTGTTCTAGTCTGGAATTAAGCAGTGCCTAGTTGCTCTTGAATTTGGTCTAAGTGGCTTCATTCATTGTGAAATGTGACTGAAGATGCCAGTTGTTTCAAAGTCTGGCTAAAAGCGAGGCTATTCTTCTGCACAAACACAATATTCAGAGATCAGGAGATTCCTACTCTTCAGTTTTATTTTCCCTCTCCAGAGGGAAATAGGCCTTTTAGCCTTAGACCTTAGTTGTGTTAAACCAAGGGCCTAAAATTTTAATTCTTATAGGAGTCAATAGGCAACAATACCACTCCTCTGCTTAAACTGACTCATGGTTTCCCATCTCATTCATAAAATCCAAACCATAACTGAGGCCTGAAATACTCCTTGCTCCTCCCCCAGATGAAACATGATTTCATTTGCCATTCTCTTGAATTGTTTTATCTTCTCTAATGATCTGAGTGTTTGTTCCCTTGAGTTAATCAGATCTTGGCTTAGGTGTCACTGAATTAGAGAGACTTTCTTGCTCTAGCTACTTGGTCTGTAGTACCTGGTACCTGTGCACACTCTTTCAACATCCATGCTTTAACTTCTCGTACTTATTACCGCCCAACACACACACTCATGTGCACACACCATGCGTGTCTGTAAGCACATTTTTTATATGTGGTCCTGTAAGAATATGGGCTCTGAAAATGTAAGGGATTTAGTCTTTTTTGTCCAGCCCCATAAGAGTGTTTGGCTTATAGTAGTTGCTTGATAAATACTCATTAAATGAATAAGTAAATGAATGAATGAAATGTACCAGGCAGGAACTTTAATGTTGAAAGTTGACAAGTGCTACTCATCTCTGATTGATACCATGTGGGATTGGCCACATAGTTGCCAAAACCCCCAGTGTCTCAAGAGAAGCTAAAATCCTCATAGTTTATGTGAAAATTCCTGATCTTTCAGTGTTGGCAGCTAATTAAAAAAATAGCTGTAAACACTCCGTGATCCCAAGACAGCTAGATTCAGCTCTCTGAAAGCCAATTTGGGACCGCTACTTTAAATGCACATGTGCACCAGGTGTGGGAATGTTGATTTTCAGTACACTATAATCCTGCCTTAGGGAGACAGAATTTAAGGTGCTGAGTGTGATTCTAACAGTAACTGGGCAAGGGTTTAATCCCAAAAAGGGATCAAATAGAAATCTTTTTTATTCCTGTTTGCGTCTACCTACTCATGTCAATGGATAGTTATTTAATGTATATTATGTCTATCAAAGGAGTAGTGACAGCCAGCAGTGCCAAGTACTCCTGCCTTTCTGAGGCACAGAGCCATGTAAAATTGGTCTCTGATATTTGTCTCAATCACCATTTCTAATTCAGTTATAGGTTTTTATAACTGCAGTTCCCATAATACGCCTTAGATAAGCATTTTATGACCTCTCCAATCTTTACTTCTTCTCTTTGGAGTCAGACCTAAAGATGGTCATCAACCCATTTGGCTCCATCTGTACAGAGCAAGCTCTTAATTCGCCATCTCTTCTTTATAACAGTGATTCATTGAAACAGTGCCTGGAACATAGAAAACTCCGAATAATGGATATCCATTATTATTTTCCTTTCTTTCTGGTGTAAGTCATCTCTTTGTGCCTTTGCTTTATCAAGAGAAGAAAGTGAACATAGTTTGGCCTTCATTTACTACAGCCAGTTCTCTGAACTTTTTATTTGATGCTCTATCCTGGTCACTTGCCCTTCCAAAATACCTTCCAGCTACCCCATTCATCTTTGTCAAGATATACCCCTATACTAGATTGTTTAGTGACACTCCATTGTATGTAAAATTAAGTCATAAATGCATTATCTGGTCATTCTCAGCTTCTGAGAATTGGCCACAATCAAATTGTTTAGCCTTTCCCTGTACTTTTCTCTATCTAAGTAGCCACTGAAAATGGATGTGTGGATATAGCTCAAACATGCCTGGAAGTTTCTCACTTTCATGCCACATTCCTTATCTGTAGATCCTTTTGTTTTGTCTCCTCAATCTACTGAAATTCTACCTACTCTTCAAGGTCCAGCAGAAATCTATTTCTTATGAAGCTGCTCTGAAACTTTCCAACATCCCCCATTCTAAATTGCTCAATTCTCTTTTATCTTTTAACAATTTCATTGAAATAAAAATTACATGTTTTAAAATCTAACCATTGTAAGTATTCAGTTTGACCAGTTTCCATCAGCATGTATACAGCTGTGCAACGATTTCCATAATTAAGTTAGAATATTCTTTTCAGCCCCCAAATTTCCATTTACAGTTATTTTCTATCTCACCTATATCCAAAGCAACCCTAATTTATAGTTCTAAGCAGTTACTAATCTACTTTCTGTCTCTATAGGTGCCTTTTCTGGACATTTCATATAAGTGAATTCATATAATTTGAGGTCTTTTGTATCTGACTTCTTAGCATAATGTTTTTGATGCTTATCCATATTTTAGAATGGTTCAGTACTTATTTACTTATAGGTTAATAGTATCACATTGTAGGAATATATCACATTTTGTTTATCCATTCATTAGTTGGTAGATATTTGAATTGCTTCAATACTTGGCAATTATGAATAATATTGCTACAAACTTTCACAAGCGAGTTTTATGTGAATTTATTTTAATTACTTTTGGGTAGAAATCTAGGAGTGGAATTTTTGGACATATGGAAAGTGTATGCTTAACTTTGTAAGAAATTGCCAAACTGTTTTCCATGGTGGCTGTACCATTTTACATTCCCACCAGTAATATGTGAGGGTGTGGTTTTTCCACATCCTCGCCAATACTTAGTGTTACCAATCCTTTGAATTATAACAACTTTTGTGGCATGACACTATTGACTTTAATTTGTGTTTCCTGATGACTAATGATGTTGAGCATCTTTTCATGGATCGTCTTTTTGAATCATTTTTATCTGTGAATGTGCTGTAGCTCCTCTCTTACGTTGTAAATACTTTAGACTTAGACCTATCTGCAAAGTGGGGTAATGATAGGCCGTGCTCATAGAGTTGCTGGGAGAATTAAATAATACCCAAGAAGCATTCACAAACATTTCTTGTGCATAATATTCATTTATGTATTCATTTGGTATTTTATGAGCCCTTTCATAAGCTCAGCACAAAAACTCAGAACTGAGTTATTATGGTCTATGCCCTCAGGAAAACCAGGACCTCCTCCAGTGGGATGTCTTTAAATTACCTCAAACTCATCTTGTCCAGACCCTACTTTATAGCAGCCCCCGGGAGCTTTCTTCACACTATCACTGACTTCATGTTCTCAACTTATGGTTCTGACCTCCAGAAACAGAGGAGCTACCCTTAACACCTCCCCCTACAACACATACACATATTGCCCCAATCACCTGCCTGCCACTTTTAGTCACCTGCCAGGTCCTACTGCTCTCAGTATAGCTGGCCTCAGTGTTCCCATTAGCTCCCTGTTTCCTTTTAGAGCCTCAGTCATTGGGTCCCTGGTGCTTAGTCCACTGCAAGGTGATTGTCTGTTTTGGTGTTCTATCCCTAAATTCTGTAGACCCCTTTGAGGGCAGGGATTAGAATTTACTCATTCTTCCATCCTCTACATTGCAGCAGAGTGCCTGGTATTCTGGATACTTGATAAAATATGTGTTGAAAAAAATGACAAAGTGAACGAATCCCTGAAATCGCTATCTTATATCATACTTTTCTTTTTGTATATGCTTTCCCTTCAGTTTAGATTGCTCTTGGTTCAGCAGTGAATGTATTTTCTAAATATCTGGAACCTACATCTTAGGAAGTGCAGGAGCAGTGTAAGGGATTGCCTGTTCCGACTTTCCTGTCCCCAACCCCCACCCAGGCTGATTCCACTCAGAGTTCTAAGTTGTACACTGTGTGATAGTCTCAATGACTCTTGAGTTTGCTAGCATAATCATGACAGTGTGAGTGCTGAGTGGGGAGTGCTAGAGTATGTAGCAAAAACACCTTGCTAGGAACTAGAATGTACCTGAACTCAAAGGAAGACATGAAAAGGGTTTTCTTAAGATCTAGCCTCATCTTCATAAAATGGGTCTTTTCAGCAATTCTTAAACTAGAAATATCTCTTCCAAATTAAAGGTGGAAATGGTGTTAGGAAGTAATTACTCAGAGGTCAGAGTTCCCTATCTTAGCAGTGAAGGCCCCAATTTAATTTCAATTTGAAATTTGACAAGGAAGAGACATCTCCATTCCAACCGTCACTTTTAATTTTCCAGGTATGACTTTTATTGGTTAGTTTCTATTGCTTAGGAATATTAAATAATCAATATTTATGCAAACACCAGTATGTCTAATATCTCTGAAATCCCAAGACGTCCTTGACCAGGTGTGGGGAGACAGGTTGCTCTTACATCCTTATGTGGGACTACACAGTGATTTTTCATTTCTTATTTGCAAGAGTAGGAACATTGTGATAAAAGGTGTTAGCTATTAAAATTATAGGATGCATAGGGTTATGATGGATCACCTCTGGTACCTGGCACATTGTAATTATCATTTGCTGGAAATAGCCATGCCTGACTTTTTCCGTACATAGCCTGCACAAACAATCAAGTGTTGATGGTGGCAAATGAGCAAAAGGAAAATTTTACAAAAACAACAAGCAAAGTAAGACAGAGACCTTTTACATAACTACTGCCCCCTCTTCCTCTCTTTGCCAGAGTCTGGCCTATTAGAGATCTGTTGGTTCACTTGTTACCAGCAAGTTTGGTCTTGATGTTAAGAAAGACAGCCTGAGTAGGTGGAAAACACAGAGAACAGGAGCTAGTCTCCGCACTGATTCTGGAGAGTTGGCTCTGTGACTTTATGCTGGATTCATCTCTCTGTGCATTATTGAGATCGTTGTCTTATGTCTACATTTCCTGTTTTGGGCAATACCTATTCTCTTTCCATATCTCCAAAGCTCCCAAGTCAGGGGTAGAAAATAGATTTCATTTCATATACTAGGTCTTGTGAATTGGCAGTGTCAGCCTGTAAACCTGTGTTGAGAAGGATTCAGAGGCTATACCTTAGCACCTTAGTGAAAAGAAGGCTGAAGTGATTAGCAGTGTCTGTTATAAGCATTAGATTGGGGTTGAGTGAAGTCTGCAGGATATTTGCAAATATTACATGTTGATAAAAATCACTATTGTTTTTCTGACCCAATCCAAAACTTTGTGTTCGTAATACTTTTTCTACATATTCATGGTTCCACTAACAAGGCTGTAGTGTATGAGAAGAATAATGGAAAACATCAATAATCTCTGAGAGTCTGCATTTTACTGGGGAAGGGTTTTTATGTCATATTTTCTGACATGTTTTATCAAGTATAAGATGCACCATGATTTTCTGTGCCTGTAAGAAAGAGAACATGCTACCAATTCATGTCTCACAGTGGTTGATTATTGCACTGATGATAATCTTCAGAGATGTTAAATATGACATAAGAAAGAAAGTTTGACTGAAAATCTCTACCGTGTGGTAGAATACATCTTTGAGTCCTCACAGGTAATTATCATTATCTCCTGTTGGTTGTGAAAATAATCTGAGTGTTGGGGGACAGAAGCATCCTGGCCAGAGTCAGACAGCTCCTATATGAGCCCAGGGAAGTCTGACTTATCTGGTCCCCCATGTTTCCTTTAAGAAGGCATTGTTCAGCCCCACAAATCAGAAGCAATGTGAAGGAAATTCTCCAGACTTGTGTGTGTAGGGTAGGGGGTATTTCAGAGAACCCCCAGTACATCCTGCTGGCTGCTCTAGAGTTGCTGTCCCCTTGCCTTCAATCAATCAGGGAATTTAAACACTGCCAGAAGTTCTTGGAAGGGAAATGATCCGGTTATTTTGTTGAAATGGGATCTAGTTTTTATTTCGGGTAGTTAACATAGCCTTTGGGTGATATATTTTGGGCCTAATTACCCCGGTTTTCAGAGAGGAGTCTATAGAGTGATTAAATAAAGGTAAATGCAGTTGGCGTCATGCCAGCTCCAGATAGTCTCAGCAGTTTGTTAAAAAAAAAAAGTGGAACTGACCCCATCCTCCAATCCTCTACTGCTTCACCTCACAACAACACTGAAAGATTCTGGAAAATGCCTGAGTCATCAGAGAACAAGAGCTTCCAAGCTCTGAATTCCCTTTCCAAATGGCAGGTGGCCCATCTATGAACAAACTCTACTTTGGAGTAGGAGCCCAGAGATTCCCCGAGGTCTGTGCAGGGGTTGCAGCAAGATAGCTAGTCACAGGTCCATGCACACCATCTCATGGACGTGAAGAGGTGGGATCCCAACCAGAAAGGGTTGGTTGACTTATGACCATGCATGCAATCATGCATGGCATGACTCTTGACCACCTAACACCATGCTAACAAAGAATATTGATAATAAAGCTGTCATGTATTGAAAGAAGATTCTGTGTTTCAATGAAGGAATTAAACACCTTAGATTTTACCTCACATAACCTGAGTCAGGATCTCATATTTTGCATATAAAATAGCTGAGGCACACAGAGGTTTTTTAATTTGCCTATAATCATAGCCTATCAATGGAAAAACTAGGATTTGAGCTCAATCAGTGCTGTACTAGAGTCCCTGCCCTTAAGTCCTGTATCATTCACTTCTACACTATTTATATCTTTTTTCTAGGCACCAAATATATTTTTATTTTTTAAAGACATATTTTTTATTCATACAAGAACTGGGACACAAGCCAGAGGTGTGAGGAGTGGGGTGTGAGAGGACTCACCAGAATCAGAGTGGGGGGCAGAACAGGCAGATCTACTGAAATACACTGTTGAGGGGAGCAGCAGGTGAGATAGGAGAGGTCTGGCACACCATGTGGGTCACCTCCTTGGTTGGGGATCAAACTGGTGCTGCAGTGGCTATGGAGAGCTTCATAGTCCTGCATCTCAACCCCTTGAGCCACCAGGGAGTGCCCGGCATCAAATATTTTTAAAGTAATAATCAGCAATGTAAGTCCATTTTGCTGCCCTGTTTAGACTATTCAATCTAGTGAGATTACCTAAATATCAGCTTTCAGAAACCCGTAAAAATTGCACAGAATTTTTGGTGGTTTTATTATGGCAATGATATCTCTATGGTCAATCATATCATTTTATCATCAAACCTATCAAATTAAAGCAAGAACTGTCTCTGTATTGGTATTTATGAAATAACAGGCTTCAGAGAAGACGAAACTAGAATGGAGACTTCAAGATTCTGAAAGGTTTTAAAGGAAGAGTGAGTCTCCTCCTTCCATATCTAGCTCCTCTCCAGGTTCTTGTGATTTTAGTTCTAAAGGTCTCTCAAATCCAAATGCTGTTCTCCATCACATTGCTCCTTACTTGAATATGGCCTTGAGCATCTTTCACTACTGCCATTGCTTCAATCTTCTACCAGACACACTGTTTCCAACCGCCCCCCCCCACCCCCCGCTTTGAATTCTTGCCATTGTGGCCAATATGTTCTTTTAAGTAGAATTTTCTTGGTGAGATAGCATCAGTGGCCCACAGTGGCCAGGGACAAAGACCCAGATGCTCCCCATGGCCCTTAGGGTGCCTAGTCTGCTTTGCTTCATTTCCCGTGGTCTTTACTTCCACTCTTATACCAACTCAACAGAACTGCTCTGTAAGTACCAGAATGCTTCTTTTCTCTGTGTCCCTCCACTTGCCCTTCCCTCTGTTTGGCACATAATCTCTCCTTACCTTTCTTTTCAAGACCTTCCACTTCTTATTTCTTCATGTTTTGGCCTGGGAGGCACATCTTGATCCACACACTGCTCTTCAGCCTCTTCACACACTGCTGTTCATCATACTGTCGTAAGAACACACTGCCTAGGGTCTCCCTGGTGATGCAGTGGGTTAAGCAACGCACTATGAAGCAAACAGCAGCCACTACAGCACGAGTTCAATCCCTGCTGCTGGCCCAAGAGGGGACCCACATGGCGCAGCAGACCTCTCCTGCCTCACCCGCTGCTGCTCTCAGCAGTGTGTTTCAGTCAGTCTGCCTGTTCTGCTCCCACTCTGTTTCTGGTGAATCCGCTCACCACCCTGGACTCTAGCCTGCACCCCAGCTCTTGTATGCATAAATAAATAAATCTTTATATATAAAAAAAGGATATCCTTCCTAATTCTTCAGAACAATGCTTAACTTTGTTACCTCTGCATCTGTAGGAACAGGGGTCCCTGCCAAACAGTATGATTTCAGTGAAACCCTACCGAAGGATTATAATTCCTACTGTTTTGTTTACACAGAAACCATCATTTTTTCCTTAATAAGCATTACTAATATTAACCTTATGTTGAAGGATAAGGGAGGAGAGAGAGTTACTGCTGAATAACTGGACAAGCAAAAAGGAGTAGGGGAGGATGTATGTGTCAGTAATATTAGCAGTTAACATTTCTGGAGAGCTTGTGATGTGATGGAAATGATGCTTTAAGGGCGTTATCAAATTTAATCTGTGAGGCTGACAAAAAAAAATATGATTACCTTTCAAAGAGCAAACAGTGATCAGAGTGCTTAAACCCTTTGCCTAGCATCATATGCATGGGAAGGAAGATGCAACAGTCCTTATCACTCACATTTTATACATTTTCCTAGTTATGTCTGGAAAAATTGTTTTCCTGTGAAAAATTAATCAAACTGAGGAAATTCCTGAGAAAGAGTTGTTAATATGATAGATTAATTTAAGAAATTAGTAAAAATTATATAAGAGATCTGAAATTCTGGTTGGCAGCCAAAAGATGGCATCATTACCTTGGGGTAGCTTGGTAGCTGTTTAATATGATAATGTGAATGGTTAGAAGATAGGGATGTCCTGTGAATGGGGAAGCTTTGCTTGAATAAGGATTTTAGTAATTGTATATCAGGTTGTACTTATTCTATAACATATATCAATATAATATAATACAATATAATATGATATTATACACTGTAATACATATGGAAAAATGGATTAGCATCTCAACTTATAAAGAACCCATAACATACAGAAGTCAGTATTGGATAGAATTTATAGAACTAGCTCTTATTTTTAATTGACTTGAAAAATTTAGGTGGAGGAAGGGATAGAGCATTGTAAGTGGGAGCATCATTTCTTGATTTATCTTTATCTCCTGGTCTATGAAACAGTCTCTCACTCTTCAAGATCATGTTTCATCTCTGAAATCATTATTCTCTGTCCATTTGTTAGTGGCATGCTATAAGGGAATTTTCTTTTGACCTACCTAAGTTCCTCAGTAGACTATGATCGTAAGGAAAGGGACTGTATCCTATTACCTTTCAGACTCCTGTCATTAATAAAGGCTTGGCATGTAACAAGCACTCAGTTCAAACTGATTAGAATGAATCAATGGAAAGAAGTAATTGAAATGACAAATTAGTGTCTAGCTTTAAAAGACTTCTTCCTTAAAAAATAAGATGACAATAAATATGTTTCATGTTAGGCTTTTCCTTAAATTTATATATATATAAATTTATATATATATAAAATCCCAATTATTTCACTAGCCCTCTATGATAGAATTCTTTTAGACACATTAACGTTTGGGATATGGGGCATAAGAGTTGGTTTCATTCTTCAAACTGCCTTCTGTTCCATGATGGGCCACATAATGGGAATTAAACAGAAATATGAGGTTCCTAATTTTGTTCTAACAGCTAATGCATTCTCCCTGACCTGCCCAATTAAGCAGACATTGGTCTTAACCAGAGAGTGCACCTAGAGGTTGTCTGCCATGTTGCTGATGCCACAACACTCTCACATGTTGCTCAGTGACGCATCTTGTGGGTCTGCAGGAAAGTGAGCTCAGGCCCTGGGGAAGCTGGTGCCTGGGGTGACTCCACTGGCCACCCAGGGTTGCTACTGTCAGCTACCAGAGAGGGAGAGACAGAGACCAAGTTTGAAGATTGCCCAGCAAGCACTAGGAAAAAAATGCAGCCACAGAAAGCCAATATGTCATCCTCCTAATGAAATTACCTCGCAAATATCTCAGTGTCTTTTAGCTTCAGTTAGTGGAACTGATTAGATCTGATTTGGAACTAGTATTTTCATGTGCATTCCTAAATGTCAGACTCCACTCTTCCTCTTGTGCTATTCCCTGGCCCTGAAGAGAGGGTTGCCTTTTCTTGTCTTTGGAAAAATTTAGAACTCTATGTCTGCCATTGAATATCAGCTGACCACATTCATGCCTGGAACTGCTTTCATAGGTCTGTGGAGTTAGGGCACATGGTATAGAGTTTGTCCCCTTTTTATCAAGTGCTTAAACGACCTCACTGCATGACCAAGAAATTTTTCTGCTTCACAATTCTGCTCCTCAGTTTCTGCATCTGTTCAGTGGGGCTAATTATGGTTATTACCTGTCAAACCTATACTGAGGACTAAATAAAAATGTATGTGTAAAGCTCACGGCACAGGACCTAACACATAGAGCCATTATTATCCTCCCTCAGAGTTATAGTTTCCTCCCTACTTTTTCACAAGTGTTATGAATAAGATTACAAGCTATTTCATGGCTTTGGGAGTTCTTCTGGATTGTGAAGTAATATTAAGCTATTGCTACAGCTGGGCTATGAATAAAGCTCCCTTGAGATTAGACTGGACACCATATGTTTGCTGAAAAGGCTGGAACCCAGACTGGAAGGGGAAATCCCATCACCGAGTGTCCTTCCTTGGGAGCTGCTGAGCCACTGAAGCTTCTCCGGAGAAACCTTATTGGAACAACTGCAAATGAAACAGTCTCCCCTCATAACATCCTTGGTCCACATCATCCCCACTCAGGGCTCTGTTCTTCTTACATGACTCAAAGGAATCCATTCTGTCAAATGATCCTTTAAAATCACAGCCCCTTTTTCTAGATTTAGCTACATTCATACTGTGATGCATTTGTGTGGCCACTGAATATTTATGATGATTTTTTTAATAATCCAGAATATGACTTAAATATAGAGAAGGATTGCAGGAATTTAATAACAACCACAGTAAGAAAGTCATAAGAGACCTTGAAGGTCAGGAGGGAAAAATATGTAGCCCCTCCTCAGAGACCCTAGATCTTCCAGAGTGCTGACCTGGGAACTCTGTTCTGTAGCCATAAGGTACAAACATTATCTTCTGTTACAGAACACATGATCTGTACATTTCTTTAGTTTCACTTTTTTTTTCCTAAAATGATTTTTCTTTCCTTTTGTAATTAGGAAAAAAAACCCTTAAACCCCATTTCTTTAAAAATAGGAGTTAATGATGTAGTCAAACTTACTGAAGCATTTTCATATATATATATATATATATATAATTTCACTTCTCTTATGACCAGCCTGTGAAGCCAAAAAGGCAGATGGTTTCATTTTAAATATGGAAGTGGGGAACAGAGGTGAAGGTCTAAAATTGTGCAAAAAATCACAGGCGGAGAAGTCAGGGCTCCCATCCCTGTTCTGGTCTGCCTTTCTTCCCTGGACTGTTTTTCTATTCATATTTTGTCCCCATTTACCCAACAAACAAGTATAAAGCATTTATAACATTTCAGACAATGTGATAAATACTCAGAGGGCCCCAGAGATGCAGGCTACAATTCTTTCCCCCAGGACTTTGCTCTCTGGTGGAGATGAACACAAGAGATTGACAAAAGAAATGTCAAGATAATATAAACAGTAGTCTGAACAAAGTGCTGTGGGTACGCAGAGGACAGAATGACTAATCCCATGGCAGGGGCGGGGGATGATCAGAAAAAGTTACAGAGAGGAGGTGACATTTAAATTGCAACTTACTGTCTGGCATAGGAATTAAAAACTTAAGCTTCCAAGTTTGGAAGACCTTTAAAGGCTCCAGTCTTTCCATCTCATGCTTATGGACTTTGACAAATTATTTATCTCCTTCCAAGTCTCAATTTATTCTTCTGGAAAATGGGTATAATCATTAGCTACCTCACTTATTCTTTTGAGGAATAAAAAAGATAATGGAAGCATGGCACTTAGCAAATTCATTGTAAATTCAAGGAACTAAAACTTTTATAAATTGTGTGTCTACTATTCATTAATTCATTCACATTATATCTCATAGTGAATAAGTAATGGAATGGCATCCTCGGTAGATGGATCAGCACATGCAAAGTCATTTACTTTTTGGAAAGAGTTAAGGAGAAGAATATAAGAGAAAGTATAGTGGAAGGAAGTTCTTTACTAAGCAGGAGTCAGATTGAGGAAGTTTATTTGCTGTGGGAAAAAAATTTATGCTCTCTGATAGTGGTGGGGTGCTATTAGAGATACAAAAGTCAGGGAATGGCATGGTCAGAGGTATGTCTTAGGGAGATCCCCAGAGAATCAGAAGGAGTCTGGGTCTGTGGGAGCAGATGAGCTAATTGAAAATAGACTTTGAAGGCCAGTGCAGTGGTCCACATTGAACAGACAAGGCTTGTGAGGGTCAAGTCTCATTTTTTTTTAAGATTTATTTATTTATGCATATAAGAGCTGGGGTACAGGCCAGAGTCACAGGAGATGAGAGGATTCCCCAGACAGAGCAGGGAGCAGAACAGGCAGACTGTCTGAAACATGCTGCTGAGGGCAGCATCGAGCAACGCAGAGAGGTCTGCTACGCCACATGTGTCTTCTCCCTGGCCGGCAGCAGGGCTCGAACTCGTGCTGCAGTGGCTGCGGTTTGCTTCATAGTGCGTTGCTTAACCCACTGCCCCACCAGGGAGGCCCTCAAGTCTCATTTTAACCCAATAAAGATTTTCAGATTTACAAGGTGAGCAAAGCAGTTTCTACTCTCAGGATATTTAACATTTGTGGGGAAAAACAACAAATGGCTATAATTTAAGATAACCATCACAAGAGAGTAACAAGGTAGCATTAAGAGGGTCTGAACAAAGAATGTGACAACAGGTGGGTGAATCAGAACAAAACTTGTGCTTATTGTCAGAACCCCACTGGACCATTATAAGCTCTAGGAGGCATCTAGAGTTCTCTTGCCTGGCACCAAGAAGGGAATCAAAAACTGTTTATTGGAAAATTATAAAACAAGAAGAAAAATAATAATGAACCAAGTTTCACCTAAGAAATTTCCTTGTAGCTAATGGATGTGTGGTGTAGGGAGGGAGAGATCCATTCCAGGATATCTGACTTTACTTTTCTCTTTTTGATTCCTAATGTTAATGCTGCAGAAAGCAGTGTGTGTGTGTGGGTGCGCGCGCGCGCACGCACGCGCATGTATGTAAGTGTATAACAAGCAAAACCCAGTAACAGCAGATATAACTATTCATTTCCTCCATTACCCATTTGGGTATGTTACCTGTGGATTAGGTCACTCAGACTGGGCGTGCTGGCTGGGAGAGCCATGTGAACTACCCTAGGTTTCAACAATTAAAATGACTCAGCTCATTTGGCTCAGGAGAAAGAAGACTCTTCTGTCAGCATAACCAGGGTATTACAGCATTGTGTGTGCTACCTGGGAAACCAAATCCAGGCACTGATTACAGGTCACTGTGTTTAGCAGATGATTGAAAAATACATATTGAGGTTTTGCCAGGAGAAAAAAATATGGCTTTCATCTGAGTGGAATTTAATTTACTTAGAGATTCTGAGATTTTTTTTTTTAAAGCAATCAGGATAATAAAGCTTTCATTTGCTTTGAAGAAAATATCCAGTGGTGTGATTTTATTGTCTTTTCACTGTAGTTGTGGTTTAAGTCAGAGCAAAATGCTTTGCCCAAAGTGCTCCTTTAGATAGACAGGCTCTGTCTCCTTTAAATGCATTTTGTCTGAAATCAGTGCGATCACATGTAATAAATTCTGCCATTTTAATGGAAACATTATAACAAATATAGTTAACAATCTGTTTTAATCTCAAAACTAATTCTCTCATATAGTAAGGGAGTATTTTGATAAAATGTGCAAATACATTGGGGTTTAATTATGACAACAATTTGTTCAAAATAAGGTTAAGCCAGATTGTCACTATTTGGGATAAAGGTGTTGGAAGAGTAACAGTGGGAGAGTAGGGTCAGGGCTTGATGTATGTGGGTCCTGAGTACCCTGGAGACCACAATGGAATTGGAAGCCCTGGGCACATTAGCTGCTGAAAACCCTAGTCAGTGGAAGGCTGAATACTTCTGGGAGCACAAAGAGAGCCTGCACATTCCTATGTACCATCCTCATGTGAGCACTGATAGATGAAGAAAACACTGTACATAATTTCTTCATGTCTCTCCAGTGAATCAAATTCATTCATTAATTTATTTCTGCAACAAACCTTTGTAGCCCATTGTGCTAAGTGCTGAGATACAAAGGTGCGCAGAAAAAAGCAGGATTTCTATCACAGGAAGATTACAGGATAATGAAAGCAAAAGATTCGGATCAAAGAATGACACAATATGTACAAAGACAACTGTGCTAAGGACTTTGACGAAGGGTACCCTTGTCAGGTGAGTGTATTTAAATTG
Organism: Galemys pyrenaicus; assembly: GCA_019455555.1. Taxonomy (NCBI): domain Eukaryota; kingdom Metazoa; phylum Chordata; class Mammalia; order Eulipotyphla; family Talpidae; genus Galemys; species Galemys pyrenaicus. Next base: position 4,509,910 of record JAGFMF010011606.1, on the reverse strand, counting down.
GCGTTTGGTGTGATCTGGGGCATCGGTGCTAATGCTCATGGAAAGCTATACATGGGGAATCTCAACAGATCTGGAAACTGGACAGGAGGGTGGGGTGATGGGAATATTTTAGGGTGAAGGAGAAGTGTACACAGATCTTTTAAGGGCCAATGTCGGGAGCTTCCATGGTAAAGACAGGCTGTGCCTTCTGCTCACACCCATAGACCTGCTCGCTCTTTGTAAGTGTATCAGGAAGCAATTGAATGGTCTTCAGCCAGAGTATGATATGGTTCAGATACAAATTTGGCAGTGACTTCCTTCACAGCTGAGTGGAGATTATATGGGAAGGGAAAGAGAGTAGGTCTGGGGAGACCAGTTGGGATACTTTGGTGGATGCCATTTGAGAGAAGGGAAGAGTTTGGATCAGGGTGCCCAACACTGATCACATGCTGAGCTTGGTACCTGACTGCCCCTGGCAGCCAGAAAACCATACAAGGCCTGGCCTCATTCTTCATGGCTTGAGAGTCCTGTAGGATGCGAATAGGAATCATATATTTGTGGCAGGGGTGTAAAGTGTGGTCAACAGGAAGTCCAACTGTTACTTGGATAAAAGAAGATGGGACAGCTGTTAAAAGTGCTCCAAAGGGGGGTGTCATACCTATTAAGCCAGTCAAATACTGTTAGATATGGTCCCTCGGTGCTTTTTATTGCAAACAATGCTTGATAGGCATAAAGACCATAAAATATCTAGGTTTTTGGAACTTAAAAGAAATATGGAACTAAGAGCGATTTGTCAAGTTTCCTTGAAGTGAGAGCCTTTATGAAGGTTATATTGAGGCCTCTTCACAGCTAATGAGGAAACTTACCTGGAGGTAAGAATGGGTTTCAAGCCTACTGTCAACGGTTCCTGCAACTGCTCTGGGCTGTTATCTGGTAGATCCTCACACATTCCACCAACCACATAGTTCCCCAAAACAATTTCTGCCATGTGATTGCTGGAGCCCTTTGGCAGATCATCCTGTGTTTGAAATGGCAGGAGCCCAACTCTTGAATTGTCTTTCACCTTTGTGGTATTTGAGTCCATACAAGAATCCATAATTTCCCAGAGTGCCATGCTGTGGTTTCTATGGCTGCCTATTCTCCTGGATCACTGAGGACTTTGTTACTTAACATTTACTGTCATAGTTTCTGGTGTTAATAAGGCCAGGAAAAGTTGATTCCTTAACACCCTTTTCCCTTAGAAAACCTTAACAAGCTGGATTCTGAAAACCTCTGTGGCCACATGAAGGTCTCTTCTGTCCTCTCTCCCAACTGGCTACAATCAGCAAATGAATGACTGTGCATTTATTCAGCACTTATTGTGTGCCTGAGATTGTGTTCAGTGTTTTCACCCATTTAATTGTCAGGACATCCTGTTCAACATTATAAGAAAAGGGATCTGAGCTCTCCTGAGGCTAACTTTCTCAAGGTCATCATAAAAAAAAGAAGGCAGCAGACCAATACCTAACCTAAGACTTCTGTTCTTTGGGCAGTGTTTTACTTCTCCCCTTAAATTGTTAATGAGCTGGCTTTTAAGCGTCTCACAGACAATGCAGGGGTGGAAAGAATGGAATCATGTGATGGGTACATTATTTTCTTTTTAATTCTCTCTAAAATCTTAATTATCCAAGTAGAAAATGTGTTTGGTGTTAATGTGGCTTTAACACATGTTGAATATTTGCTAATCTGCCTTTTTAACAAAGAGAGCTGGACTCCAGCTTAGCTCCTTCAACACTCAGCAGTCTCTAGCAAGAATCTGGTAAAATTATTTTGATTTCATCATCTATTTTTGGGACATCATATTGGTTTTTGTCATGTTAGGGCTAAAAAGTTGCTTTTTCAGGATGAAAATTATGAGAAAAGTAATGAAAGAAAAGCATTGACTAAATCATAGCTCAGGCAGGTGGCTTATTATGCAGGCATAATGATAAAAATTGGGGTGGTGTACCCAGCTAAATGAAGTCGAAATCTGTCCCAATAATTCACTTGTCCTGCTTGCTCCCAGGGCATCTGGTGCTTCATGGGATCATTGCAGCACTCAATTTTGAATTTTTTCTTTGTTTCCCTGGGAGACCTATAGAACTGATTGTAATTAAACATCATCCCTTTCCTAGGACTACTGAGGTGTAGTTCTTAAATTTATATTTTGTAACCAAAAGTGACCCAAGCGAGTAATTGAGTCTTAAAACCTAAGAAAAATATGTAAGTTTATTGCAAAAGATAATATCCCATTTAAAACAGTTTAGAAATTTACAAAACCTTACATTAGTACATAGTCTTTAAGAAGGTGCTCTATAGATGAGCTGGTAAGTTCCAAGTATGATGAATACACATTTTTTTTAACTACAGAGAAAGCAGCTACATAAACTCCTGCCACTTAAGTTGATGTATTGATCTCTTTCCCTTCCAAAAGTAATTTTTGCTAAATTAATATCTTTCCATTAAGCCATATAACCTCAAGTATAGCATTTCTGTAGAATATCATGGTAGATGTGACATAATATTTTACAAAGAAGCCATTTGCACATGAGTAGATGAGCATAGTTTGGATATTTGTATATGTGTGTGTGTTTTAACAGAGAAATGATCATTTTTATTTAGCAGGAGTATGTTTACTGAATACTTTTCCTTCATAATGTTTTCAAATGTTCAGTTTCCAGAAACAAGTTCCTTCCCACTTTCAGGTTGTGACGCGACCCATCCCGTCTTGTGCTTTGGTATAGAATCATATAACCTTGTCTGATTTTATTTCTAGAAATGTCAATATTTACCAACCCCGCTATCACCAACTGCAGGTGAGGGTTTACCTGAGAGCCCAACATTTATATGACAACTTACACTCTTAATTATCAAGTATATATTTGTGTGAGTTACCTCAGATGCCTCTTCATCATTCTAGGTCCACTTTGCCAAATAAAACAGCTCAACGCCAGGTCATTCTGCTTATTTGATGTTGGAGCACAGAGCAGTTACAGTAAGTGGAGCAGGTGTTTATAACACCATTCAAAAATAGACAAAATGATGAAATGTCAAGCATTTTGCTAAAGGCGTGGAGAACACATTGCTCTGTTACCTGGGGTCTCTTAGTTCCGGAATGGGGTTATTTTAATTCTAGCATGCTGCCCGAGAATATGAATTAATTTGAAAATTGGCATAAGCAATGCAAATTAAGATGGAAGCACTACTACAAGATAAAATTATGTAAGAGATCCCAAATGATTTTGTTCTATTGGACTATCCTCTGTGCTGTTCTTTTCCATTGTTGGGGCCAGCTGAGAGTTGATTGTGCAGATACAGAAAGATTTGTGGCTTTTAGCCAGTGGTAGCATATCTTATTGAAATGTGGCTTCTTAAGTATGACAAGTATATTTATCTTAATTTCAACTTAACGTTATGTATTCCAGTCTCATTTTGTGGGTTTAAACATTACACTAGAAACAGAACAAGAACATCTTGAATGACATTCTAAGACTTAAATAGTGCAAGCCGAGGTTCCTTGCCAAATTTCCCTCTCTGCTCTCACTGAAATAGCTTTTGCTATGCAGCGCTGCGACGGGGGGAGGTGAAACTGTCAGAGTGGTTTGCTCAATTAGACTCAATTTGCAGTGGGGATCATACATCCTATGTTCGCACAGATGCTGCGCTCTGCAAAGACAAACACAGACACCTGGTCTTCAGCAAAGGGGGTTAGGAAATGCTTCCTTCGCTGATGGCTTTAGGATCCCTTTTTAAGCAGCATCAGTTCAACCACAGGCTGGTAGAGAATTAAAGGAGAAGGAATGTAACACTTGCCTACCAACTTTCATCCCCAAGAACATGTGGCAGTTAGTTAATGATATTACTTTAGTAGTTTGTTCAGCCATGCAAATTGACTGGACCCATGTTTGAGGAAGTTTTGTCTTGTCAAAAAACCTAGTCAGACTTTAAAAGAACTCAGACTTGGGGAAGGAAAGATCTCTAATACTAAATGGAAATATATATATATATAATATATATATAAATATATATATATATATATAAATATATATATATAATCTCCAGTTCTGCTGCTTCTTCAATCAGGTGACCATTACCTGGTCACTAGGAAAAGAGAATGTATAGATTAATATACTTTTGATCCTATCTACAAGGCTGTTGCCAGGATGAATGAGTGAAAACCAGTGTTGTGTCTTATCTTAATCTTGCTTATGTTGCTGGTTAGATGAAAAGGACAGACAGGCTGTGAGAGCTCATGAAAAATGCTTCAGGGGAATTAACTGGAATCTTAAAGTTCAAACCCAAACCAGATCCTACCCATTTGCCAGTCAATCTGAGGCAGAGAAGGATGATGGTTTAAGGTAGACCCTGAGCAGCAACACACACAGGACAACCACAATACCTTACACCCTGGGTCAACCGTACTCTGCTACAGACTGTAAGGTCCACATAGCAGGAGATGACAGATCCTTGATTTGGGCTCAAGGACTGATTAAAACCAAAAATGAAACAACTCACCAGGGTAATCTTGCATTTTTTACCCTGCTCACTTCTGTTGTGTGACTTACTCCCCCAAATTAGAAAATCACTCATTTAACTTTTTATTTTTCTGGGGTATCTGCTTATTACCTTCCTCTATCTTCCTGCTCTGCATAGCATTTTTTATTTTTGTTTCCTTTGGGATGATGAGCCCAGGATGGGAAGGAAGGACTTAGAATCACAGAGATGTTGGAAGGCGCCATGGGGGTTACTCATGGTAGGGGTCTAGACCAGCAAACCAGGATGTGACCTGGTGCATGTGACAGGGAACACAGCGAGTGGTCACTCCGGGGTCCATGAAGTCCTCAGCAAGCAGTGGCACTCACTCAGGTGAGGCTGGTGGTCAGGGGTCCAGCAGCAGCTAAACCAGCCTGGGTCTTTCCTGTCTTGCAGGTCTAGAGACTTCTTCACTGAGAAGTAGGGAAGGCGATAGGCAGTGGTTCCCCACATTGGGGATCCAGTTATTGAATGGTCCCAACAAGGTCAGATCCACCAGAAGCATTTCTTCTTCACCTTCTTGGTTTTTCGTCTCAAGTCCTGTTTCTCAGGGACTGGTGGTTCTGCTAGGGACTTTGGGGGAGGAGATGCCTCCTCAACTGGTTCCACTTCCTCCAGACTCTGTAGAACTTCATGGAACCTGCCTTCCTGCTGTCGAAAATCATATTCTACACTGAAAAACACAGAGTGAAAGGGAGGAAAGTAAATTTAAATAAGCACATACTGATTTAGCATGTCCAAGAGCGCATCTTTCACTGACATGGAAGAGGAGCTTCGAGACACTAGGTGTTGTGTAACATTGGGAATAGTGTGCCACTTCTCTGAACCTCCAGCTCCTCATTGATTAAATTGTTATCTACAATGCCTTCCTCTTGGGGATGTTATTAACATTAAATGAGGCATGAAACAGGGCAGCCTAATAGTAGGTGTTCCAGAAAATATTGCTCCCATCTCTCTCTCACACTTATTATGCTTCCTAATTGTCAATTTTTTTACACATTACCTGCAAAGCTGCCTCATTATAAAAGGTCTAAATAATACAGAGAAATAAAACTGACAACACTTTCCTTATCTATAACTTGGACATTATAATAGCACCTATCTCAAAGACTTTCTTTAGAATTAATATGTCTCAAGTATGAGAATACAAATGAAGTTTTTAGAGTAGTGCCTGGCAGGTAGTAAGCCTTCCATATGAGTGAGCTCCTATTACTGTGATTATCGTCGTCATTACCATTATTACTACTAATATGTCTTGCTCTTTGCCTTGCTTCTCAGTGGTGGGTCTTGGAGGACTTTATATTATACTTAGTACTTCTTAGTATAGACATATTTAAACACGCTCCTTTGATGCCATTTCCCAATTCCACCTTTTTTTGTTGCTGCTATTTCGCTTGTGTGTTGGAGTCATTACTTTACTACTGTACAGGTCCTGATGTATTGTCTTCACAGAGGTGTGTGAGGTGAACCCAGTGTAGCTGGAAAACAGGGATCCCAGAGATTGAGCAAGAGCACAGAAGCTCTAGCCTGCAGAGAGTAGGTGCTTCTGCCAACTTGGGAAGGAGACCTTGGAAACAGTCTACCTGCCCTTTATTATAGCTAAGCCTCCCCAGAACCTAGAGAGCCAGGCCAAAAAGCAGGACTCCTGTAGTCAGCCCTGCAAGCTGCACAAAGATCCCTTCAGCCTTTATTGTCTGCTGTCCTCTTTTGGAAATTTACTTCTAGAGGAGTTTCTGTTGCCCAGACACTTGCAAGCAGGTTCTTAGACTTTCAGCTGTGTGTTTCCTGGTTTCAGAGCAGAGTTCTCAGAAGACTCAGAGATGGACAGTCAGGGTAGGAGGATGGAAACTGCAAGAAATGCAGGGTCATGGAAACAGTGCCTTCCCCTGGTTTAGCAAGGAGGTAAAGGAAAAGTTTCATGTGGAAGAAGAAAGTCCCCACATGAGTGGCATGACTGACTGAAGGGTGGCAGAGGGGCTGTCATCAACACACACTTGTCCTTCTCAGGTCACCTCCCAAAGACCCACTGTCAGCGTTAGTGTTGCTGAAGAGGCGAATCAAGAGCGTCAGATGTGACTCAGGAAGACACCAGTCAGTGCCTTGTCACTGCGCATTTTGAGATGAATGGACCAGGCTAATGCCTCAGAAAGCCAAGCCACCTGTTCTTTGTGCTGTCTAATGTGTGTTGGTGCTTTGAGGACATTTAGGAGGGGCCTCTGATGGTTTCATTTCTGAGCTTTGGTAGATTTCACCCAGATTGTCATTCCAGCTTTTATCCTTTGCTTTCTCCCCGGCCACCTAGGCAGGGACGCACTCCTAGATGAGGGACCTATGTAATGGAGGAAATACAGGCTGTGTTTTTCAAAGAAAATCTGTGCAACTGTCTAGCTGTGAAATCCTGAGAAATCATTTCTCATTTTCAAACCACAGTATCCTCATCTATGAAATGAATATGGTGCCTACTCAGAGGCTCTCCTTAAAGTTTATACCACACAGTGCATGTACAGCATGGCACAGAGCAAGGCACTAGGTATTCCACCAGTCATTCAGCAAACATTTTTAAGTATTGTCTACATGCCAGGCTCTGTGCTGTATTGTGCTGAGGGAGGAGTGATGTTCAGACAGACAAACATTCCCTCCTGGTGTTGTAATCCAGTGGCGCTCTTTCCTCAGTAAGTGTTAGGCAACATCAAGAGTCACTGGAGGTCTTTTAGTCAAAGCCCAGGATTTGTCAGGAAAGTGAGCAGAGGTGTCCACAGATTCATACATTGAGGCTCCCACTTCCAGGATATACCACTGGGTACTGTATCCCTTTATGTCTGGGCATTGGGTGGATTTCTGTCTGTACCACAGTGCAGTCCACAGTGAAAATTTAAGGAGATGAATTCAGAGACTAGGGAAGACAGAATGTAAATTATGTCCTATCCTCACAATTTGAAGTACGGCCCAATACAAAGGATGGAGCAAGGGTTCTTGAGTGGAGCACACATGAGTTTGAACTGAAACTGCACCACTTACTAGCTGAGTAACCTTGGGCAAGTTGCTTCTCTTTTAAAACTTAGTCGAAATTAGAGGCTATAAAGTTATGCCCCAGAATAGCTGTGCAAGTGGGGCACAATAGCAGGTGGAATTCCTTCCCTCGTGTGGGACAAGGTCTCTGCCCACTCAACTCTTTACTAAATCTTGCGTCTCTCCATCTCAGGATCTGCATGCCTTAGCTCCTCGCTCATACTTTCCCCTCTTCAGTAATTGTACACCTTGCCATCAGCATCACTCTTCACCCCTCCCCTCCATGTACATTCAGAGAAGAATGCACTCTTTATGTTTCCATGGAAACACCACAGGGTTCCATTATAATCACTGGGACTTAGGGAGCGCCCCACCCTCCTCTTGCAACTGCCTCCACTGGTCTTGAAATTTAAAGGAGATTGAAAGTGACTTTCTTTTCAAGGCCAGGCAAATAGCAGAGTATCAGGAAGCATGTGTGCTTTGGAAAGAAATTGATTAATGTTTTTTTAGGCCAAAGCAATTTATTAACATAAAGGAAAATAAGTCCCTTTTCTTATTCATCTGTTTGACAAACTACTGTTTAGTTTGAAGGGGAAAAGAGGGAGTCAATTTTGCTTTGGTGGCAGCTGCCTTATAAATGGTGAGGGAGAAGTGCCCTCTCTTATCTGTTCTCTACTTCTTGAAGCTGGGAGAAGATGAGATACCCCTCAACTTACTACTAAACCAACCCACACTATATCAAGTGATCTCTTGGAAAGGGGAATGTACTGCCTACTTGGTAAGAATTCACACAAACTCTACCGATCGTTGTTTGTAGATTTTGAGGAATGACTCTGCCTTGAATTTATTGTCAAGGGAGAATACCAGTAATTTCTCCAGTCTCACCTTCCCTTCTCCCCTTGTTCTTACTCTCCCATCTTTGCAACCCTACTATCTTCTGCCATTCATATTCCACATAAACTCTGTATTTCAATTACACTACAGGATTCAGATCTGAGGTCATGAGATGGCCAGGAACATCCAAGGTCTGTGAGGATGGTCTTCTAAGGATGCATGGAATATGTGACTCTTGGTCAGCAGTGCCCAGCTCACTGTTTGGGGAGCCTTAGAATCTTGTACATCCAGAATGTCTGAGCATGGCATCACATTAAGGGCATCTTACTAATCTAGCTGACAGATCAATGCTCAAACCATCATGCAAGGTGAAAGCAGACGGATGTTTCCTGGGTGATTGGAAATAGCAAGGAGCCTAAGTAGTGGCTTGTCTAGAAGAAGAGATGGTGAGAAGCAAAAAGTAGATAAATACATAAAAAAACAACAGAACCAGGATATAGAAACAGTATCTTGGCTGGGCAGATTGAAGTTGGCTGACTGAACCAAAAAGAGATACAAGTTTATATAGAAACAAAAATGGAAATCTCTTACTTTTATATAGCACTTTCAAATTTTCAAGCCCTTCAGATCTGCATTTTCATTTCTATACTCACAATAGCCAGGAAGAGGGGAAGGTCATTATTTTCACTTAATACAATAGCAAGTTGGGGAAGGAAAGTCAAACCATGAGTCACAATCAGAAAGCTAACCCTGTTTTTCTGACTCCTAGTTCTTTGTTTTTCCTGAAGAGAGATCAGATGTTTCAGTCCAGGGCCTGGCTGTTACCAGGGTCCTATTCTAAGAAGAAATAAATAGCAGGAGCATGTTTGGACAGCGTTAGGTTAGGACACATGGTAATTTAAATTAGTACTAAAAAGAAGAACGAAGAAGGACAAAATGGGGGGAGAGGAGGAAGAGGAGGTGGAAAAGGGATGGGGAGGGGAGCGGAGGAGAGGAAAACTAACATCTATGGAGTAATATCTATATTGTAGGCACTATGCTGCAATCTTAGTCAGTCTCATGCATTTTATAAATTCTCAGAGCCCTAGGAGAGAGATCATAGTATCTTCATTCCACAATGGAGAAAACTGAGGCAAGGGCAGGTTAAGTATTCTGCCAAGGGCACACACACTCTATTAGGCCACAGAGCCAGGATTTGAGCCTAGATCTTCTGTCTCCAAAGTCTGTACACTCAGATACACTGCCCTGAAAGAACTCAATGGCCCTCATTTGTGCGAGATGTTCGTTGCCAAATGTGTATGGAGTAAGGTGATACAAGGTCTGGTACACCTAAACGACCTAGAAGCCCTGTGGAACTAGACCCAACCTAGGATGGGGCTGCACAGACAACACAAAACAGCGTTTCTTAGGTTGCAGGCAGGTCTCACAGAGATGTGTACACCCAGAGAAGATGGGCGCTCCCTTAGGAAGCTGCTTGTTCAGGGAGATATCTGGTCTCAGCAATCTGAAGTCTGGGGTAGACTGCCTAGGTCTGCCCTGGGCATTTGTGCTTCCTTCTCAGCAGGGCATCGTGCTCTTCTATAAAGAAAAGCAGGGGCAAGCCACTGCCACAAAACATATCCTCCAAGCATGTTAGCTAAGAAATAAATCTGCTTCAACCTCCCTGGTGACAAAACCTGTTTTAACTCCCTCTCTACCTCTTCTTCATCTCTGTCGGAGTGTATCTCTGGGCCCCCCTGCCACAGAACCCAGGTACACCAAGGATTAATTGACCTCTAGCAACTTTCTTTTTTAAAGAATTGGTCGTGAGAATCAATGGAATCAGCAAGGGTAGCTTAAATCCTATCTGCTTGGATAAATCACGCCACTTTAGAAAGTGTCTTCAGGGAAGAATTCCAGCCTGGGAAAGTAGGTTGGTCTGTTTATTTCCCCCCAACATAGGAGAGATGTTTTCCTCTAAAACTTTCTTCTAATGACCAATTTGCTCATTTTTATAGAGTATGATTTTAAGCTTCCAACTCACAGCCAGTTCATGTTAGCACGTGTACCCCTTCTCTTGGGGCATCTGTCTCTGTTGACAAATCCTCAGAGTATCCCAGGTTCTTCTCTTGGCACATAAAGTAGGACCAAGATGGAGAAATCTTCACTGCTGATTGCTGTAAAAGAAAATCTGAGTTCTGGGTTCTGTGGTTCTGTGTCAGAATCTTCATGTTAAGTCCTCAGAAAAGGATGATCATCTCAGAGACCTTTAACACTATATTTCTGGTTATGCAAGATAAGAAAGGTAAGCAGGGAAAGGACAGGAAAAGTCTCTGAACATAAGACTGGGTTAAATTCTGGTTCTCTTCGATCTTGGACAAATATTACCTCCTGAGTCTCAGTTTCCTCATCTGTAAAATGGGAATAAAACCAGATCCACATTTTAGGGTGGCTGGGAATCTGTAATGAGATAATATGTGTACAGTGTATAGCACAATGCCTGGCAAGTACCTGGTTTGACCAATGGAAATGATCTGCTGTATTGACACGATAGAAAAAATAAAGATTGGATCATTCTATGGTCAAATTTGGCCTCTGTGCCAGCAGCCATCAATTAGTTATTCCTGTGAAACTCACCTTGCTTGATTTTATATTTATGTCATGTTTCAGCCTCTTTAGCTATTAATGCATTAAGATAGATTTCATTTAAATTGCGGATAAATTGCTGATGCTATAAATCCTGGTTCTTTTCCCTTACACTCTGGGGAGAAGAAAGGAATAAAACTACCCAAGAGAAACAGGAACTAGACACAAATGTCTTGTAAAACAACCTGCAGGTAGAGAGACCTGTCCACATGCACCCCCAAACTCTATGCCTATTTTCTAGAGACAGTTTTTCTGTGTTTGCTGGAGCTTGTTTTGTGGGTGCTGCATAGTATCGCCATACTATTCAAATTCCAGCATTTGAAATGAAGGCTGCTCACTTCATATCGAAATGTAATGAGACCTGCAAATGCATCTGTGATTACTAGAAAGAACAGATATGCTGTGTATTTTGCAGTGTCACTGTGGTATTCATTGCTGGTCAGAGAGAGAACTATGGCTGCAAGACGGGGCTCTCACAGTTCACCTGGCTGCATGCTGGAAGGGCATCATAAACAGAAAAGAGGAAAATACTGAATAATTTAAGTGGAAAGTTGGTTGCTAAACCCATAGACCTGGGAGCATGTTGCATTTCTGGTGAAATGCCCTCTTCTGTGGTTATGTAATAGCTTTAAGTGGCAGGCAAGGTCAAGGCCCAGTGGCTAAAAAGCTTAACTATGGATGGACACTCAAGGAAGGTGCTTAGCACAACTGACGAAATGACCCCAGGTTCCTCCCTGAGCTCAGCTGCTGTTTTGGTAGGATGAAGCCCTGGCTCACCTCCTGTTGTGCTCAAGGCTGAGTAGCTTTGTTCTTTGTTTTCTGGAGCCTCCCTAAGATCTGAATATCAAAACTGTGCAGGTCAGCACTAGGCACTGGGATGCCGGTTGCTAGACACAGAGGGAAGTGCTTTCAGCACGTCTCCATTGGAATTTTTGTGCCCTCTTCTCTGTCTGGTTTCGAAAGAGTTCTAACAGTGAGGACTAATAAGGATGAAGCTATGGATGTTGAAGAAATAAGAGAATAGTGGAGGATTCAGCATTCAGCCTGAATCTTTCTTGTTAGAGTGCGTGGGGTGGGGTGGGGTGGTGTCCTTCTCTGGAAGAGGGAGGTGGTGCCCGGCAGTGCTGCACACCCACTCTGCCAGGTGCTGTAATTGCTCCTCTAGGACCTAACAGAGGGCAGTTCTTAGCATTTGGGTGTAGAACCTGGGAGCTAGATTGGGCATTAATTGGTCTTAAGCTTAAATGGAGGAGGAATGTCCGCAGGGATTGCCATTGAATTTCTGATCTCAGATGAAGCTGGAGGAGGAACTGGGAGATGTGGGAGGAAGGAGAGACTACAAATGAACCCCCTAGGTGATGGATAATGCAAGCCTGGCCTCCAAAGTGGACTGAGAGAAACTCATTTTCTCTTCTCATTGGTAAGAGGAAGCATCAAAAGATATGCTTATTCCACAAGCAAGCCTTCTCCTCTTTCCCTTCACTCTCACCTTCACTCCCCAGTAAAGTTTTCAATCACCATCTAACCCTGTAATTAGAGCCAAGCAAAAAAGTAGGTTACCATTCCGGTGATGCATTTAAAACAAAAACTAGTTGCTGAGCTATTTCATTAGCAGTGATTTTCTATTCATGAACATGTAGGCTGGTGGTCACAAAAGTTTTCAGTAAATTAACTGTCACCTTCCCCTTTAAAGACTTCTGTTTTACCTAGTTGAGTGTTTGTCAAGCTTTCCTGGGATCAGACCATCGCAGGAAGCCTGCAGCAATGATAGATTCTGTTCAACACCCATTCTGCTGGTCCAGCAGGTTTGGAGAATGGAGTGATGCCAAACAACCATCATTTAGAGATACCCACAGGACTCTGATGTAGACTGTACAGAACCCCACTTTGAGAACATTAGTTAAGGTCTGGTTCTAAAGCACAAACCCTCACAATACCCCTGGCTCAGTAGAATCAGTCATATAACATCTGCAGAGCCCTAATAGCCCTCAGTGGGTCTGATGTCTGAAGGCCACATGCTGTGCAGTCTGTCTAGCAGGCAGACACAACTGGCTTCTGATCTTGTCATTGCCAGTTTATTAGTGCCAGGGAATTGTGCAAGAGGCTCTCTCTCGCTCTCAGGCTCAGTTGTTTAATTTGAATATTGTGCAGGTGTCTGACCCTTTGTGCCAGTGCCCTCATTTATAAAAGGAGGTAACTTTTCTTTAGTTCACTTGGTTATAAGGATTGAATCGAAAACAAAAGGTACTTACAAGGCCAGAAAATAGTAGGTGCTCATTAAGCAGTATCTGCCTTCTTTCTCTCATATGCCATCATAATTGTAAAAGTCATTCAAAAGAAGGTCTTTAATAATGTGAGTAACTTATGAATTATAAGGGTTTCATCTGACTAAATCAGTTTCCTATTGTTGCTGAAACAAGTTACCACACACCTGAAGGTTTAAAATCACACAGATTTTGCTCTTAGAATTCTGAAGGTCAGAAGCCCTCCAGACCTGTAGCATCAAGGTGTCTAAGGAGCTAAGTTGCATCTATAAGCTCGGTGAGAAGATCTTTCCTTTTCCTTCTGTGGTTTGTGGAAGCTGCCCTCCTTCCTTGGTTTGTGACATCACTTCAACCTCTTGTTCTGTTGTGACATATCTGCCTCTGCTTCTCCTGCTTCCCATGTTCCCTTAGAAGGATCCTTGTGATTACACTGGCCCACCTGGACTATCCAGAATATTTGCCCTGTCCTGAGATTTATAACTAAATCACATGTGCAAAAAACCCTTCTCCATGTAAGTAACATGCTCACAAGATCCAAGATTAAGCATGTGGAAATCTTATAAACCGTGATTCTGTGCATCACACTGGATTTTGATGTTTTACCAAAAAAACCTGCAAATGTAATGCCTTAATCCCTTGTCCCCTCTACCAAAGAGGTCTTTAGATAGTTCTATGGAAAGGGGATATATTTTGCCAGAAGGGATTTTTGTGGTTTTCTGCAAATCACTTCTTTGTGCAGAAGTACTGGGTAATAATATCGGATGGCCACATGAACAAGGATCTCAATGTCCTGTGAAATTGCAACAAGCTCTGTGAATCATCAAAGGAAGATTTGATTAGTTTCTATCTTGTTGAGAATATGTAGTGTTCAGGTATTTGAAAACTGGCAATCCATGTACAACTTTCAGTCATTGTTTGATTCAGTTTTAAAAAAAATTCTAAGGAAGATCTGCTACCTAGAAAACCCCTCTTCCTAATAAAAACATGTTTGATTTAGACCCTCCATGTCTGTTCCCATTGTTATACAGGGTAATGATGACCTTAAAATCTCAAGCCCACTGCTATTTTTTTATTCTTCCCCTGGTCAATATAAACATCCACTTCTTTAATGAGAGTCTATGAAGGAAAGCCTATGTATTATACCCTGGCCCATGACTTTGAGGTCCTGGTCATTTGCTGAAGGAAAGAAGCTCATGAACACTGTATTCTGATGCAGCAGGATGGTGGCACAGCAAAGGCAAATAAAGTCATGGCGGTCCTCCTCTGAGAGAAACGTAAGACTCTCCAGAACTGGATTTGAAGCTCAAGAGTGAATCAACCAGACAAAATAGGGCAGAGAAGGCATTCCAGGAACTGAGGTACCCTGGCTCAATACAACATAGGTGTTTAAAGTCAGTTAAGAGACTAGAGAGAAATGAAAGCACAAAAGCTAAGAAGACTGGTATAATTTAAAAAAAAAGTCTTGTGAAAGTAGCTAGGAACTGACAAGAAGCAGGACAGAATTGTTCAGTAGATGACTGACATGGTAAGATTATACTTTTCAGGAAATTCAGCACTCTTTGTGGAGGCTTAGTTCGGATGGTACAAAGCAAGCTATTGCAAGAGGACCAGTTAGAGTGCAAGTGGCAAGTGATGAAGGCCTTTACCAGCCAGAGACAGGGCGACAGAGCTAAAAGACCGGATCTATTAGGTGGAATTGGTAGCCCACTTGATGTGTATGTGAAGAAGATGGGTCAAGTAATGGGAGCTTAGGTTTCTTTATGGAGTCATGGTTAATGCTGTTGAACAACAGCTAAAATATGGGAAGAGCATTTTTTGAGGGGAAATAATGATCGTATTCAAGTATATGATACATTTGAGATATCAAAATAGAAGTAGCTACACTTACACACACATACACAGATAAGTGTTTTACACTGGGGCTTGTTCAAAACTGAGATAAAGGGCATTTTTTTATGAAGCTGCTGTTATATACTGAAAGAGAAAGAGAAAGAGAGAGGGAGACAGAGACAGAGAAAAAGAGAGAGAGACCACGACCGAGGTCGGAAAGGTAGACCCAGAAAGAAACCTAAAATCCATTCGTGAAATTTAAGCCTGAAAAGAGATTAAGGTAGACAGAACCCTGGTGAAAATAGCTCTTCCATTTCTCTCCCTGGTACCTTTCAAGTCTCACATGGTCAAACTTTCCCTTCAACCCATTGAAAAAAATTTTAAGTCTTGACTGCTCTTTATTTCCAGTTTCCTAAGCAACATGTTTAGATAGTAGAAGAACATTTTTGCCAAGAAAGACTTCCCATTTTTTTCCTTAAAACATTTGAAGCATTTCACAACTTAAACCAAACAGATTTTTTCTGGGAGTCATGTCCTGAAAATAGATGCATGATCAGTGTAGTCCAAGTTCTCCAAAGAGGTGCTGGGGCTATTTTTAGAGTGAAGGTGAAGATGAAGAGCAGGAGACATGGCTGGAGGAGCAGGAAACTGGGAGCAGGGGCCGGGGCAGGGGGTGGGGTGCGGACTGTGGCTCCAAGAGAAGAGGAAAGGGAGCACATCCCTTCGGGCATTGTTTCCCAAACTCACTGCCTTTGTAGTTTTTGCATAAGTATTATAATTTTTGCTCTCTAAATTAATTCACTTGTCAAGCAAAAACATTTATACCAAACAGGCAATATCACTTTTGACAATAGAGATCGGCATCATTTGCAATGAATACTGGAGGGGTGGGGGGTGGGGGGTGGGGGTTCTTCTTCAAAGTAATAAGTTTTCATTAAAAAACAATCGCATTCTGGCTACATACTGTTGCTTCCCTATGGCTATGAAACTGAGACTTGCTCTCTCTTGGCAAAGAAGAGTGAAAAGCAAATATTACAAAGGTTTTGCAGGCACTGTAGCGCCCATCTCAGATTTTCCCCACTGGGTGTCTAGAAGTACTGAAATAAATTTGAAAAGAGAGCAACTTTCTTACATGGTAATTCCATATTGTTTAATTTTGGGTACTACAAGTAACATTCTCCCAACACTCTAACTAGCTTGTCCTAGAATTAACTCTGAGGAGGGGTAAAGAGAGTATAGGGGCTACACAGACTAGAACCAGCCTGAGGCATGGAGCCCCAGGCTCTCCTCTTCCCCTTGAGCCTGCAACAATCAAAACTCAAAGGAGATCATTCTCCTTGCTCTGTAGAATGCAAGGAATCTTTAGGCATTACTGTTGGTGCTTGCTCCCTGGTGACATAGGGTGTCCCAAGGTGACCTGTAGTAAGAAGAAAAGCAAGGAGTTTGAAGGTGGGGTGACAGGCAGAAGGTTCCTCTTAAAGCAGAAAGAATGAGTTGGATAGAACCAATAGCCCTACATGTTTTGGTGGAAGCAAGTCACAGCCTTTGGGGCCATTTAGCAGAGAAGAAGACTCAGCAGTCAGCCCATGAGGTGCCCATGTATTTTTATAAACAGTGATGTGCACTAGGTCCATCCATCATCAGGGAGCAAGACCAAAGCTTAACAAGGCCTGAGGATGAGTATTTCACATTACTTATTCATTAGTTTGTAAGATCTGACTTTCTAGGACACAGCATAGGGTTTGAAGTCATTTGAAATGTTTAAAAAAAAAATGACAACTCTCATCTTCCCACTGTTACAATGATAGGGATGTTGTGCTGATCTCTTTGCTTTCATCAAATTAATTGCCTGTTCCTTCACAATGGCTTAGACACAAGGATATAGATACTGTCTGAGAGAACAGTCTGGTTTTGAATGGTAATGAGGCATGGATGCATACACTGCCTTTTCTTCTTGGAAATCTGGGAAGGATGTGTGCATGAAGGTTTGCTAACCCAGCCAGGGGTGTAACAATTTAGAATGTTTGCTTGGAATGTTTGAAGTAAGTACTAGTAAGTACTAGGAAAATGTAAACATCCTCAGACTTATTGGAAGGTCATAGTTTAGTCAAATATTGCTAGTTTTAATTCAGTCTGGGGTATAAGAACATCAGAACTGAAAAGGGCCCTAGGGACCATCTAATTAAAGACCTCATTTTTCAGATGAAGAAACTCAGAGGCCAAAAATGATTTGCCCGAGGCCAGGCCATGAAACTCCCAGTAGACTAAAAAATAAGCACTTGTCCTTTTCATTTACATCGTCCAAATAAAAAGTCATCATAAATAGAAAATACATAATATGACTGCTGAAAAGAGTCCACCCACAATTTAAAATGGAGGTTAGTTAAAAATAATTCTTGTCGGCCTTCCCTGGTGGCGCAGTGGGTTAAGCAACGCACTATGAAGCAAACCGCAGCCACTGCAGCATGAGTTCGATCCCTGCTGCCGGCCAGGGAGGGGACCC
>JAGFMF010011606.1:4221917-4492265 GCA_019455555.1 Galemys pyrenaicus | reverse complement strand
GCTCCCCGCTCTCTGTGGTGAATCCTCTCACCCCCCCACCTCTGGCCTGTACCCCAGTGCTTGTATGCATAAATAAATAAATCTTTAAAAAAAAATAATTCTTGTCTATGATGAATAGTATTTTTTTACCCTCCCTATCTATCTAGACAGCTAATAATTCTTGTTCTAATGATTAGGACATTTCCTTAACATATGAGATGTAAATAAAAGAAGGAGCAAAAGAGGAAAGTAAATGATAAGACTGCCTACTTACACTTTTCAATGCCATAAATCTTTTCCAGGGGCCCTTTTCTAAAGGACATTCTCTGTGAGCAGCCTGAAACTTCTGTCATTGCATTAAAAAATCTTGTCCTGTGGCTCCTAGCTATAGGAAACGGCAATTCAATGAGAACGTACTGAAGTAGAAGGGTCTAAGTATCAGGGCTTCCTGACTTCCAGGCCCCTCATCCCTGTTAGAATGAAATTTCAGATTCTGCCAGAGAATGAAATTTAAAAAAAAAAAAAAAGACTCATGGAACCCAATTAGGCTTCAGTTTGCTTAGGCTCTGACCTGCTTTCTTATTTGAGAGAGAAAAGAAATAGAGAAAGCAAAACTACACACTTTTGTCAAGTAAAATTAGATGCCATCCACTGAAGTGACTGCTTTTGGTGTTTTTCCACCTTGCTCCTGAAAGCAGCCTTCCAGATAAGGAAGCACTCATCTTTCCAGCAATAATAATGGCCCTTGGATTTACACAGAGGTTTTCAGTTACAAGAGACAGACATATATATTATTTTTTTTGGCCCTCATGTCAACTCTGATGGGGTCCCCAAACTACAGATGAGAAAACTGAGCCCCAGACTAAACCAGACATCAGACTTGGGGATTTTGATTCCAGGTTTAGTGCTTCCACCACCCTATGTTTTCCTTATGTTACCTATAAAAATGCACTCTATTGCCACAAGCTTATCCCCTGCTGGAAGGAAATGATGTACCTAGAAATAAACACAAAGTGCTTAACACAGTTCTTGACATAATGTACCTGCTGAGTATGTGATTACTACTGTTGAGGAAGAGGTAGGTTGTTGGAAAAATCAAAATCACAAGGTTTGGGACCAGAAAGAAGTGGATTGGAGATCTGCATTTTGTCCCTTCTACTCTCTGAAAATGTTTTTTATATGCCAGGCCAAATGTCTTAACACCCAGGGATATTAACATTACTTCACAAGGCAGAATGGTGAAGTGAGATACAGATGTTCATGCAGACATAGCACTATGCCTACATTTAATGTTCAGTAAAGTGTAGGGATGATTACCTCAAAAGAATTTGCTCATAGATCTTATTGCAAGGAAACAAAGTAAAGTCTGCATTGAAACCAGATGTTCACATTTCAAAGTTAAACACCTTGTTTTTTAAGCCCAGGCATTCAAAGGCCTCCTATTTTTACCTTCCTTTTGACTTTCTGCATCTAAGAATGTTTATGGGAATGTCTTGTGGGCCCTGCAAATTCCGTGCACCACAGAGCCTCAATTGAGGCCAAGTACCTGTATATGATGCATGCCGTGTTCTGGCAGGTGCTGCAATTGTTGAGATCTTGGCCAGTTCGATAAAAGTTGCGCCTGCAAAATAGAGCATTTGCTGGGTAAATTGATATGAAAAGTCCTATGAGGAAGCTACAGGCTATAGGCTTGTTCCTATAGCTCAGAATTACCTTTCTCATCGGTAGCAACACTCTGAAGGTGCATGACTATTACAAATAAAGAAACCAGAAGCCCATGTTCTTAGAACCTCACATTTCTATAAAGATTTAAGCATTTTCAAATCTGAGGGGTTTTAATGCTAATAATAGCTTTGAGAGATGAGTCAGTTATTCTTACCTCCATGTGATAGATGGAGAAATAGGGACTTTGTAAATGAGCAGAAGGGAGATTGTTAAAATCACTGACCTCATAGTGCAAATGACAGTTAATTTCTTCTTCCTTCTCTTACCCAATTCTTTATTAGCTTTAGCCATCCCTTCTTCTCAGCTTTGAGGAGCACATTTTCAAGGGAGAAACATTCTACACCCAAATGAATAACTTCCTTCCCTCCCAGACTGGTGACAAGTTACTCAGGAATTTTTTAATGACATTCTTTGAAGAATTTTGATTATGACGTCACTCTGTATTCTACTTAGTTGGTGAGTGATGGAAACTGGCCCAAGTCATCAAAGTAGTCAGCAATGGGGAAAGGCCAGTTGTAAGCTCTGTGACCATCTCCAGACCTTCATGACACAGACACATGGCTAACATACTGTGCAGATATTGTAACTTGCTGTGAGGATCAGGGTGGAGGAAGTAACTGCATGCTATCATTTCCCCCATCATTTATCAATGGGACCCCCATCTTAATAAAAATCATGTTTGACCTGCTTTATTTCCCACTTTCCTTAGTCTGACATCTGGAAACAAACAAACAAACAAAAATAGACATGGGAATCCACTGAAGCTTAGAAGAAAATGGAACCCAGTCAGGTCTGAACAAAGGGGGGCATTGATGATGATGTGGGAAAACAACAGAACAATAGAATTTGGAGAAATTTTACTAACAGAAATCCATGTTCTCTCTGTTCTGCTCTGGCAAATGATTACACCCAATAGTGCTTACAATATGTGTGTGCGTGTGTGTATAATGTTTACAGTCTGTACACATACACCACCTTACCCTTCTGTCAGAGCTCGAGCTTTCTCCAAGTCTTGAATTACATTCAGAAGGACTTTAATTTTCTCTTGGTTGGAGTGTAAAGATTCCTCCACAGATTGTAACCTGCCTTGAAGGTCGCAGAGTTCACCCCGTGCCAGGTGAATCTGATGAATCTCCCCAATCTCCCTGTTGCTCTGAAGTTTGGTCTCCATCCTTGGGAGAGAGGATGGGAGGTGATTGCTTGCTGGACAATTTTGAATCTCTGGAGTGTCTGGCTGGGTGGGGTTCTTCACTGTCTGCTCCTGACACAGGGGGGCAGATTTCGATGCACTGTAAGGTTTGGGTGACAGCAGGTCCTGGTGACTGTTGCTTGATGAAGGACAATTGGAAGCCCCGCCTGAGTGGGCTGGTTGGCTGTGGGAGTCTGGTGAGGGGCAGCTGTGAGTCCGTGGAGGGGAAGGAACACACATTTCCTTTGACCGGGATGACAATGAGCCAAGGTCCTTGTCATCCGCGTCATCTTTGGGCAAAAGCAATTCAGGTGTAAGTTTCCCTGTGCCTGGCATGTGGTCGGCACCACTGGTGGCATGTAAGCAGGAGGACAATTTTTCTGAATCTGATGACCCCACTGTTCTCCCATCACCTGGACACATATCAACCAAAGGGAGTATGGAGCTGCTTATTTCAGCACACCTGTCTGGACTGACAGTGGACTCTCCAGCTGCCCAGGTAGGACTGTGGTAAATATCATCTGGGACCTGGATGGCAGCTGTTGCCTTTTCTGAGGCTCTCCACATCCCTGCTTCCAAGCATATGCTAACCGGACCATTGCTTTGCACCTTCGACATTCTAGGGAGAAATGGGTGGGGCACCTTGACCCTTTGGGGCCCATCCTCCAGATGCTGAGCCAGCCTTAAGTAAGCAAGGTCAGAAGACACAATGTCCTGTTCGGAGAGGTTGCCGTTGACCTGGATGGCACTTTGGGATGCTGTTGGCATTTCCACCAGGGACTTGCTGGCTGTGAGTCTCTTCCTTTTGAAAACCGGGAAATGCTTCCTGAGACTGGGGGAGGTTTGGATAGCAATGCTCCGAAAACCCCCTGCCTTCTGGGACCTGGGAAAGGAGAGTGAGTAGGTCGGGAGGTGATGGTGCCTGGGTGCTGGGTGCGTGTCCATCACAGTCGTGTCGGCAGAAGTTTGAATGTCAACCTCAGCTAGGCCAGGCGGACTCTTACTGGCCCCATCTTCCTTGAATCGCACCTGCTGAGACTTGCACCTACGGTGGTGAGGTGGCTTCACAAACTCGACTGACTCGAGGCTGTTGCGCTTTAGAAGCACAGGCCGCACTTTCATATTTTGCTGGGCCATTGAGTCTCAGTTAAAAGGACTGAAACCGTACACTTCTCCTGGGCACATTCCCTTAGGTCTTTGGAGCAGCATCTAATGGTGGCATCTCAGACACGAAGATCTGGCAGCCAGGATGGAGTGGTCCTCTCCTTTGATTCCAGGAAGCTCTGCCAGCCATTCCCTGCCCGTAGCTGCTCCTTAGGATCTACCTCTAATGCTCTTAAAATATTATTTCATCATAGTGATAATTGCTCTTTAGATAAACAAATGGTTAGGCTAATTATTAAACAGCTGATCTACCAAGAGGCTGTTGGATTGTTTATCAAGGGATGCCAGCAGGCGGTTTCTTCCTGGAAGAAACTTGCTGCCTTGAACAAAAAGACAACAAAAGTACCATTTAGGGGATAGTGCCAGACTCCCAATGAATGAATTCCAAAAGAAACCAGCTGCATCTGGAACCTACAGCTTTCTTTCCGGAAACATCACTATCCAGTGTTAGACCTACAGGAATCTTAAACATATCTTTCTATAGACTGTAAACAGGTAGCGAAATAAAGGAGCTACGTTTGCTTCTTTGATGATACATGATTCTCCTAAGGGAATGTCCCCATTTATGTCAATCATTAATTCTTCCTTGGGGGCCATTTTTTTTTTTTTCTTTCATGCTGTTTCCCTTCTCTTCAGTGAGGTAAATTTCATTCCCAAATTGCCTCACAAAACCCGATGGGGTATGACTGGGCCATGACTGAAGCATCTAGTGCATATAGAGGGTAGAGTCCCCATTGTGGTGTCTTGGCTGATGTTCACATGTGGGAAAAGGGAGTCAGGCTGCAGCCTCTGGCGGTCTTCATGGGATCTCGAGGTTGGGGACTGAGACCTGGCTGTCTTGGCCAGCAGACAAGGAAAGGCTGAAAGGGAAGCAACCACAGTCACAATCGAGATGGCAGTTCCTAGGTATTGGGCTTTCTCTCCAAATTCCCACCTCCCAGGTGAATGTTTTTGAGTGGATGGCCAAACCAAGTGTCAACCTACTGCCTTCCTTCTGTTCCCCTAGTGAGCTGGTCACCTCATGGCTACAGGGCCTTGGGATATGCTTATCTGCATGCTTGGTTCTCTCTTTCCACTCCCAGGCTTCACCCAGTCACCTCCTGTTCACCCCTGAAGTCCCAGTTTCCTTGCCACTTACTCAGGCATTCCTTCCATGCCTATAACTCCTGCCTCATTATACTGCCAGTGCATGTGCCCGGCCACATTAGGGCCTCCTTACACATTCTCACCGCATCCTTCCTCATGCACATTGCAGCTGTCCTTCAGTAACCATTTGTGTGTACATTTATTTAGTATCTCCCCCACTACCCCGTGAGCTCCAGCAGAACAAAGGCCAAAGTCATTTGTTCACTGCTTGGGTATTCCCAGCCTCCTTTCTGCTCACCGTGGATGCTTAACGAGTGAGATCGAAAAGAGTGGATGATTGAATGAAGGGCAGGTATTTAGGAAGCAAAAGAGAATCTTGGTATGGCGGGGTAGGGGGTGGCCCTAGAAAATTATGCCAGGGCCATAGAAGGGAGAACCCCCTCTGATATGGCTGTAACATTTACCTGAGGACAAGATTTCCCCCTAAAGTCTTCATTTTTTAATTGTCTTTCAGAAGATAAATGTGCATAAAATTCTCAGTGGAAGGTGTATCTTATAATAAGTTACCATTTATCGAACACTTATTTTTACCATGCTAAGGGCTTTACATGCATTAATCATAACAACTCTCTTTTACTGAGTATTCCTTAATGTTTCAGGTGCTGTTCTAAGCACTTTTCAAGCTGTAACTCATTCATTTCTCACCCTCTGGAAGTGGATACTATCTTTAGCCCTATTTTGCAGTTGAAAGAAACTGAGGCCCAGAATGGTTAAGTAACTTGCCTAAGGACACAGAGCTAGGGATAGAGCTAGAGTCTGAACTTAAGCAATCGACACCCAGAGCCTGTGCTCTTAATCTCTGTGTTTTCCAAGTAGCGTGCTCTCATTGATCCTTACCAGGACCCTGTGCATCCTGTACCCTACTGAACTGGCAAGGGAGCTGAGACTCAGAGTTGTCAGTTCTCAGCAGAAGTGCTGAGATGTGAATACACGTGCCCATGATCCCAAAGCCTGGGTTCTTACCTGTCAGGTTATGACATTGTCTTCTTGGGATCTGCCTGGTGTACAGGACAGGTGATACCAGCTATTTGAGAAAAAAATATGAAGACCGCTGCAGATTTAGAGAGACTCACTCTGCACAACGATCCCAATAAGCCCCATTTTTAAAATCAGTTTCATGTTGCAATGGCTGCACAGAAGGCTTAGGTCTGGAAGAATCCAGTAATCCATCTTCACACTCCCTGAGTAAATCCTCCCTGCATCACCTCTTCATGTTGTAGGTAAGCCTGCCAAGAGCTTGTAGTGACAGGGAGCTCTCTCTCTAATCTCATAGTCAATAGTAATTATTTTTATTAATAGTAGCAAGTATGAATTGAAAATGGACTAATTCTCAAGCTCTGTGCTAGCCTGACAGATAATCCAGAAAGTATCCTTCTACATATGATCCCCATTTTGCAGAACGAGCCATTCAGACTTGTGAGGTTAAGTCACATGCCTGAAACTACCCCTTCTGCTGTGGATTCCTTTTCCTAATCACCCTTTACCTTATCTCTCTCCTTAACTGTTCATTAGTGATTCATTCTGGGAAAGTTAACTTACTTAGATGACAATTGTCTGAAGCTGGTTTCTGAAAGAGCAAAGTTTACTGAACATTGATTTTGTGCGGGACATTGGAAAAGGCGTTTCTCACTTATTCTCTTCCTTAATCCTCATGACAATCTTAGAGGCTGTCAGTTACTTATTTTATAAGTGAGGAAACCGAGGCACAGAAGGTTAAGTAATTTGCTCCAAGTCATCCACCTGGTCAGTGACAGAGCTGATACAACCCCAAAGACTGACCTTGGAGCACAGGCTCCTAACCACTGGATATTCCTGCCTTTTCCAAGGCTGGGAAAGGACTCAATTTTTTTGGCAAGGCTCTGAAGCAGGTTTCAAAGTCCCTCTACATTCTCCTTCTCAAGGTCAGTCATCATTCTGGTTTTAGCCCTGCATTCTCCCCTAGGAAATGCATGGACCCTTGAGATGTTGCCTTTTGTCCTTTAAAAACTATTGGTTTTCTATCTTTAAAGATATGTGTTCATTGTAAAAGTTCAAATAATGTAGATAAATAAAACAAACAAAAAAGAGTGGAGAAAGTTGACTCTCCACTCAGCACCACCCAGAAGGAGCCACTATGCACCATGGATTTGGTGAAGTTCATTCCAGACACCTAGTTGTACACACACATTGTATATTGCATATGCATGCAGGTTTATAGAAAGGTGCTTTTTTATTTTTATCTGAACACCATGGAGAAAGTTCCACATATGGAGTGTAGCACCACCCATCCTTCTAAGTAGGCCAGTAGGATTCTGTTGTCACGTTATACCAGGATCTACATAAATAGCACCCTTTCTTGGATATTCAGGTTGTAGTAAATGTTTAGTATTATTAATAATGCTGTAAATAATGTTGTTTTTTGGTAAGTGAACTTTAAGTACTTATCTAATTACTTCCTTGGAACAGATTTCTAGAAGAATTAGTGACCCAAAGTAACCATACATTTTGTATTTTGCTGATATTACCACTTTTCCTTTCATAAAGTTCTGCCAATGTACAGCTCCATTATTACTGCTTTTCCATCAGTCTCTTTGTCCCTGGATTTGGTCAGTTTCTGATGACTTTTGTCCATTATTGCCAATAAAATGGGAGAGAAATTGTATCTCATTTTCTTACTCTGGAATTGACTTAGGTTTGGGCATTTTTCCATATGCTTTTTGCTTCTACACCACACTTAGGATAGGTAAGGAGTGAAAATTTGAAGGTGACAATTTTAACAATTAAGCTAATGTGGAAACTCTTATGTCGATGATATAACTTTGCAAATTCAGCACATATAAAAATCTTCTCTTTTAAAAAAGTACATATTTGTGTTTCAATTCATCAGCCCAAATGTCACCATGACCTTTGCATAGATATGTCCTGGAAAGTATACCTGCTAAAGCAATGACTTTGTGGAGTCCTGTGGGTCCCCACAATCTCCCAGATGACCATAAATTGATAGTGAGTTTCCTGAGTTCCACTGGTGAGGGCTTAATTAATATCCTGGACAGAATCCAGAATTACTATCCAGAGGTGACTGCAGCTTCTTGTTGTACATTTAGAAACTAGCTGGGCATTATTGCTGATCTTTGCAATGCTTTTTTCCTCTTCCCTTGATTATCGACTTATTGAACATGAACCAAAAGTTTATGTCATAATCATTCTTTTTGTCTGTGCCGAATGGTTCTTGTGGAATCTGTGTCCTTTGAGTAGGTACAAAACCATTTAGCACACTCTCTGAAGGTCACAAACTTTAGACCTCTCCATTCTCTCTAGCATGTGTATAGTCTATAGAGTGTAGGATTATGTGCAGAGGCTTTAATTTATAGTTGGCTTAGACTGGAATCTTCCATTTTCTAAACATTGACCTGGGACAAGTAAGTTGGCCTTTGTAAAACTACACACAGCTGTGAGAATTGCAAAAGGCAATCTCTATAAAATGGTTAGCATGATCAGTGTTAGCTCATTGGATAGAATCCACCTGAAGATTGTGAGATACTCATGAGTGTATCTTAGTTTATCCAAGTTCCCTGGAGAAAGTAAACTGTAGGAGGGAGTGTACAAAGATGGCACTCCCGAGAACCCTGCCCATCTCCCAGCAACCTACATTCTTCATGTGCCATTTTGACATTGTGATTGTCTCTCTGTACAGAGATTACCTGCTGACCTTCAGCCTCTTCAGCGAGGCTACAAGTTCTTTGAGAGCAGAAAGCAGAAATGGTCTACTCTGTATGCCCAGCTCTTACCCCCATCTTACCCAGAGCAGGTATTAGGTGAATTTTTGTCAAAGGAATGAACGTAATTATATATTACCTCATATACCTTACCTTCAAAGACATTTAAAAATTGTATAGCTGGCATGTAATAAACATATGTGTAACTAATTAAGAGCAAATTATTTCACTTCCAAGTTGCTCTGCCTTTTGATTTTATTTATCAATATATATCATCCATAGGTCTCTGGGATGAGTGAACTGTGTCTGTCCTTCATGTTTAATGCTGCTCTATTTATGATTCAGATTTAACTTGATTAAATTTTATTGAGAGCCTGTTATGATCTGGCACTATATAAAAATTGTGGAGATTATAAAAAGAATAAGATCTGATCCTTATTGTATCACTAAGAAGGGACTTTGTAAAGCCACCTCTTGTGGAATCAGTCTCTGAAAGTGGTAGATAATGTAGAGTTGGGGATGACTTGAAGAAAGATATTTGATCAATTTCATGTATTCAAATCCTACTTGAAGTATCAAGGTGCTTTTCATTTTTAACAGGGCCTGACATTAGCCTTTAGTTTAGTAACCTGCAATTTTATTTCTATAAAGGGCCTGTTAATACATATTTTCAGCCTTGCCAGTCACATAGTCTCTGTCGCAACTACTCAACTCTGCCATTGTGTCAAGAAAGCAGTCGCAGACAATACGTCAACAAATGGCTGTGACTGCATTCCAATAAAACTTCATCTATAAAAGAAGCCATGGAAAGGATTTGGCCTGCAGGAGCATAGTTTTCCAACCACTGCTTTAGACAATGGGGGTGGTTTTGAGTAGGAGGCTTTTGATTAGGTTTTTGTTTTTCAGAGAAGTCTCTGCTTGCTGACACATTGCCATCTCCTTTCTCCTTCTGTACATAGAGTCAGTAATAATAACCCTTACTATTTATACCACACTTTACAAATTGCAGAGTCAGAGTGCATTTTTAAATCCATGGATCCCCTAGTATGAAGGTCAGGAAGCATACCCTGTTTTAAAGAAGAGGAATCAAACCTGGGTCACTTTTTCTGTCACAGAGGTAGAACTGAAACCCCAAACTCCTCACTTCTCCCCAAACCCTACCTCCAACTCTATTTAGTTGTCCACTGCTGAGTTATGGAAAATTCTTCAAAAATAACTGTTAATCACTCATTCCTAGTTCTTGTGCCTCTTCACATCAAAGCTTCCACCCCCTCTATTTGTATTCAGTAAATGGTTTGGTCAAATCTGTTGGCAAAAATTACTGCATCTGGAATCAAAATTTTAATATTTATGATCCAGGTTGTAGTCTTCATTAACATTACCCCATCAACTTTCTCAACAAAGAGCAGAAAACTTGTCAATTTGGGGAGTTCTGTCTGAATTTATCCTCTCCCCAAAATGGTGAAAAAAACCAAAGGGAATTGAATTTATTTTTACCATCTGGAATTACTAAACATAGATGTACTTGAGGGAAGAATTAGGCACCAAAAGAGGTAAAGATACTCATGTATTTGGATTCTAGAAAAATATTTGTTATGTAATGATCATGAAATCTTTTTTATTTTCTACATGCCATGTTTGACCTTTTCTCATAGTTTCTGCTATTTATACCCATGTCTATACCACTGAAATAGAGGTCTCCAATTTTGTCCCCTTTACCGTCCATCCTCCACATAACAACCAAAGTGATCTTTATATAAATTAAACAGATCATCCAGGCCCTTCTTTGAAACCCTCTAAAGGCATTCTACTGAATTTAAAAGTTTTTTTTTTTTTTTAAACTCTAAAACCTTCATCCATTCTTGCCTACATTTCTGAGTTCGTTTCATCTCATACCATATTCCCCATGCTCCCTTTGGCCTTCTATGACCTGTTACCCCAGCTCTGGACATGCCAAATTCACTCTGGTCATATAGTCTTGGCACCGATTGTTTCTTTCATGTGGACTGCTCTCCCCCAGACGTCCCCAAGGCCAGTGTCTCTCATCTGCCTCAAGGATGTCATCTCCAGGAGATTGTCTCTAGCCTTGTAAAAATCCTTCATGTCTGTCTGTGGCAGTACCTTGTTTTATCAACTAATTATTTGTTGATTTCCTCTGTCCCCATTTGTTGAGGAATTCCAATAAGCATTTGTTGAATAAATGAATGAATTCTTGCAGTTGGAATCTCCAAGAAATCATCCAACTTTAGAGAACTTTGCAGCTATATTCTGTAGGAAACATCTTATTTTAATGGTTTTTGAACTTTCTTTAGCTGTGGAATTCTTTTTTTTTTTTTTAAGATTTATTTATGCCTACAAGAATTGGGATACAGGCTAGAAGTGTGGGGTGAGGGGCAACAGGAATCACTCACTAGAGTCAGAGTGTGGAACAGAACAGGCAGATTGACTAAAATATACTGCTGAGGGGAGCAGTGGGCAAGATAGGAGAGGTCTGCTGGGCCATGTGGGTCACCTCCCTGGCTGGGGCACCTCCCTGCTGAAGTGGCTGTGGATAGCTTCATAGTGCAGTACTTAACTCCTTGCACCACCAGAGAGGCCCCTAACTATAGAATTCTATTCTAAATCTAATCTTAAATCCAATCCTGATATCCAATATAGAATCCAAGCTGTTCTAGAAAAGAGGGCTAGGGTCCCTGAGTCATTCCCTGGGACCCTAGGACTCCAAGCAAACCCAATTTGAAAATCACTGAGACAAACACATTCATTCATTCTACAGATGGGGAAACTGAGGAGATCCTGAACCCTCCCTCCAGATCTCAAACTCTAACTGTACTACCCGTTAACTCTTAACAAGAACAGGTTCCTTCACTTCATCCCAGCCTCCAGTAGGATCCTGTCACAGATTAGGGCCTCCAACAAGGTTTTTCAGACTGTTCAGGTGACATAGTGAGTTAAAGCCAGAGCAGAACTGGACTAGGGCCTCTGTCTCTAGTGCATCAGGGAGGATGGTGGAGAACCTAGGGCTTCTATCTAGTTTAGGTTCAGGCAGCTTGTTTGGAACCAACTTAGTAATGAAGACTGTGTTCCTCCTCCTACCACTCCTAGCCCTCTAATTGCATTTGTCCAACCAAGAGCCAAGGAAGTTACGGTTACCATCTCCTATGTCCTCTCTGTTCTTATTCTCTTTCATGTCCCTCCTTTTCCTTTAGTAAAAATAAATAAATAAAATGATTCAGACTTGCAAAACAGCATGGAGGAGTGAGAGTGGGCATAGATAACAGTATGAAGCCACAACATCGCTTCAAAAAGAAAATGTCACCAGGGCCTCCCCAGTGGTGCAAGGGGTTAAATCTGAGCACTATGAAGCAATTGGCAGCCACTGCAGCACAAATCTGATCTCCACCCAGGGAGCTATTCTACATGACTTAGCAGACCTCTCCTGTCTCACCCGTTTCTCCGCTCAGCAGTGTGTTTTAGTAGATCACTCTGTCTCTGGTGAAACCTCTCACCTCTCTATACCTCTGACCTACACCCTAGCTCTTGTATGCATAAATAAATAAATCTTTAAAAAGAAAAGAAAATGTCACCAATTTCCATGGGACTCCCTGGTGGCCTAGGGGCTAAGTCTCAGCATTACCACTGCTATGGCCTGACTTTGCTCCCTGGTCAGGGAGCTAACCCACATATGGCTCAGCAGACCTGTCTTGTTTCGTCCGCTGTTCCCCTTAGCACTGTATTTTAGCAAATCTGCCCATTCTGCTCCCCACTCTGTCTCTGGTGAATCCTCTCACCACCCACCCCCTCACCCCACCTCTGGCCTGTACCCCAACTCTTCTATGCAAAAATAAAACAAAGATTTAAGAAAATGTCACCAATCCAACTGATGAAGCCTTCCTCTCCATTTCCCCTCTTCTTCCTTTACTTTCCTCTTTTGCCTTCTCGCTTCTTCTCCCCTTGATGTTTTCTTCTGACATTTTCTTCTGATTTCTCTTTCCATCTCCACTTCTCTTTTCTGCTCCCCAGCTCTCTTTACCCTGCCACCTCTCTTGTGCCCCACTTCATCATACCTTCCTTCCCTCCTCTTCCTCTCCCCTTCTCTCTTTATTCACTCTCCAGTATCTTCTCTTGCCTTTTGCTGCTCCCCTGAATCTTTAATAAATGTTTATGGTCAGTAATTCCTTCTTTTGGTCATTCTGTGTCAAGAACGGGAACTCAATCCCTTTTGGGATTGGCTCCTAAACCTGAGGGTACCTACCCTACAAGGACAGTTCTCTAGCACACTAATCTAAGGCTGCTCGTGCTACTGTTTCTAAAAGGTCACCTCTAGCTTGCTCTCTCCAGGGGAAAAATTTTACTACCATCAGATGCAATTGCTGGCCAGTTCTTCCCATAGAGAAAAGAGCAACTGCCTGAGATCTCTATATTTTACTCAACATTTTGAGTTCCTTCCAGAAACTTTTTCTGGTATCTCTCATTGCATTTCTATTTCACAACATGACATTTTCTTACCATTTTTAGGTTATTCTATTTTGACTTTAAAGAATTTGATTTACTCTTCCTGGAGGCAGACACTAGGAGATCTGCTGGCTCATTTATATAGAAGAATTCAGACCCTTTTGGATTTATCACTAGAAGAGAAAATCTGGGGGGTCAGATGGGTATGGAGGTGCAGAACTAAGTGATTTTGTTTTTACATCAACTCAAATGTAATAAAGTAAAGCCAGCGAGAAGGTGGAGAGTCAATGACTTGCATTTCTGTAAATGCATTTCTTCATAGGGTATAAAGTCAACGCAGGCCACGTCTCTATTCTTTTAAAGGGTCCTGTTATAGTGGAAGAAGGCAGAAAACTCTTCCCTCCTTGAAGCACAACCTTCTCTAGTTTTGTGACACCTTAGAACTCTATGTCTGTCTCAATTGGTCCAAGTTAATACTTGGTTAATACATAGATTGTTTAAAATTAATAGGAGTAACGTCAGATAGTCTTTCCACCCTGGAGGGACCTATGCTACTGTATGTGTCAGCAAGACATAATAAAATACCACCAGTTATTTTAAAAATAAGAATGATTCCATGACCCTTTTCTTTTTAATAGAAATGTGAAGGTTTTCAAAATGATTTTAGATTTGCCAGCCCATTTAGTTGCATCAAGTTCTGCCAGGACCTTGCACAATCACTGACTTTTTACAGGTGAGGAAACTGTGCAAATGAGAGGAAAGATTTTCCCAAGATGAGTGTGATCTGGTAGGACCAAAAGGACCTCAAATTTTATCCAATTAGAATGCATCCCCAGGGCTGGAAGGAAGTCACATGCCCATCAAAGGTGTCTTGGGTGGTCTCAGCAGGGGCTTTTCGGGGACCCTTCCAACTCGACATACACATCCACTAGGGATAATTGCCAGGTCCTGAACTCTGTAGTGCACCATCCACCCTGGTGCTGCAAAGCACTGGCAGGCAGCCACAATGAAGGTTTTCCCACTTCTGGATCCCTGCCTACACTGCAGAATTTTCACAAGGCGAAGGAAAGAGGGGTAGTTTACAGTCTCATCTAATCACCAGTGAACTGAAAACTCAGTGACAACATGCAGTTTGCAGAAGTGCTGGACACCAGTGCTGTTCAAGAGCCCAGCCCATCTCCCAAACGAGGCCTAGCGTTGTCATGCAGTGTCAAGTGCAGCACATGGTAGGTGCTCAATAAACAAGGCTGCCGCTGCTAATTGTCACCATGACGACTGTTAGGCTGTGGCCAGAGACCACATATAGGCAAGACAAAATCCTAGGGTTTGAACATCTTTTCTGGTGGCTGTGGCAAATCTAATGTAACATTAAAGGCAGAAGTGATAAAAAGCAATTTAAGGAAAAGTGTAAAATATATCTCTGGTTTTGGCATTGTTCTCTATGAAGCATTTGCCAAAGTATCAAAGTTATCTCTGTGGCTTTTTGTTGTGGTTGTCCTCCTTTCTGACTCCTTCCTGGTTCTCCAGTGCAGGGACCTTGCTGGAATCAGGGCCCTTCCATGTGGTCCCTGCAGGTGCTAGCTGTGAAGCCTCAGCTGCCCCCTGTGCAAATCACAGACTACAAAGACAGCTTTCATTGTCTCACACTTGATGAACCATGGGGTTGGCATAGTGACAAAGGATGTCCTGTGACACACGGATGTCAATCAGATCACAAAAGAATGAAAGCTCACATCGAAGTCTCTTCCTTTCTCTTCTTTCTTTCACCATCCCTTGTCTTCCTTTCTCTCCTTTCTTGCAGAGGAAGGGTTTGTGAGTAGAAACAGACAGTTATTGCCTTTTGGCCACAGCCCAGCCTGCACCCACTCCAGCCCCCTTCTCAGCCTCCAGGACCATGATCACTCCCTTTTTACAGATGAGGAAACTGTGCAAATGGGAGGAGCGATTTGCCCTAGGTGAGTGGGGTCTGCCAGGGCCAAAAGGACCTCAAACTTTATCCAGTTAGAACTCATCCCCGGGGCCTAGAGAAAGTCACATGTTCATCAAATGTGCCTTGGGTGATTTCAGATCTTGGAAAGACACTGAGCTGGATGGATCCCTTTCTTGGGGCCGAGTGGGTGCTCCCTCCTTGCTTCTGTACTCACAGTCTCCCTGCCCCTAGCCTGGAGAGAATTAGCTGGCATTCGTTCATTCTCTTCTATTGAAAGCAAGGTCTAATGCCTCATACAGTCCTCAGACTGCAGGCATCTGGGGTCCCACCATCCCTCCAGATCCCCAACTCCAACAACAGCCCCTAGGAGTAGGAGTGACATTCCATTTCCAGGATTAAATGCTTATTGATGTGGTCCTTTTCCTACAAAGAGTTATCCCCATGTTCACATCTATACATGATGAAATACCTAGAACATGTCACCCAATCTCTGTGAGCTCAGTTTTCTCATTTTAGAATGATAGAATATTGGGGTTACATAATGAAGTATCTGGCACATAATAGGTAGAGTAAGGCCCAGCTAGCCGATCCTTGGCTTCCTTCCTTGTTGTTTACCATTCTGGACATTGTCCCCTGATTACCCTCCATTACCCCCCTTCTTGTCTGAACAGGGACCTTTGTACAAATGACATTCCCAAGCCAGGCCCTGGCTGTCCTCCATGATTCTGCTTGGGCCGATGACTGTTTCCCAGTCCTGTGCTTAGACTGCCTTGGTCAATAGGGACTCAGGATCTGGAGGAGCACCCACAGCACACAGGCACACAACAAGAGAGGCAAAAGCACTGCTTTTGAGGGGCAATGGTGAGCAACTCTCCAAAGTTCACATCAACATTCCCCAGGTTGAAGTCCAGAGCCTCACAGGCCCAGAGTTGTTATTAATGACTCTCTTCATCTGAAATACCAAACCCCTTAAATCCCACGTGGAGTGACTTGAAGTGGTATAGTAATTTAGGTCATCTAGCATGGTGAACAAAAACATAGATTTTAAAGATAGACTGCCTCAGTTTCAATGCTGACTCTGCCATTTTCTGAATCTCTGCCGTTTGGTATATAACCTTTCTGTGCTGCCGTTTCCCCATCCACAGCATGTGATTTATATTATTTCGTAAGTTGGTGTAAGGTGTAAATGAAATCACATTTGTAAAGCATTCAGAAGAGTACCTGTCAGGCCATAAGCATTTAATAAGTGGTTGACTCTCATATTATTAGCTCCAATAGTAACATGACTGTTGGCAGCAGTAGCAGCATTGTTATCAAAGCATAAGAACCAGCATAGACTTATATCACTTACCAGTAGTGCCACTTAAACTCCCACCTGTCAAGCAGGTGGATGTATCATTCATCTCCTACCTATAGCACATCTGAGTACAGGACTTGATTAATAAAATAAGAGTGGGTATATGAGATAGTTTACAGTAGTACCAAAAGCAATAGTAATTGACAGAAGATAGAAGGAGAAAAAACAGTTAGGAAAGAGAAGAAAACTAAGCATAAACTCTGATGTGCACTAGTAAGCCAGGGCAAAGAGGAAAACTTGGAGTAGCTCGCAATCATTACTTAGGGCTGGAGCTGTGTCATTTTATCACCAACAGTGACCTTTTCCATCGTCCTAAATGATAAGAAAAACTTAACTGAAGAACATCCATTATGAATTAATGGATTTAGATTTTGAAAATCTAAACTTTCAGGCCTAAACTCCAAGAGGAAATATCGTTCTGATGAGATTTGAAAAATATTACTGTACAAATAATTGAAGGAAAGTGAGCTCTTCAACCCAGGGAAGAGAAATGGTGGTGGTGGGGAGGGTAGTGGGGTAGCAACAAATGTTAGCAATGAGGGTGATGAAGACAAAGGGACTATTGAACTGAAATAAGCCAAAAAGAGCCATGGTTCCCCTTGCTTAGAGGATGCCCAGACAGTGTAGCTCATTAGGTAGAGCCAGGGCTTTCAATCCCAAGTGTGCCTGGCAACCTATCTTGAGACTTCTATTTCACTGTCTGTAAATGGGACCGGTACTTCTAGCTTTCTCCCTGCAGAAGCAGCTATAATGAGACCATGGTGGGAGAGTCTGCCTACCATTTACCTAGAGATATAATGCCAAGTTAGCACCAAATCATGATTGCAGTTTCTGTGTGGGTCAGAAATGAGCCTTGGTATTTCAGGCTTGCCCTCCTCCAGCGGCTCTGAGGATAGCAAAGTCAAAAGATCAGTAATGGAGAATATGAATTTTTGTCTTAGGCTGTGCAGAGCCCCTTGGAGACTTGAGTTTGTAGTATGTCTGGGTAGACCCTTGGCTTTGAATTGCTTTTGATTTGATATTAGTGCCCTAGAAACAAATAACTCTGCATATCACATTTTGCTCAGGGAAGATATTGCTGTCAGAGGTGAGGCTTATAGTGTTCCTCTTGGCTCCTTGTTGATGCAGGAAGATTGCCTAACAAATGGGTCTCCCCAGTGTTCACAGTCTTTTAAAACCCTGAAGGTTTAATTTTTACTTTCTTTGCCTCAAGTTTCCCAGGAAAAAATATTTTTACTCTTATAGCCCTCATCAATCCATCTCTGTTCTAATCATACATGAATTGGTGCTGATTTTTAATTATGTCATCTCTCTGTATTAGTTTATGGGATTCTCACAAAATACATTCTTTCTGACATCAGAAATCCCTAAGTCTTCCTTCCTTCCTTCCTTCCTTCCTTCCTTCCTTCCTTCCTTCCTTCCTTCCTTCCTTCCTTCCTTCCTTCCTTCCTTCCTTCCTTCCTTCCTTCCTTCCTTCCTTCCTTCCTTCCTTCCTTCCTTCCTTCCTTCCTTCCTTCCTCCCACCCTCCTTCCCTCCCCCCTCTCTCCCTCCCTTCTTTCCTTTCTCTTTTTCAGTATAATTCTAAGTACCCACTGCATCAAGAATACCTACAAGTCTAAAGAATGAGATGGGCAAGTTACAAACAAGAAGAATAGAGGCAGGCTCTAGGCAAGGGTCGGGGAGGGCACTATGGAAATAGTGAGAGTATGTAACGTCTTGCTGTAGTCAGGAAAGGCTTCCTGGTAGAGAGGGCCCCTGAGCCATGCTTTTTAGGTGATAAAGCATAGCAGGCTCAAAGTGAACTTTGGTGGCAATGAACTTTGTTTTTTCCACTTGAAGTTAGAGTTATTGCGATGGGGCAGGGGCTAGTGGCAAATATCAGGAGAAAGCTGATTGGCACGAGACAGGGTATGAAGGACTTTGTGGCCAAACAGACCTTCTGTTCAACATCTTAAAGCTCAGGTAGTTGTACATTGCCAAAGCAAACTTTATGTCAAGTGACTCTGATGGGTTGTAATTAAGTCAAGAATGGTGTCTCCTTGGTCTACTACTACTAATTAGAAGTGCTTATTAGCAGTTATACATGCCTTTGATGAGTCAGAGTGGTAAAATAAGTTTATAATGACTTAATATGTAGAGTTTGCTTTCCACTATCTTTCAATACATGATGTTTACAATGAGAGGGATAACAACTAACAGGCTCTTGGCAATTAAAAAAAAAAAAGTCCTGAAAAATATTCCTTTCTATTACTAAGATGCCAGTAAAACCTGTTCTGGAATTATGTCTTCATAAACTGATAATCAAAAGTCATCAAATAATGAAAATAATTAATTAGGAATTTACTATATGCCTGCCACAGTGAGTCACCCAGGGATACATCTGATATACCTAATAATCCTGGTTCTGTCAATTTTGGAACTTAGTTATAGGTAGAATATATCCATATTAAACAAACACAAGTAAATGCACTAAGTGTAGTGACAAAAAAAAAAAAAAGTGGATTTCTCCTGTGAGAGAATAAGATGATCTGACTTATATAAAAGATAAGGGAAGTACTTTCTAAGGAAGTAACATCTGAGTTCAGGAAGAGTAGTGTAGCTACCTGTTGGGAGAGATGGGCTTGAAAGAGGATGTTCTATGCAAAAAATACTGTGGACACTGGTTTCATGCAAGAAGGTGTTGAAGAACATATTTGTTTCAAAATGATTTTTCTTTTGGTTGTCCTGAAAAAAATGGGTTGAGCAGAAAAGTGTAAGCAGGGTAAATGGTGAGATGGCTTTTATAGCCAGTCAGTTGAGAAATGATCTCCCCTGAACAAGGTGGTAACAGTGAAGATGGTGACAACTGGATAAATTCCAAAAATACTTTAGATAAGCTTTGCACTATATTATTCAGAGTGTTGGCAACAGACAAAAGATGTAAAAACACTAATTCAATTTGCCTTGACTTGGTTTGACATGGAAAGCAACATTTTGATTTAGCTACACTGAGTCACCTAGGTCTCAACAAGGACTGGCCAAGACAACCTGGAGGGTTGCCATAGGACACATCAGAGGAGCAAAGAGGGCCAATGACAATCCATGAGCATGTAGTATGGACCAGCTGTCTATTAGAGGTGGTGGTTGTGTTTCCATTTACTCCTTATAGTGACCCAGTGAGCTCATTTTAGGAAACTGAGGCACAGAAAAGTTGAGTGACTTTAGCAAACTCCCACAACAGAACGTAGTACAATAGGGGTTTGAGTCGATATCTTTATATTCCAGAGCTCATGCTCTTAGCTACTAGGTGATTAAATCAGGTTGAGTAGCTTCATAGTGGGAGAGGAGTTAGGCCCTGATTGGGGTGAAAAAAGAAGAATATGCTTAGTCTCAAACATGCTATAGGCTGCACACTGCTGAGGTTCTGTAAGGCTATTTGGGAACCAAGGTTCCTGATGTGTTACTGAATGTCTTGGAGAGGGCATATCCCTTTCCTGTTCTCTGTTTCTTCCTCAGATCTTTTCTTTAATGTGCAGGAATTGAGATGGGTACTAGGGCACAGTGGTGAATGGAGAATTTCTTCAGATCACACTGGGTAGTGAGAGAATCATAAAAGCCAAGTTTCATTTAAATGCAGTATGATAGACACCCACCAAGAGGAAATCAGGGTGCTGCAGGAATCTTTAAGAACAAAATGTACCCTTAATATACTTTTGTGATGTCTGAGTGTGAGAAGCTTTGGGTAAGGAAGTCTTATCAAAGTTGGAGCACCCATTGTGACTGTGGAAGAGGAGATGGACTTAGTAGGTGATAGGCTTAAGGTTGGGAGAAAATGGGGCAGTGAACAGGGGAAATCACTTCAGGAAATACAAGACACCGAGTCCTCCAAGAATGGAAATATGAGAGAGCAGTTTCTTTGGAGATCTGGAGGACAGGATGCTCCAGTTGCATCAGCAGCATGCAGGACAAGCTTGAGAACAGAGGTGAGTTTGAAGAATGATGGTTAGGTGCTAGATCATCTGACTCTGGGTTTTTGAACGTCACCGCAAGGCAAAAAGAAGTGTCCAGGGAGTTCAATGGGAGGAGAAAAGAACATGGTCTCTGGGTCAGTATAGATCCTTGATTATAAGTGATATGCTCACAAAGTCTTTCACAAGAAGCCAAATGATCTGGTCCCATGGAAGTGGTTTTGTTTGACTGTAAGGGGGATTTATTTTAGAGTTTTAATGGAAGTTATCCCTCTGCCGTTTCACATTGGGCTTGCCAAGTACCTGAGCTATGTTTTATTTTTTAAAGAGCTATATGTTTCTAATAAATGGTGCATTTTAAAAAGCCCCCCAACAACAAATGCTAGAGAAGATGCAGAGAAAGAGGACCCTATTACATTGTTGGTGGGGATGTATATTTTTACAACCATTTTGGAAAAATATCTGGATTTATCATAGAAAACTAAATACTGGAATACCATATAACACAGCAATTCCATTGTTGGGTATCTATTCAAATGAGATGAAACTGTCAACTCCAAAAACTAAGTTGTACGATACTTATTACAGCATTATTTTCAATAGTTAGGTCATGGAAAGAAACTAAGTGCCCACTGGTAGAGGACTGGATCAAAGAAATATGCATCTTCACACAATGACTATTACGCAGCCATGAGGAAAGACAAAATGTTACCAATTACAACAGAATGAAAGGAGTTCAAGAGAATTATATGTAGTTAAGCACATCAGTATGACAACAACAAATTTTGGATGCTTATATAGTGGACAATTCTACAAAGCAACATGCTTATAATAACTGGCTGATACTAATAAATGAAGTGAAGTTTCTGAGATTAAGAGGGAGGGAGAGGGGAAAAAAGTTCCAAAGGGTATAAAAGACATGGTAGAGAAAAATGAAAATTACAGACTAATGTATCTCATGACCATAGACACAAACCAAATCTAACAATATAAAGAGAGAGAAGGAAAAAAAAGAACTACGTGTTCCCTCTATAATCATCTACCTGACTATGAAATTTCTACTAATATGTCAAATACACATCTAAGATCTCTTTTTTGGGCAGCTCCTTCTTTTTTTTTTTTTTTTAGTAATTTTTTAAAAAATTTATATATATTTGACATCAACTGAATTGTAATCCCCATGTATTCCCCATCACCATATCACCCATGCACCATCACCTCAGTCCCCCGTGCTACCATCTGCCCTCAACCCTCCCCCTCTACCCTCCCCACCAAGTGTCCCCAATATGTCCTTGTCTTTTCATTTTTGGTTTTTGTGTCTTTATTGTTATTATTATTATTATTATTGTTCTTATTCCTTTCCTTGATCCTTATTTGGTTCCCTCATATTCCTCCTAGGGGAGGAACCATATGGTATTTTTCTTTTGCCTTCTGACTTACTTCACTGAGCATAATCCCTTCCAGTTCCATCCATGTTTCTATGAATGTGTCTAGTTTTTCTTTTTTGATTGCTGACTAGTATTCCATCGTGTACATGTACCCCAGCTTCCTGATCCACTCATCTGTTTTTGGGCATTTAGGTTGTTTCCAGGTCTTACCTATTGTAAAGAGTGCTGCTATAAAATAGGGGTGCAGGTATTCTTTTGAATCAGTGTATTTTTGTCTTTTGGGTATATTCCTAGGAGTGGGATTGCTGGATCATATGGAAGTTCCATTCTTAGTAGATTGAGGAACCGCCATACTGCTTTCCATAATGGTTGGACCAGCTTGCATTCCCACCAGCAGTGTAAGAGAGTTCCTTTTTCTCCACATCCTCGCCAACATTTGTTGTGGGTCTGTGTGATAAGTCCCTTGTCAGTAATGTTGTGTGTAAAGATTTTCTCCCAGTTGGTGGGTTGTCGCTTTGTTTTGGTTAGCTTGTCCTTTGCCATACAGAAACTTTTAAGTTTGATGTAGTCCCACCTGTTTATCCTCTCCTTCACTATCTTTGCTTTAGGTGTTGTATCTCTAAAGATGTCATTGATATGTATGTCATGTAGGGTTTTGCCTACTTTTTCTTCAATGTATTTTATGGTTTCAGGTCTTATGTCTAAGTCCTTAATCCATTTGGAGTTGATTTTTGTGCATGGTGAAAGGCAGTATTCTAGTTTCATTCTTTTGCATGTAGCAGTCCAGTTTTGGGCAGCTCCTTCTTATGGGAATGGATAAGTGGG
This sequence comes from Galemys pyrenaicus, assembly GCA_019455555.1. Classification (NCBI taxonomy): domain Eukaryota; kingdom Metazoa; phylum Chordata; class Mammalia; order Eulipotyphla; family Talpidae; genus Galemys; species Galemys pyrenaicus. Next base: position 4,469,464 of record JAGFMF010011606.1, on the reverse strand, counting down.
CAAGGGTGCAGATGCCAGGAAAAGAACCTGTAGGAGTTCAGAGGGCAAGGGCCAGCCAATTTCATGGGCCTTTAGGATGCTGGTATCATCAGGAGTGCAGCTCATCCTTTCTCAGTCACATAATGGCCTCTGAATTGATTCCTCCCCCTAATAAGGGCCCCTCAGACAATTAAGAAGCCTTCCATCATTTGAACAGGTACTGACAGTTTGATACTGACACCACAGCTCACCCAGCTTTAACTGGATTAACCATATTGGAATTTCTATCAGTAACACTTCATGGAGCCAATTTGTAGATTTATTAACCCCCTAATCACTTCTAACAAGGATCCTCCTCCATGCATGTGTGCCTGCACAGAGAACCATGCACCTTTGCAAAGGAGTACTGTTGCAAATGCTCCCCAACTGAAGAAGTTCAGTGTCAGGGAAGAAACTCATCTCAGGAACTAAGGACAACCAAGTTTGCAGTCCTGATTTGACACTTACTACCTGTGTGACCCTGAGCAGCCAATTGAACTCTCTGAGTCTTAGCTGCTCATTTATGAAATGAAGATACTACTCATAACCCTCTCACCAAGCTGTGGTCAGTATTATATAAGGTCATGCAAAGTGTTCAGTAAATATGAGCTACCGTCATCATTATTATTGCTATAGTGGTTTAGTAAGGGCCGCAAACTCAAATGCCTTCAGGACAACAGAAGTGAGGAAAGCAGGCTGAGGAAAGGCTGGCAGAGAGAAAAATGCCATCCAGGGAACAGTGGCTGCAAGGCTGCAGATCCTGCTGTCAGATAACATCCAGGTTCAGTATTTAAGTAGAGCCCAGAAATAATCGGAAAAAGTCAAAATTTGCTGTTAACTAACTCAGCTTGTGGTTGTTGGTAACTGATTTAAAACGTTTAAATACTTTGGAAATGAACCCAACACATGTGAAAATTTTTCCCTTTGCAACCTCTGGATTTTTCTTTCTGCAAGAACTGAAATAAAACTGGCTCCTAAACTTTGTCCAGGTAACCAGACACAAAGACTGTTGGAAACTAAATCTTCTATAGCAGGCTGGAAGTATCGAAATGCCCCACTCCTGCCAGGGTAATGTAGCTCACTCATCAAGTTCTGTGTGCCAATTAGTGTGATGTCCAGAATCAAGCTGAGACAGAGAGGTCTGGGACAGGGTCTCACTGTGATATATGCTGTGGTAGAGGGTCCCCAGAAAGCAGCCAGCAAGATGTGGGTATCTCCATTCAGGAATTCCAGACCATGCACATGTGTACTGCTTTTCACTGCTGCTGTTTGGCTTCTCTGTCCTTTTCATATCTGAACAAAGTGAGAACACTTCGAGCAACTACAGCAGCCAGGAAGTTTTTACTTTCTGACAAGAGAATGTCTAAATATTCATTTGCAGCGTCAAACTGATTTTCCAGAATCAACTCTCTTGAACCTAACGATGTCTAAATGTCTGTTGCCTTCGGAAAACTGCTATTGCATTTACCCATAAACATTTTCTCTTACGTTTGTTTTATTATCTCAGCAAGTGTTGGGCCATTGGAAGTAGATGCCATACAAATTGCAAATGAATATCATGGCATGTTTCTCACATTAAGAATTCCTTTTCATTCATTTGTTCATTCATTCAAAAACTGCTGAGGATCTACCACACACCAAGCATTATTCAAGGAGCCTTAGATGATAAAAAATGTTTTGAGACCAAATACAGGCTTTGTCTCTTGCTAAAGAAACCTCAGTTCCCTCATATGTGAAATGGAATGATAATACTAATATGATGTTCAAAGGATTACATAAAACAGTATATACATATGGCCAGCATTCAATACATGTTAACAAATATTAATCATCAATTTTAATTATGACCACAACCTTGAGGATTGGGTCTGTGATTCCCCACTTCTAACAGAGAAGGAAACTGAGTGTGTTTTAAAACAGTGAATTACCTTGACTGAAGTCACACACCCAGCAAGTGTTAGAGCTGAGATCTGCCAGTCATCAAAGCCCATTGTCTTTCTACCAAACCACTTCACCAAAGGCAACTAACTTCTGGTCTCCTTGCTGTACTGTCAGAAGCACCAGGGGGTTGTGCTAGGTTTAGCTCTGAAGAGACTACATGGGGCATTTGTTTCCATCCAGCTCTCTCCTGCTGGAAATAAACTATAGGGCCATGGTTAGGATGCTGAAGACATGGATGCTCTTTAAAGGGAAATACTATCATCCAATAAATATCTAATAAATCTTTCTGTGGGCTGGCACTGTCTGGTCACTGGCAACAGCAATGAACAGAGCAGAGTAGCTGCCCTCAGCAAGCTTATGGTCTGTAACAATCCTGCAGACGGAAAGATGCCAAGTGTTACTATGAGGTTTTAGAAACTGCACTCAAAATATGGTTGGAAGTGAACTTAAGACTCACATTTGATGGCCATAGAGGCATTTTGTATCTAATGAAATGGTGTTTTGCTTATTAACAAGCAACTGGATTTTGCATTTAGTTTGCATCCATCCATAGGGCTATGGAAGATAAACCAAGGTGTCTGCTCATATCAACAAACCTTAACCTAGGAGGACAACCTACTTTCACTTGGAGGTAGTAATAATGCATTTCTAGAAGGAAGATTTTGGGAAGAGTATTTTGGCCATTTCTACTTCTCTGTTTCATCTATTTGGACCAAGTATATGATAATTGGGCTCATGCAGAGAAGGAACAAGCATCTGTAGCTTGTTTGCTTGGAACATTTTAGAAGTAAAAGTAGTTAATGATAATGGTAACTACCGCTTAGTGAAGACTATTTGCCAGCCATTATGGTAAATGCTTTACACGCATTATCTAATTTAACCCTCACAAACAACCAATACAACTGAAAGTTTGGTTATCCCTTTTTTACACATGATGTTATTAAGGCTCAGAGAGGTCAAATTCTTACTCAAGGTCCCACATTTAGAAAATGGCAGACAGGGACTCTAACTAGGTCTGAGTTCCTTTCTGGCAGTGGTTTTCAGCCAGTGGCAAATTTGACCCCCAGAGGACATTTTCAAAAGTATAAGGATGTTTTTGATTGTCACAACGGGAAGGAGGTTGCTACTAGCATCAAATGGGTAGGGACACCAGGGATTTATAAGCACCTGCAAAACACAGGACAGTCCCCAACAATCTCTAATTTTCTGGCCTCAAATGTCAATAGAACCAGGATAGATACCCTACTGTAGAGTCCCAGTGCTTACCCTGTCACTATTACCAAACATCTCTTATTCAGATGCTTTGCAGTAAGATATTTTGCATTTAAGAAATAATTTCTAATCTCTGTTGAAGTGTGTTTACATCCTCTCTTACTCTGTCTTCATCTAAGAATCTGTGATGGACAATTTAGATCAAGCTATTCCCTTTTAATGAACAACAGAACAAGAGAAATCCCAGTGGGTTTGCAGCCCCATTTCAGCTAAGGTTCAAGTTCACTAATGCCAGAAAGGAACTCATTAGAGTCTTATAGGCTGCAGGACAAATGTTAATAGCTTCACCTTTAATTTAAGCCAGGCTTTATTTTTATAGCTGGTCCTTTGGTAGCAACTAGATTTATTAAGGCATTTTTAACAGCTGAGGTGAATCAATAAAGTATACATGAGCATATGATTCTTGTACTATTTGCAAATAAAATGCTGACTCCTCACGTACACATAGACATATGCATCTATGCTCTAAGACTGTGCTTCACTCTGCACTGTTTTAAAATTGAATCCCAAGTCAGGACTCTTATTTTGCTGACTGTTGCCTATAACTTATAAGATAGGCCAAGTTTGGAATTAACAGAGAAATGAACACAAATAAATTCCCACACATGTTTCTCAAAATATATGTATCCTGAATGGTACATTTGTCTACCCATAAAGAAAAGTGTCTTCTTGCAAGATAGAATCATAATTGGACTTAAACTACACCTCTGACCAAACTGACCTAACAGACATTTCCAGATACATATGCACCCCATCCAAAAGTAGTAGAACAACCTTTTTCTAAGGCGTATAAGGAACACTCTCAAGGGTAGATCATGTTAGATGACAAAAAAGTTTTTAATAAATTTTTAAAAATTGAAGTCAGCAAGTATCTTCTCTGACCATGATGGTATGAGAATGGAAAACACACTATGGAAACTGAAAATCCACAAATATATGGAGAAAAAACAAAACCAATGGGTAAAAGACAATTCAAAAAAGAAATCATAAAATATCTTCAGAAAAATAAAAATGGAAACACGGTATAATGAAAACTTAAAGGATGCAACAAAAATATGTCTAAAGAGGATATTTATAGAGATAAATGCTTAATCACAAAAAAAATGTCAAATAAACAACTTTATTTTATCCCGTAAGAAACTAAGTAAAAAGTTTTTAGAAGTAAGGTAATAACAAAAATCAAACCAAAAATAAATGAAATAAAAACTAAAAAGACAATAGAAATGTTCAATACAACTAAGAGCTAAATATTGAAGAGATGAACTAAATTAAGAAATCAGTCAGTTACAACAAGAAAAAAATAGAACAGTCACAAAATAAAATTATAGATGACTTGAACATAAGATTGAAACTGTACAGCTCCTAGAAGAAAATATAAGTGTTTAACTTGTTGACATTGGCTATAGCAATGATTTTTTTAAATTAGAGATCAAAATCAAGAACAACATAAGAAAAAATAAATGAGTGAGATTACAACAAACTAAAAAGTTTTTACGTAACAAAGGGAATCATCAACAAAATGAAAAGGTAACTTACCAGGTGGGAGTATGGGAGAAAATATTTGTAAACCATATATCTGATAAAAAGTTAATATTCAAGATATATAAAAAAATAAGAAACTCAATTTAACTTAATAGTAACAATGAAACAAATCCCCACCAAGTAACCTAATTTAAAAAATGGACAGAGGCCCTGAATAGACATTTTTCCTCAGAAAACAGATTGCCAACAGGTACATGAAAAAGGTGTTCAATGTCACTAATTATTATAGAAATATAAACTGAAACCACAATATCACCTCAGACTTATTAGAATAACTGCCACCAAAATGACAAGGGATAATAAACATTGGCTAAGATGTGGAGAATATTTGGTAGAAATGTAGATTGTCACAGCCACTTTGAAAGATAATATGGAGGCTCTCTGAGGAACAGAGATAGAACTCCCATGTAACACAGCAATTCTACTCTGGATATATAACCAAAGAGAATGAAAATATCATTTCAAAGATCAACTCCCCTTCCCCCCATTTATCATAGTATTATTCATAATAGCCAAGAAGTACCTGTTGATAGATGAATGGATAAATATATATATGCACACAAACACACATGCATGCATGCACACACATATAAAGACATGCATATATATATGAATATATATATAATTATATATAATACGTGTATATGTAAGTGTGTATGTGTATTTATATGCACATATGCACAATGGAATATTATTCACTATTAAAAAAGAAGAAAATCCTGTCATTTCCAACCACATGGATGAAACTGCAGACATTATGCTAAGTGAAATAAGCCAGACTAAAAAAGAAAAATACCATGACATCACTTGCATATGGAATCTTAGGGTGAAAAAAAGTCAAATTCATAGAAACAGAAGATAGAAAAGTAGCTGAAGGACTTAGATGTAATAGAAATAGGGAGAGATTGGCAAAAGGGTTACAAACTCTGAGTTATCAACTAAATAACCTCTGAGAATCTCATGTATATAGTATGGTGACTGAGTTGTACAGTGGAAATTTTCCAAGAGGGTAGAACTTCAGTGTTCTCATTAAAAAATATGAAGTGAGGAATGTGTTTATTAATTAGATCAGGGGCCAGAGAGGGGAGCTTTCTACAATGTACACTATAACTATTTTACTACGTTATTTATTGATTATTCCTCAATGAACCTGGAGGAAAGATGGAATCATGCCCAGTGTTACAAAACTCAACTCCAGTGAGCTATGTGTACAGTTGTCTCTCATCATACAGTTTTCAGTTCTTGTTGACAACTACTATTACATTTCACCTTGAAACAACACCTAGGATTATCCCCATTGTATAGATGAGAAAACAGGTTCAGAGTAATTGGGAAACCTGGTCAAGTTCACAGAACCTCGTTCTGGCAGAGAACGCTATCTGGTGCTGCTTCTGTGGTAATCACTAGCCCCTGGAGTGAGTGTGAGTGTGATCCATCCAGTCAGCCTGCCTTTCACAACTACTCTGGGGGACAGGAGGAGGGCCTGTGCATCATTTCCTCACTTCTGCTGTGTCCACATTTCCAAATCCCTCCTTCTTCATCTATCAGGCCTAAGGCTGGATGTGCTGTCTAATACTACAGCAGCCACTTACCACATGAAGCTATTTAAATTAAAATGAATTACAATGAAATAAAGCTGGAAATTCAGTTCTTTGGTCACACTAGTCACACTGCCAGTGCTAATAGCCACAGGCTATCATCTTGAACAGTGAGGACACTTCCCTCTCTTGACTGACACTGGATCAGAGTGATTAAATTAAGGAAATAAAACCAGTGGAATAGGTAGCACTTCAGAAAATTGCTATTCAATGTGCAATGAGCTTAGAAGGAAATCTAAGTTTTTGCTTTCTAAGAGAGAAGATTTAAGTGTGTGAATTATCCTTGTGCTAACCTGCAAAGGGTCCCCATTTTATGGATGAAGACACTGCTGTTAGTTACTTGACCAACTTATGTATCTTGAGTATCAGAGCAGGGAAGCAAGTTTAAATCATCTCTCCAAGTCCATAGTCTGCTTTGTTTTATACCATAAGTCCTCAATAAAAATAAAAGGTCTTTGAAGAGACACTCCAAGAATCATACCTTATAAGGATTATCTTCAAGATTTAGAGCTTTAGGAAGGATCTGAGTGGATAGACAATAGCAAAATCTCACCAGATGTACTTTATACTAACTATCCCTGTGTCCTTTCCTGGGATCTAATCCTCTATCTTTGTTTCCTATCACACAATCCTCCTTGTACACTTGCATTAAAGACCCCACTCATCTTTAGCACAAGCATTATTTCTCTGCAGGCCACTGGGGTGCCTTTGTCTCTGCTTTTGGAGCACATTTACCTTGGAGTGACAGTGGTGAAACTTAATGGCCAGGTTTGCTTCCATGTCTGTGACCTGGTGTTAGCTGAGCCATATGTTCTGATAGCACATCTCCCTGGCCCAGGTGGCTTTCTGTGCTTTAGCTGTTTAGAATCAGAAATCCAGTTCACAAGTATGTCCCTTTACAAGAGAGAGGAACAGCACCAGACAGGTATTTAATTGTCAGAGTGTCCATCTGACAGAAGCAGGACATTTTTCCAAGGGAGTCAGCCACATGGAATATGTGAGGAAAATCTTTTGAGCCCTGAAATTACACAGCAAGGTCACTACAAAGGCATTTAAAATCGCATCTCGAGACAGTTCGATGGCAAAGGACCTACCCCTCACTGCTGATTTATTGCTTACTCTTTTAACTTTTCTAAAAAGATCAGCAGATTGATTGTGCTGCCTAGAGTTGGAGACGTGCTTACTTTTCCTCAGGCCTGATTCATAAAACATCACTGACCTGTTTTCAGCATCGTTCCCCTCTGTGCCAAGAAACTTCTCTGAGGTTTGCAACACTAAGTGTTCAGCCCTGAGTGAGGACAAAATGCCACATTCACAGCAGATGACCTGGCAGCAGACATGGAAACCAAACCCCTAAAATGAGCCATCGTGCTTCCAGCTACAAGAGAAGGAGAAATGCAGAGGCAATTTCCAGTGATCCCTGTAGGGGTTTGGACTGATGACAGTGAACTTTTCAGTTCACAGCTTTCCAGAGGCGATGGCAGGTGTCCTTTCTGTTGGTGAGGACACCGGTTCTGGTCTCTCTGGACCATAGCCCTCTCCAGCACACTTGCTTGATCTAGCAACCAGAACAGGCTAACTACACAGTCTCTGGCCCTTTAAATATTTGGGGTACACATCATTTGAAGTAAGAGAGACAAACCAAACCCTTAGGTCCCTCCAAGTCTTCCAACAAAAGTATTTTTACTTTTGTTAATGCTCCTTGGCAAAATCATAGGCAATGGTGGTTTTCTTTTCTGGGTTTATTCCTTCATTAGTGTTTCGATTATATTTTATTTTACACTGACAAAATGGTCCCTCTTCATTTAACAGCTCAGGTATATACTACACTGTGAAGTAGAGGGTTAGAAAATAAAAATTATCAATTTAAGAGTTATACGCCTTTCTCAGTTCCTTATCAAGGCTATGTAACACTCTGCCCACAGAGTATATGTAATACTCTCTGATCTTACGCAGCTGCTCTCTCCTCTTTTCATGTGGTCATGTTCTCAAGCCATCAGAGCCAGCGGAGGTTTTAGAACTCAGAACTATTCCCATAACACTTAACTGCACATAAAATTGCTCCCCCACCCCACCCCGCCCCATGTCCAGACTAGGGGATGTTTCATGTGGCCAGTGACATTTTCCCCTGTCTGCTAATTACCTGCTGTTAAGAGTTCCTCTGAGACAATTTGAGATAAAGCTTTAAGAGCAATTATGCTTTATGAGGACATAATGTCCTTCAGGCTTAATTTCACATGATGTTAAATCAGTGCTCATATTTAAAACTTTTCTTTCTGTGTTCAAGTTAAAAGGCACAATATTAAAGTTTCCCATAATTCACCAAGAAGTTGATGTCACACAAATAGTAAAAACTGACTTCAAGTATTTTGAGTAGTGGTGCAAAACCAGCATGAGACACAAGATGTTTGGGGATCACCAACTCATATCAACAAGTGACATGGGTAAGCTCCCTAAGATTAGGAAATAGGTGATTATTTTTTTCTAATCAGCTGTTAAGAAAACTATTACTATACTGTCTTTAGTACTAAAGTGCCACAGAGTTATTAAAGATCTTTTTGCATTTCATTTCTATGCTGTTTGCTGAGTCAAAACTAGTGTCTTTTCTAGCAAAATCTCTGAGATTAGAGGTCACAAGCTAATTTGGAATCCACAGGTGGGTGCCCTGTGGGAAAACAAGTGAAGGACTCTGCTCCTTTAGAAAACAGCATCTACTGAAATGTGAAACAAGGAAACCTGGACATAAGAGAAAGAAAGAGACCATGTTTATTTCTGCTTGATGCCTTTTGTCTCTCAGCTATAGGTAGGACCTTTATTTTGGGTTAGGATGTGTATTGGCTTCGTGGGTTGCTTATAAACATTCATTGACATTACAATATACCCACCACGTATGTAGGTGATGGGAAGTCGGAGTCATCCAGGACAGCCCAATGCCACTTAATTTTTAATAAAGACAGGAAGATGTGGAGTAGCAGCAGCAATAGAATATAACCAGGGTTTTTTTAAAACAGGAGATACTTCCCTTTTTTTCCTTTCATTCAACTCATTTGAATAGATTACTTAATTAGCATTTATTGTTTGTAAAATTTCTAGTCCAGAGATAACATTTTAGGGCCTGTAGTTGTGAAGAAAGACAATTTAATGGGTGATAATCTTGTATAGAATTTTTAAATTGATTTCTTGGTAGTAAATTGTTCCTCAATTGTAATGCCTTCTCAACTCTCATTAGACATCAAGCCTTTTTTTCTAAATGCATTCATAAGCATTAAAATGTTGTCTCTAGTTTCCTGTCATTTGAAACAGGTCATAACTTCAGGAATAAACATTTAAAGGACAACTATACTATTTCATCAGAGAGTTAGGGAAGTTGGAATGCTATTGAAGTTTATAGAGCTTTGCAGTTCCTGATGGAAATTATTTGACTCTATACACCCCAAGAGTAGAGATGACCTTTCTCTTTGTACACGAAGTTGCATTATTTAAATTCCACTCTGCTTGAACCCCATTTATCAGTCTGATATGTGGCTGGGACAATATGGCACCTTACAAGAACCTGTTTAGAATCCCCTTGCTTTCTTTCCCCAAGAATATGCTGGAAAAAGAGTAAACTCATTGCCAAGAATACTCACTGACAATGCAATACAGTTTGGTCATATTTACAACTGACCTCTTTGACTCTTTAGATGATGGTGCTTGGATGTATTACCCAAAAAGATCTCTAGAAAATTTAAAATAAAACAGGAACAGGGCCTCCCTGGTGGCGCAGTGGGTTAAGCAACGCACTATGAAGCAAACTGCAGCCACTGCAGCTCGAGTTTGATCCCTGCTGCCGGCCAGGGAGGGGACCCACATGGTGCAGCAGACCTCTCCTGCTGTGCCAGCTGCTCCCCTCAGCAGTGTACTTCCATTGATCTGCCTGTTCTGCTCCCTTCTCTCTGTGGTTAATCCTCTCACTGCCCCCACACCTCTGGCCTGTACCTCAGCTCTTGTATGCATAAATAAATAAATCTTTAAAAAAAATAAAAATAAAACAGGAACAAAAGCAAACAAACTCATTTAAGCTCCCTATGATATTTGTGGCAATTTCTGTGCTTTTTGGCTTTCTAGCAGTTCATGAGTAGAGTTATTCCAACCTTTGCTACTGAATTCAGTGGGGGTGGTATGGGTCTTATCATGGCTTCTAAAACTTTCTAGCCAAATTAGGTCTGAAAAATGATCTCAGTAGTTTAACTCTCTCATTTTATTAGTGAGAGATTAGATGCTTAGTATCATAGTAACCATCGCAATGTTGATTCCATTTAATAACTATTTTTACACAAAGCAAAAAGTTCTAAAGCCATTCTTTTTTTTAACCCTAGTTTTGCCTACCAAACTGATAGAGTAGGTTAGATCATATCCAATAAGGAAATAGTCTCAGAAAACTTGTGTCTTACCGCTATCATACAACAACTTGTTGGAAGACTTGAATTGAGGTCCTAGACTTACTGTGGATGCTCTTTCAAATTAAACTTTTGAATAGAGTAGCAAAATCCTTGATTCTCAGAAGCTCAGTTGCATGGATGTCTAGATTTCACATCCTGAAGAGAGCTCCTCCAAGCAAGTGTTGGTTCCAACCAAACTCCTCTATTCATATTGATCTTCTTTCCTTCAACCCCCATGATTTTGTTCAGTTTAAACATGATGCTTTCCTCAAACTATGCCCTAAAAGGCAAGTAACCTTATTCAAACTTTTCCTGACTCCTTCATACTCCATATCAGTAACTGTCTCTTCCTCAATCTTTATCAGATATATCTCATTGATTTCTCCATGCAAAAAGGAAAACAATATTGAGAGTTTGTGCTGAGTCAAGTATATCAGTAAACCAGATTGACAGGTTTCTGTTTTATAGAGCTTAGGTGGAGGTATCATTGCAAAAGATGAAATTTAGATTTAGAAGACCAAGATGACATTTGAATGTGAGAGCTAGCAGGTTTGACAAATGGTTATTTTCAATTTGGTCTGCACCATGTCTTAGAAATTGAATTAATTGGCAATATTTTAAAAGCAAGAAATTCCACATAAGAAACTATCTGAATTTCTGGTGTCTAAGTGAAGACATGGGCCCACATACTCATAAGGCACCAATCCATATTCCCAGTGACATGAACAGTATTGTACTTTTAGGATGGGAGAAGCCTTTTGCCACCTCTGTCATAACCACATTTTCTTGGGCTCAATCACCTGCACTCATTCACATAATATGCTGATCCCTGTAGACACTTCAGGTTTTATGATCCCTCTCTCTTCAAGTAAATAAGTAATTGGTGAATTCTCTTCATATTCTGACTGAGCTATGATTGTCTGACTTCCTACCATGTGGTATCTCCCCAAAGGGAATACATGGACCAGAACCAGTAAGCAACAAAAAAAAATTTACAGTGACTCAGAAATTTCTGGATCAGTACTAGGCAAACTCAGTGTATATTCAGACCTCAGACAGTGACCCTGTACCTCAACCACAGGACCATTCATTATCCTTTTCAGGCCTTAATATTGAGACCCTCCACTAACTTGAAATTTACAAAACATTTAGTGCAAGTTAATAAAATCAACAAAACCAGAAATTTAGAAGTTACCTCTGATAAGAACAAATTGAATCAGGAGTGAATCAATTCAGGAGTGAATAAGGAAAAAACTGTTAGCAAAAGCAAACAAAAGTGGCATAATATTCAAGGAAACTAATGCTGATTATTTGTATTCTAAAAGTTAGCTTTTCACACTTTGAAAATCTTTACTTAAAATCAGCAATAGAAGTAACAGCAACTAATATTAATTGCAGATCTATCGTGCATTGTCTATTTCCCTTAGTTTTACCCACTGTTTAATTGCATAGATGAGAATCTGTGAATGAAAGAATTGTCCAAGGTCAACTAGCTTATATTCAGTTACTCAAGTCTTTTAAGGAATTTGGTTCATTCTTCAATTTGCCTGACCATATGGAGAAATGACTTGGGACACTGACAGAGATCACACGCAAACATACACAAACAATTATATATATATACCATGAGAGTGTATGCTATATACTCTATATATACAGAATACAGGACAATACTATTATTATCAGTAGAGAAAACTGTAGCATAGCAATGTTAGCAGTATGCCCAGGCCACATAGCTACCCAGACTTGAAAGCAGTCATCACTCTCATCTTTGGAACCCATGCTCTTAATTACTTTGCTGGAAAAAAAAACCTTAGCTATTACTTTCCAAACTGAATATTGAATTCATTCATTGCAAATATGCTGGATCCCTGAGAGACTGGCCCAAGATAGACAAGTAATATTCCCTTATTAGCAACAGTTTTAAAAGCAGTGGAGAAATTATAACCATCAAACCAGAATTTCCTTGGACAAATGACTCAAACTTTTTAGTGAAACAGTGACTCAGCTGGCTAGAAGTTCCCACTCTTCCTGTTCCCTTGTTTTCAGTTGCTCTCACCCAACTAGATTATAAGCCCTCAATAAAGTAGTCCAGTTATGCAGCTGCACATCTTCCACAGTGCTTCTCTGTGTTGAACACCCTAAAATTTGATAAATACCAGTGAATGGGTTGACCCCTCTTGTTTTTGCATCCTGAGACCAGAAGTTTTCTTCCATTGCTTACATATGTTTCCATTACCCAGGTAGGAGCTTCAGGGTTTTCTCTGGTGCAAAGTTGGCACTCTAGTGCTTTCTAGATCCTGGGAATACCAGTGGAACAAATTACTTGTTGATAATGAAATCATATTTTATGTCTGCAAAGAAGGCTCTCATTGACGTGAGCTCTACTTATCATCTTTGATTTCCAATCAAGAAAATTGTAGGATAAAATGAAAATTGACTGTTGTTGATTGATGATTACTTAATTGATTGTTTGCTGGTTTTTAGTGGTTGTAAAACCTTAGAAAGTCACAAAGGATTCAGATATACATAAAAAAGAAGAGTAGACAAAAGAATGGGTCTATAGGGTAGGTCCACAGGAAAAGCAAATTGAAGATGACAGAACCATAATGCCATGCTCAGAAAGGGCCTTTTTATGGTCACACCATGTAGAAAATGATGACTTCAGTGGAGCGATGAAACTGGTAATTAAGGAGGAGTTATTGTGTTAAAGTAGATCTTTTCCTTCCACTGAAGCTTTCATTTTGGAAACTGCAATGGGGAAATAAATAAAGAATGGCACCATATTCCAGGGGAGAAGGAGTTACAACCCATCAAAGTGAGGATTAGAAGAAAATGATCTGGTTGTGTCCCCTATTAAAGAATTTTGCCTTTTACCCAGGAAAGGTGTTTAACTGGCATTTGAGGATTAGTATAAGCTTTTGATATACTACACTTCATTTGGGAGCAGAGAAAAGAAAGTCAAACTTTAGATAGCAGAATTTGGAAGTTTAAAAAAATCCCATTCAATTTGCATTGGATAGCATTTACCAGTACTCATTTTTTTTTTTAAATATATATATACATGCTTCTTTTCTGGGGAGCCCATTCATCCTGGTTTGCCTGGGACAGTGCCAGCTTCTGTCCCTCATACTGGTAGAATTATTAACATCCTTTAAAAATGTCTTTGATTGGATGAAAAAGTACAGTCTTTCTGTACCTCAGTGTTTGCTCTACTAAGTATCTAGCCTAGAAAAGTAATCATACCTGTGCACAAGGTGGTTGTTGTAGTTCTGTTTATCACATCACAACATAGAAAACTGCACACATGTCCCCTAGGCATGTGTTGAGTTGCAGATGGTTCAAGCTAAGGAACACCATCTTGCAATGAAAAGAATGTGATTGATCTGTAGGTACTGAAATACATAATTCTCAAATACATCATGAGAAGGAAACAATGTTAGTATGTTGTCTAATATAATAACATTTAGGTTTCTTCAAAAAATGCAAGCTTATTTAAAATATATTGCAGAGGCCACCTATATGAGAATGTAAAGACAGAAAAATGAAAGCACATTTACCTAATTGGTGCTAGGGTGTAAGCGTGGGTTGGACGTGATTAGATAGTCAAGGATGATATTAACTGTCCAATCATAGCTTTTTCATAAGGACATCATGATACTTTATTATTTGTGGAACTGATCTTTGATTTTCAGTTGGAATTTTATTTTATAAACAAATGTACTAGAAGTGCTATCACTCAACTCATTGTTTGGGGTTGAGTAACTGGTGCCCTGAGGAACCACATATATTTTCTAGGTTCATCCCATCAACATGAGGCAGAGCTGAGGCCTCCTGACACCCTATTTCTTATTCTCTAACTGGACAATGCTCTACTCCATGGCTATGAAGATTTATTAAGTTGACTTAACTCCATGGAAATGAATGGCTTGACACAAACATAACCATGGTCATCAAATTTTACTTCCTCTAATCCCCAGACTAAAAAGTAGCAGCCAGCGCTACTGAGCCCATCAATATACTCCAGACAGGTGGCGTCTGCTATCTGGCATTGTTTTGACTCTAATTCTCCAGTCTGTGTAATTTGATGTAGATATTATTAAAGTTTGCAGAGGTGGTGAGTGTGTTGAGAGGAGACTGTCCCTAAATTATTTTTCTTGCAGCGATCACAGGGTCACTTACATTGCTTTGTGTCACTGTCCTTCCTCAGGGAAGCCGTAAGGTCTTGGCTTTTCCTTTCCCAGCAATTCTTTAAGACCCAGTGAAAACTGCTAAGGTATAAACAAGAGAAGTCAGCTAAAACCTTCTTTCCTGAAGTATCTGCTTGTTTATAAGGGTGAGGACCTGAAGTTAAATTTGATGGTCCTTTTAAAATGAAGCTTAGCCATTAGCCTGCAGATTAGTATTAGTGAAAAGAATGTTACCAAACTTTGATGTTTACCATCCTAATTTTCTGAAATTACATCTAACAACTCCATTTTCTGTTACTCGTTAATACATATCCTTGTAATAATTATTGTTGTTGAATGTAGAGCCTAACACCTTATATAAGTAACATCATTTAATCCACACAAAAATTAGGATATTATTGTTAGGCTATTTTTATCTTCACTGAGTAGATGAACGGTGAAGAAAAGATTGGATTCTTAAAATTTAGCAACTTGGGTGGGGAGGGAGTTGACACAAATAATAGACAGAGCATAAGACAGTCCCATCCCCACTTCTTTCTTGCTCAATGGTTTGCTGATTAGCACTCACACTTGGGAGATAAATGCAACCCAAGATCTCACGATTCACACCACTCAGGGGTTCAACTCGTCATTTACTCAGTAACTGACAGTAACTGATGGGTTTGGTAAGAGGCCATGCCTGTAACTCTGCTGAACAACTCCATCAGTGTCAAGGTGATAGCCCAGACCCAATGGCAGGTGATGGACAGCATAACCCTTGAGAGCACATCAGCTCTGCACACATTCCCATTTCCCAAAACTTAATTTATGCCTGGGACTTAGCCCTTCCTTTGAACTTACAGGAAAGCCTAAGAGCTGAATGACTGAGCTCACCATGATCTATGCAGAAGGCTCTTCTCAGTTTTCTGACCTTCACCCAAGGACACCTGGAACTCCATCAAGCATAGTGACAATGGTCTGTGTTACCTCTTTTATCCTTCTCTCAGCATTTGTCATATACATTAAAAGTGCTGAGAATTTCTGCAATCAGAAAAGATAACTATTTAACTCACTGTTTTCCAAACTCATTTCATCAAAGGCCCCTTACATAGCACTGTGGAGAGGAAGTATTCAAGAGAAACTCTTTTAAGAGCTAGGATTATGCCCATAGAGGATGTAGACATGATTGCTTTTGCTGAGGATTAGGGCCCTCTGTTCAAAACAGGTTGTAAACAGCTTTAGTGACAATCTTTTCCACAAATCTTAACTGAACTTTTATGTTCCTCAGTTGAATAATGCACAACCACACTATTTTGACTCTTTGTTAGTGGGAGCATATGACATCCGAGTCCTTGAGAATGAAAGGGAGATCTTTTTAAAAAAAAAGTCCTAGAGGGGTTGAGCATTAAAATATTTCTCTGTCAAAAACTGTGTACATCCTGGGACCAGACAAATGTTGTTTAAGAGCTTTGTCATAACCCTCTACTTAGTTAACTCATTCCTTTAGCTTTAAATGACATTCCAACTTTGAAGATGAATGTTAACACAAATTGCAGTAATGATTACTCTTCAATATTTGCATAATTGGGGTGCAACTTTTTAAGGAACTTTCCAGAAAGAGTTTCAGTAGAGTATCTGTATTATCTAAGCACATATTGCTTTCAAAAAGTGAATACTTTCACTTTATGGATGTACAGGTGATCCATAGAGATGAGCCATAATTTATTTGCTAAGGATGATAGTGATATTCACCAGAAATACCAAGAAATAATACACAAAAATCTCAATAACCTTAATAAACTGAAGTTATTACCCAGACAATTTAGAAATGCCCTTGATGTTATATCTGGAACCAGGTTTGACATATTTCATTGTTTTAATATGGTAGCTATTGGTCATAGCCTTTATGATAACAACAATGAGAAATTCAGCCTTAACAATTAAAGAGTTTGTAGTTTAGAGAGTTATCAACTACATTATTTTTCTAAGTTGGCAGAGTTACCTCAGTTTATAGATTGACATACTCAGAGAGGTTGAGTAATTTGCATATGGTCACATAGCTAATACATGGCTGATAGTGGAGCCAGATCCTGTAACTCCCTTGAATTACACTGTCTCATTTCATAGAGCTCTTCAAGCAGAGCCCTTTGATGGAATATAACCTGTCTCTTTTGAAGATCTGATACATTCTGGGTGCTTTTCCCAGGGATCTTTTGGAAGGGTATTTGGAGTTTGTGTGCTGAGATTGGATAAGTCCTTTATTTAATAAATATCTACTTACTGTTCTAGAAGGCATCTAAGCACTTTGTAAATAATAAGTTGTGAATTCTTTTCTCATTTTTACATGCAGATATAAATTTACTCCATTGTAGAGATGTGGAAACTCAGGTCAGAGAAGCTAATTCACTCTTTTGAAGACAGAGCCACCATCTCTGGGAACTGAGATTTGTATACAGGCTTTGTTAGCGCAGAGTCTGTGCTCTTCACCACCACACCATGCTCTTCTCCTTTTATACCTCGTGTTTATGCAAGTGTGGGACTCGGTAGAAAAAGACCAGGCCAAGGGCGATTAAAATTAAGAGTTTTTTGTATGTGCAGAAAAAATATTATTCTAGAGTAGGATATAGCCTTTATCTTAGGTGCTAAAATTGATATATTCATAAACATAAATGTGTGCATTCTCTCTCCCTCCCTCTCTCTCTCTCTCTCATTAGGACATGTCTCTGCACTTCACCTAGCAACCTTTATTAGGAACATTAAGGGAGACACATCATATGCAATAAAAATGTTAATTACTCTGTTTAGGTAGACATTTATGACATGTTTTTAAAAATTTCCACTCTCTGCTATTTGCATAGAGGTTACACAACCTGTGTTTTGGAAAGTTTGCCAGAAAGAATTTTCTCCTGCGGCCCTTAGCCAGCCAGGATGTAAGCTAGAGTGGAGGTTTTGTGGGATAAGCAATCTGCTGCTCCCTTGGAGAGTTCTCTAAATTTGCAAGTAGAAACATTGCAGTTGGCAAAATAGAGCTGGAGTAATAACATTTATCATTCAGGTGGAGCCCTGTGTTTACAGAGGGCTTGGTAATTGGTAATTGTTAATTAGCTGCCCCCAACCCCCACCACAGCCTCCTCCAGCCATTCCCCTTCCTCAGCCCTGCTGTGCCCTCTAAGATTTAGAGGCAGAGGCACCTGCATCCTCTCACTATGTTGCACCCTACATGGTGTCTGGTAAATCTCAGCAGGACACTACCATCCGATGGCTTGGTACTGGGGTGAGAGTTATACCAGCCACACAAATGCGCTCTGGCCCTGCGGCCTAGACTACTAGTAGGAAATGAGGTCAGGTCTAGAAGATATCAGTCTTGAGGAAGAGACTAGTTTTAATAGGAATAAGAATCTTCTGCTCCAATCCTTTCTCCTTCTCACCTATTCTCCCCCAAAGCCCACTTCATTTTTACTTTCTTCAATTGGTCTGTTGGCAAGTCACATTTCCCTGTGTGCTCTCAATTAGGGAGGATTTTTCTGATTCATTGGTTCCCAAGAAAAATGAAGATCCGAAAATCTGGATGATCTTTTAGCCAGTTCTTGGATAGCAATTTAGACTCTTATTGAACACCACTTTCATCTATTCAGCTCCATTCAATCACTGAAATTCATCTGAAGGGACTGAGACACTTCTCATTAGCATCTCCATCCTGTTTAAAAATGGAGAACTGTCATTACAGCAGATCAAGTACAGCAGCTACTTCTTTAGGGGGAGAGCCAAAAACTGAATAAATAAAACCATCTTTTCTATCATTTTCTTCCATTTCATCAATTTAGAGGTTTCTGGCATTCTCTTTGGCCTGGTGCATTTAAGTAGACACATTGTCAGAGGCCAAACTACAGTTTCTCAGTTTGGAACTTCACTTGTAACTACTTGCTCAGAAGCGCTGAGAACTAAAAATGAATGATCTGCATCCAGACACGATTGCTTCTTCCCAGTCTTCCTGGAAAGACTTCAATCTTATAAGGCAGCTCTCAGTTCTGTTTTAGACTTTTCTCCAAGTAATTTCACTGTAACATTAGATAGAATTGCCTTTTTATAAGATTTTTTTTTACACTATGTGCTTTTTCTTTGATCTTTCTTTCTGTAATGTCACCCTCCCCTGCCTCCTATCCATCTGTTCTTTTTATCAAAGGCCAAAAAGTTTAATGTGTATAGTAAGGATGGGGAAATGGACTTCATAGTAGGGAGCTGAGGCTCTGGTACAGGCAAGCTGTCTAGCTAAGCCTGTGTTTTGTTATCTATAAAGTGAAGAGAGTCACGGGACATGCAGGAAGGATGTTAGGATGCTGTGGTGGTGGCCAGGGTAAGGGCACTGTCCTAGTAGAGTCTCAGCACTGCCATTGGCTGGCTGCGTGGCCCAGGGGAACTTTGTAATTTAGCTTCTTCATCTGGATTGCTGGGTAATGATAGCACCTTGTAGATAGGGTTGTGTTAGGAGGATTAAAAGAGATTATTCTAGAAAAGGGTTTCACAGAACGCCAATCCAATAGAGGAGGTCTTCCATTAATGTTACCTGCAGTCCTTAGTGTCATTATTCCTGGGATTTTGTGAGTTCTAGTGTCTTAAAGGAGAAATGAATCCTGCCAGTCATCCCTGGTTTACATTTTGCATTTCCAAGTTTCTGAAGGTACCCAGGAGCCCATGATATGGCCCATATGCCTTGTCAGGGGATCGTCAGCATTGGTCTCTGGTCCATTTCTCAGAACTGACCATGGCACAGATACTATGTCTTAGAGGCAGATGGAATTTTCTGGACAAACATGGTTCTAGAAAGTTAGTGAGGTCAAAAAATCCAGGACCAAGAATATCCACAACTGTGGGCCCAGGCCTGGGTTTGGGGGCCATTGGAAAGCCACACATCTCATGATTTTTCACCTCTCACATGCCAGTCCCCTCCTTCTGACTTGTCATTGTAAGTACATTTACTTTACTTAAAAGGGCATTTTCCTCACTTGTGATGAGTGTCCGCAAAATGAGTGTTTTATCTTCTCTCTTTGTTGAAGGCTATATAAGCCTTGGCATTGCCATTGCTATTAACAAATAGGTCCTTTTTGTAATTGCATGAGCCTTGGGATGGAAATGGTTTGCTTGATCTTCTGTGAGTTCTGCTGGTCAAGATCAAGGAGAGCTTGGTGAAAATGATGACTGAGGAAGATGAATCTGGAAGCTGCATGAGGTTGAAAGTTGGGGGCAGTGACTTGGCTTAAAGAGTTGCTAAGGCAGGACAGTCTAGGATTTAATCATATAATAATGCTTACTATATATCATATAGCACCCATCACACCAAGGTGTGAAACTAGAAGAGAGCAGGAAGATCATTTGAAGAAAAACAAATCAAGCCTTCAAAGGCTTTGAAGCCCTGTAAATTAAAGGTAAATACCTACTAGTTTTTTAAAGGAGAGGAGAGTATTTATTCAACAACAAGTTATTTAGTGAGTTTTCACCATGTCTCAAGTGCCTTGTGGAAACACAGGGTAAACAAGACAGATAGTGGTGTCCCTACCTCTAAATACTAAAATAAATACAGGAAAATAGTGGGAGATTGTGATAGAAAGCAAACCAGGGATCAGAGATAGAAAAAAACTAAAGGTTAGAGCAAAGGTGAAGTAGTAGAGTGCCCAAGCATAACCACCTGACATTTATGCTAAGAATTAAAAAGAGCTGCTGTAGCGCACTGCGAAGCAAACCGCAGCCACTGCAGCATGAGTTCGATCCCTGCTGCCGGCCAGGGAGGGGAACCACATGGTGCGGCAGACCTCTCCTGCTGTGCCCACTGCTCCCCTCAGCAGTGTACTTTCTATTGATCTGCCTGTTCTGCTCCCCACTCTCTGTGGTGAATCCTCTCACCCCCCCACACCTCTGGCCTGTACCCCAGTGCTTGTTTGCATAAATAAATAAATCTTAAAAAAAAAAGAGCTGCTGTGTGAAAAATAGAAAGAAGAACAAAGAGCATAAGAACACTTCAGACAGAAAATTTGGCCTTTACAAAGGTGGAAAGCTCCTAGGACTCAACACAGTGGTGAAAGTCATGGACTCGTTTAATGGCGTCAGATGAATTTGGAGAGGCAGGGAAGGAGTATATGTTCTAGAGTCTTAACTAATTATTTAGTAAGGGGGTGGAGTGGTAATGTAAGACAATGATTCTCAAACCTGAGGATGAATCAGAAGCACCGGGAAGACTCATTAAACATAGGTTGCTGGACCCCCTGCCAAGAGTTCCTGATTTTAAAGGGTGAGATCTGCAAATTTGCATTCCTAACATCCCTAGGTAGGGCTGATGCTGCTGGCCCAGAAACCAGTCTTTGAGAACCACTGCTCTAATGCAGTGAGAAAACTATCAGAAAGATGTCTAAGAGGATTGTCAGAGTGTGGGGTCCAAGAGGGAGGGGTATCAAAAATGATTCTACAATGCCATGGGGCCCAAAAGCAAAATATGCAGGAGAAATTCCTTAGGTGGGGTGGATACGAGGTGGAGTGGTTAGTGGAAATCTTCCATGGGTTTTAGTGGATGTGGGAATTCACAGATCCAGAACACTTTCACAAATACATGGTAGAGAGGCTAAAAATGTAGGAGAAGCACACATAGTCAGGAATATGGTACTGTGAACCCTGGGTTTTTCTAGGCCTGCCTAGCCAACCCTTTCTTCCTGCAGAATTAGGGCCAGGCATCTCATTGGATGACCCTGCCCAAGGCCAACCTAATATCGATGACAAATTCAGTCTGCCAGGAGGTGGGGTCTGCAGTTATTCTTGATCTCATACCTAATATTGTCCTAGGTGAGCTGACTTTTTCTTGCCATTCCCCTCCTTTACCATCTGATTGGAAACTGAACTTTACTTCCTACATCCTAAGATGAAAATAACTAACTCCTCCAACCCATGACACTGACCGTAGACACGTAGCCTCCACATGAATGTGCCAAATCTGCATTTATCCTCCCTGTTTCAGAATGTTCCACTGTTTCCATGTGATTAGTTAAATCTTCCAGGTCAGTTCCACCAGCTTCCTCTCCTACCCTATCAGGATGTGCTGCTAACAGCAAGTCCAAGTTATGAGGGCTGCTTTGATGCCAGGAGGACCAACAAGTACTCTTTCACCCAAAAGAGCAGCCAGGAACCATGACAAGACAGGAAGACCAAAGACATGGAGGGCAAAGAAAACAACAGTTTTAAAAGAGACAGAGCAGTCCAAATAACTCTAGTCCAAATAACTATTAAAAAGTGTAAGAAATCAGGAGAAAAAAAACTGAACATGATTTGTTAACGAAACATGACAACTTCATAGAGAACAGCTACACAAAAGTGAGTGGATGGGAGAAAACAGCAATCAAACCCAATAAAATGGGCATCTAATTTTATTAAGTTAAGTGCTACACAAATAATGGAGTGATGATAATTACTCATTGTGCACAGGATGCTTGCTCTATGCCCTGGGTACTTTTACTTGAATAGGGGAATAATTTGCAGTTAACTACACTTAATTATGCCAAGGTTTGCTTGGAGATAGGCTAAAGCCTAGACATGTAGAATGAGCATTTCTATGTGTTCCTTTAAGTTTGTACCCTGAGAAGAGCAGATGGAATGCCATGTTCAGGGTCATTGTGAGCCCACCACTAATCCAATAGACTGAAGTTCTGACATGCTCTACTTTGACAAGGAAACCAGAGTGTCTATGCTGCAAGCCTACACAGGCTTGTGAGCAAATAACAGTTTGGCACAGCAGAGTATAAAGGTCTTCTTGAGTTCAACACCTAAGACATTTTAGTAGCCAGGCCCCCAATAGGCAATATTCTCCTCTCTCTGATTCATACATCCTTAGCCTATGATAAATATCCCCAGTCTTTTTTCTATTGACACCAAGCAGATGAGCCCACATGGCTAAGAACACACACAAAGCCCTTAGCTTTTCACACCTAGATTTTCTACAAAGTGCATTGTGCTACAGTGCAGCAGAACACCTAGCTTATCTCATCAAAGGATGAGATAAGATGGTAAGAAGCACCCTACTGGAACCTGAAGGCATTGAACCAGCACTCTCCAACAGACCCTACTGCAAAGGTAGAAATACTGTTTTTTCCTAACAATATGGTCATCACTAGTCACATTTCATCAAGAGCTTGAAATGAGGCAAATGTAATTGATCAACAGAACTTTCAGATTAAATGGAAGCTATATGACCGTGGTCAATGTACCCCTCCAGAAGGCACTCTAGCTTTGCTTCCTTCCATGTGCACTTACTTCTTGGGCAGCCTGCCTAAGCTTGGGGGCCCTCAGGGCCTCAGAGCATCTTAGGGTGAGGTGCATCCTGCAGGATGATATTCCATCTTGGATAGTTTCCCTCCTCTTATCAAAGCAGAGTAGAAATCTGCCTGGAATTACTTAAGGAGGTGGAGGATGAACATATTAACAGTCTGTAGATAACAAGGAAGTCCGTTAATGATGAATGCGCTGCCTATTAAATGCTGCCAAATCAGTTTGTGCAAAATAATGGAAATTAAGGATGAGCAGTGACTGAGAGGAAATAATTAATTTTTGTGATTTTGCCTTGAATTATTAATTCCAAGAAGGGCTGTTGCCCTCCCTGAAATCTACATCTGCTTGGCTCTGAGTGTGGCTAGAAAGACTCAGTGGATCAGCCTCTCTTGCTAGACTGTTGAGTGACTGCCCTTTCTGGTTTCTTTTCTCAAGCTCTTGGCTCTTCCTCAAAGTTTGTATTTCTCTTTCTTCCCTAATTTGCAACATTTTAGCTAGAGAAATAAGTGCTTGTTGAGACAACAGTAAGAGAAGCATCTACATCAAACTTCATGGTCTCTCTCTCCGAGGAGGTATCCATGCATGGCCATGCCAGACACACGTGTGCCAGAGAGAAGGGAAAAATAAGTGTCTGGGGTCATTTTACTCCTGGGGAAATAAAAAATGACTGTGATTAGTTGGCTCCTGTGCTGAAGTCATTCCTGACTTCCTTGGCGTCAGGCCTTGACTGGATGCTTTCATCCATGGGTGCTTCCGATAGAATCCAATTCTAGGGAGCCCTCTTACAAATGCATATACACCCCAAAGAGCACCAGAAGAACACGTGGGTGTCTGCTCACCTCAGTTCTGTGCCTGAGGATCACTGAGAAGGACACAAACACCAGAGCTGCTCCCAGGGGCTTAGCTTGATGTTAACCTTTCTCAGCAATTGAAGCATTCTCACCACAGCTGCTTGAGTCTTCAAGCTTCCTGGGAGAAACGCTTCCCCTTACCCAAATGCATTAAGCCCTTGCCATAGAAAATGAGATTCAGTCACTTAGGAGGTAGCATGGTTTCAAGGATAGTGCTTTGGAGTCAAACTGACTGGAGTGTGTTAAGCCCATTTCTGCCACTTATAGACTGTTTAACTAGTGAAGAGACAAAACCTCCCTGAGCCTGTTCCCTCATCGGTGAAATCAGCTAATGTTATCTCATGAGAGGGCGGTAAGAGTTATACATGAGGAATGTGGTGTTTCTAGTGCAGTGGCTTACCTGTGGTAAGGTGGCTGGCATGGTTCTTGTTGGATTAAACCAAAGAATCCAAAAGACAGTTGCCACTAGCCTCAGAAGCAGAACCCTCCTCCCCAAAATCTAGCCTTCCAAATCCTTGCCCTTTTCTTTGTTCCTTTTTCTTCATCGTGGGTCATATCATTCATTCATATAAATGCCCCTGAGATCCTACTGCATGTCAGAAACTGTGCTACATGCTAGGGATATAGCAATGAATAAGATTCCTGACCTCACGATGCTCACATTTTGGAGGGAAATAAATGGTGCAGAATCAATAGACAAATAGATAACTTGTCAGATGGTGATTGATGCTATGTGGAAAGATAATGTAGAGTGAGGGGATATGATGGAGGTGATAGGAGACTATTTCATATTTATGGCTGTATGTGATCTTTAACATCACTGATGTGTGTGTGCATGCAGAGTAAGGGGAGTGGATCCTTTATTTCATGGAGTGATGGTAAAGGACCAGAAGACTCTGGAGGAGGGGACTTAGAGGTAGGAAAATGGGTAGCAGAGGAATTGAGAAGGGAAAGAGAAAACACAAGTAGGTGATCTAGTAGGGAGAGCAGTGGAGGGGAGGCGTGTGGGTAAAGAGTGAAAGTCCTCAGATTTCCCAGTTTATGTAGCCCACAAAGCCCACAGCAGAAATGTGCATGATTTGGTAACACTCTTGTAGCTGTTTTGGGGAAGCTTTAGATCTGCGGCATGTGGAACTGGCCACTGGGTGAAGACCAGGTTGACCCAAGGGGCCAATATTTATATATCCCTGCTTTAAATAATACAAGCTTATAAACAAGTATAAAATAAGAAACCCAAGTTCCCTTCATTGTTCTCCAAATTCTAGTCTCCGAAGTGACTGCTTTTATTGTATTTATTTTTTAAAGATTCATTTTTATTTATTTATGCATACCAGAACTGGGGTATAGGCCAGAGGTGCGGGGGTGAGAGGATTCATCAGAGACAGAGTAGGTAGAAGAACAGGCATAACTGCAGAAATATGCAGCTGAGGGGAACAGTGGGCAAGACAGGAGAGGTCTGCTGTGCCATGTGGGTCAGCTCGCAGGCCAGGAATTGAATTCAGGCCATAGCAGCAATAACTTAACCCCTATGCAACCAGGGAGTTCAAGTGACAAATTTTAATATTGAAATGTGTCTCTGTTCTAATCTTTCCCTATAAATAGATAAACACATTTGGATAGTATTTAAAAGTAGACAGTGGTTTCCTTCTCTCTTTTTAAAGAGATGGTTTCCCAGGGACTAAACCCTGGAAATCTACAGGATTATTCCAGCTCCATGCTGCACCTACAAGCCATGGCAATTTTCATAGAAAGGCCACCCTCCTGCCCTGACAGTCGTGTCAATCCTCATACTGCTTCACACCTCCCTGCCATCTACGCAAACAAACATGTTTTCTCCAGCAGGCATTTACAGGCATGTTTATACCTTGACTCCAGCTCATCTAGTCATTAAATAACAGAGATTCCCTAATGCTCGAGGCGCCATCATCTGAAGCAGGGTGGAGTCAGGGACAGGGAAACTAAATAATTCACCTCTCTGTGTGTTCTGGAAGGGAGAGAAGCTGAGCTACATACAGGTTGCCATGGAAATCAACTGTTTACTAGAGCCTCCCTCAGTTGGAGCATGGCAGGTTAGGCTGGAAGACCTTAGCTTTGTACTGGATCACCTCAGTGCTGTACAAATACTGACACCAGGTCTTGCCCCAACAATTCCATTTCATTAGTTTGTGCCACCAGTGGGTATCCCCAGGTAATTCTAATGCACAGGTCAAGGCTGAGAGCCTCCGCTCTAGGGCAGCTTTCCCTGTTCTGGTAAATTAGTCATTACCCTGAACATCAGGAGTCAGGATAAATACATCCAGCACTTTGTTATATTTTAATATTGATGTCACATTCAGCTGGAGAAGCTGTCTGCTCATTTGTCCACCTCTCAGAAACAATGCATCTCTATCCAATTCCTCCCCCTTTTCTTTGATTCAGTCTTATTCCTGGTGAGAAGGAGCAGTGTGCATGGAAGTCAAAGATCCTTACTACTTTCTTTTCTGGAAATATTATCATCATGCTGGGAGAGCACCTGTGTTCACCAACCTTCCAGTAATTTTCTGGTCAGTGACTCCAACCTCTAAGCACTCATAACTTCTGCATTCCCAGCAGCATGCAGGTTATAGAGGCAGGAGAAGGAACAAAGGGTGCCCTGGGGCATGCCTGGCACTTCATGAACACCCTTCCAGCAGCAACTGAATGGTCCTGACTTGGGGACTTCACCTGCTTTTTTATTTTTTTTTTGTCTTTTCCTTCACTCAGCTTGACAGATTGCATAGCCAATGTTCCGCACAGTCATTCAGGCCAAAGAGCACCCATCTCCCCTTTGTTCATGCTGCACATCAATTGATCTGTGTTCCCTTTTGTAGCTCATCTTGCTTGGGTGTGGGGAGTCCCTCAGGCTGAGAATTGCCAAGGCAGGGGACCCAGTGGGTGTTAGCTGTGGGGTGGTAGTAACTAATGATAGGCACAAGACTTGTATCACTTGATTTATTTTCTATTTGTAGTAATGAACAGAATTGCGAGTCCCTTGGGACCAGCCCCCTCTGTCATCTCTCCTTGGGAAGACATCTGCTCTGGGCTGATTTACATCTCCCCCTCCCAGACACTTAGTAGTTGTCTCTGAAGTGGGTCATAGCCAGTCCCACCCTACCTCGTGCCTACTGATTAACCTGTCCTCATGGCCACTAAATACATGCCCTTGAATGCAGGAGATTGCAAGTGCCCAGCATAGAACTTACCATATCGGAGGGAGCTTATGCATACCTGCTAGGAATAATACTTACCAGTGTGTATGTGTCTCACAACCTAAATGCACACACTAGATACTCACAGACCTAGATCTAAATCCTGTGCTTTACTTCTGGGGTGCATGACCTTGGACAAGACACTTCCCCTTGCTAAGCCTCATCTCTTACTTCCAGAGTGGAGCTAGGGATGGATCCTACCAAGGAAGTGTTAAATGTGATTATGTGCACAGTGTTAGCACAGCGCTGGTTATGAGAGCAGAACTCCATAAATGTTAGTTATCAAGCCATTATTACTATTAATTTCATTATTATCTGTGTGATAAGTTAATTTTCATATCACCTGCAAACAGGCAAATTAAATATATGTTGCCAAAACAACTTTAACCATCTAACCTTCATATTAATTGTATTAAAAACATCTGAGAAAGTGATTTGCAAGGTTTAAGTGTTCTATGAGAATAAGCTGACACACCATTAGCAGAATGTGACTGTTAGCTGCCAACATACAAGTTGTGGCCATCTGAGATGGGGAGTTTAGTCTCAGGATGTTATTATTTTTTTAAAGATTTATTTATGGATACAAGAGCTGGGGTACAGGCCAGCATGTTGGGAGGTGAGATGATTCACCAGAGACAGAGCCGGGAGCAGAACAGACAGATCGACTGAAACACACTGCTGAGGGGAGCAGCGGGTGAGGCAGCAGAGGTCTGCTGTGCCATGTGGGTCCCTCCCCGGCCAGGGATCGAACTCGCCCTGCTGTGCCGTGGTTGCTTCACAGTGCGGTACTCAACCACTAGGGAGGCCCAAGGATGTTCTAGTAACTTATGGAAAGAGCGCTGGACAGGGCATCAGGCAGGCAGCTGAGTGGCTGACAAGACAAGGTGGCAGAGTTTCTATGGAAAGACTGGCCTGGGCTGTGATGAGCCCCCTTTCTTGGAGGAACAGCAGGAGCAAGGATGATCTGCAGTTAGTGCCACTACTGAGTGCATTTGTACAGCACTTACAAGAGCCAAGACCTGTGACTTTCAATCAAGATTCTCTCTCCTGAACATTATTGGATCCGAACCTCAAATCGTCAGAGGGAAGGTCTCCACTCACAGCGTAGGTAGGGACACTGGGTGTCAGGTGTTTCCTGGTCCCACTGAGCCTTCACAGAAGACCTGATGGCCCAGCGCTTCTTCTCTGCCTTTCTGCTAAGTCACCAAGGTATGACATGCAGAAAGGCAAACTGAATGCAGAAGTTTGAATGGAGAAGCAGTTTCTGAAATCACTGGCCCCTCCAGACAGCAGCCATCGACTATTGGGCCAAAGTTTAAGAGGCCATGGGAAGAAGCAAACACTGGTGGATGTGAGTCAAGAAGTCGGTGCTCGTTGCATCCTACCTACTTTGTGGTGAAATGAAGGTCTTCATGGTGAGGCATTGATGAACACTGCAGATGAGGGATAGTCATTCTTTATCGCTGTGTTATTTTGCTTAGAGCACCAACGCTATACATTATGCCTTAAAATTTGTCAAATTGTGCACAGTACACTGACTTCATAGGGAATAAAAAAGGGCTCTCTAAAAATATTAAAAAATCAATCATTTCTGGTAGAAGGAGACATTATAACTCAAAAGTCCTGCAGATAAATAATAATTAGAAATGACATTTACTCAGTAGAGCACACAGAAAACAACATTCTCTATCAGCCACATCCTCAAATGGCTATAGTTTCACGCCTCTCAACACAACTAATAAAAGGCTAAGCAGACAGTGTTTAGGAGTTGACTGGAAATTTTTCTTGGGGTGGTGGGGGGAACTACTTTGAGAAAGTATTTTCTTCTGCCTGAGTATTTTTGCAAAGAAGGATGGAAAAGTTCTCTACTTGTCTGAGGATGTTACAAAACCACCTGTCTACCCTTCAAGAGATAAAGAACAAAATCAACAAAATCTGCATCTGACTATGCACACAGAATTAATCAAAGGAAGATTTCTTGAAGAAAACTTTTTAAGATGGAATTTCTTTGAAGAGGCCAGAGAATGATAAGGCTGAATGAAGGTCATCATGGTACAGAGAAGGGAATGTCAACACCTCCACAATAGAACCAGGGCCAGGAAGGAGTTCGAGTGCCACATTTAAAGAGGGAACATTCAGGAGACCCAGGCCAGTCCTGGGAATCTCCCTGCTGCCCCTTTATCCAGACCCTGCCCCTAAACTCTCAGTTGTCCTGGCAACTTTATACACAGAAACCAAGGTCCCAGGAAATGAAATGACTTATCAAAGGTCTTCCTGTTAGTCGAGGACAGACCTGGAGAGAGGGAAACACAGAAGGCTGAAAGATGACCAAAACTAATGATGGCAAGTGTGCTGTCCTGTGGTGGGGGGCAGGGAGGAGCATATGTCTTTATTGTAGCAATAATTAGATATCTTTCCTTATGTATTAGCAAATATTTAGAAGATATTGGGGAAACCAGTATAGCTAACGAGGCACTACAGGTGGAACATTCCCCAGAGGGTGGAAACCTCCAGCAGAGTATGTGCAGACTATATAGATCTGGTGCACCAACATTGTAGCAGCCCCATGAATATCTGTGATCAGAGGATAATAATTAAGACATGGCAATGCCACTTAGTAAATTAGCTAAATTGGCAAAACTCAATTTAAATAGCAATTTTGTCTCCAGCGGAAGAATTATAGCAGCACCCTTCATTTAATGAGCCAGGCACTTAATAATTCAAACATCCTTAGAGAAAAAAATCAAACAAAGCTTCTCTATCGTGGATTATCATTTCAAGCACTCCAACCTGTACTTTGCCACTGCTTTGCAAATACAGTCACTTGGACACTTTGGAAGAAGAGGTTTCGGGTTTGGTGCACAGCTTCTGGGAGTAAAGGTGACTTATGAGTTAGGTGACTTCCCTAAGGCCATGCCATAGTCTACATTCTATGACCCAAGTCACAGTCTAGACAATTTTTACTAATATCTTCAGCTGGAACACATCTTTTGGGACATAGTAAGTGGCAGTGATTTAAAGGGGCCAACAAACTACCAGGTAGCTGTCTGTTTTCATAAATAAACTTTTCTTTTTTTTAAAAAAAAGATTTATTTATTTATGCATACAGGAACTGGGATACAGGCCAGAGGCATGGGGCATGAGGGGATTCACCAGAGACAGAGTGGGGAACAGAACAGGTAAATTGACTGAAATACACTGCTGAGGGGAGCAGCAGACATGGCAGGAGAGGTCTGCTGTGCCATGTGGGTCACACCCCTGCCTGGCAACAGGGATCAAACTCATGCTGCAGTTTGCTTCATAGTCCATTGCTTAACCCACTGCACCACCAGGGAGGCCCCTTCATAAATAAACTTTTATTAGCACACAGTCATGCCATTTGTTTATACATTGCCCAGTTGCTTTCACGACCACAAAAGAGTTAAGTATTTCCAGTTACTTCCTGATCTACAATCTTCTTGATCTACATTTCCTGGGGCTGTGACCTTGGATTAGTTCCCACTTCTCTCACCTATCTGTATATGTGTATATATATATATATGTATATATATACACACACACATATAGTTATATAGATATATATATGGTTTCCTTAAACATAAAACAGAAGGAATATGAACTCTCTCCTGAGGCTATGAAGGTGAAGTGGGATTATGCATGATTGTCTGTCTTTGGCATGTAATAAGCGTTCAATAAAAATTAACATAATAATAACAATACTGGTGATAGTAATGTACATTGAGCACTTACTATGTGGCTGATTCTCTTCTAGGCTCTTTAATTATATCAACCTACTTAATAGTTTGACATTAGAATTATTTAAATTTTTCCACATGAAGATAAAGAGCACTTATTATTCTTTTACCCTGTCTTCTAAACTCCCTTTTGTTTGCCTCCTTTATATAACACTTTTAGCAGTCACTCCTCTACTGAATCATAAGCTGTTCAGGGCATGAATCTGATCATTATCCCTGGGCCCGTAAGCAGGGTATTCACACACATCTGGAATGGTAACCAATTTACTCTTAGACACTAACAACGTTGAAATCAAAGTTTCTTCTCTCAGATGATGGTGAGTCCTTTTCTCCATTTGCCAGCCTAGTTTTGTTTCTTTGTCTTTCAGACCAACTTCTCCTGCCTTTTACAGTGTCATGGGAGGTAGCCATCACCTCCAGGTGACGTAGTTGGGGAAGAAAAAAGAGAAAACTCAGGCTGACTAAAACCCTGAGATCCTAAGAGCCATTAACTTTTGAAAGGAGATACTCCTTTCTTCACCGGTCATGGAGGTTAGACCTTCCAGGCTATTCAAGAACTATTTACAGAGCTACTCAGGGTAGATACCACCTTCATTCTCTACCTTCCTTCCTTTCTTCCTCCCCCCCAGTCCTTCCTTCCTTTTCTCCTTTCTGTCCTTCTTTCCTTTCTCCCTTTCTCCTTCCTTTCTCTCTACCCCTCCTTCTCTCCCTCTCCTTCCTCTCTTCCTTCCACCTTTCTTATTGCATAAAAATAAACACTTCTCACTTCTTCCGAACATCTCCCATATCCAAATATTTGTTTTAATATAAATTTAATAAGATAGCTAAAGCTCTTGTAAGCAACTCAGCTCTGTGTTAAGTCACTAAAGGATATAAGGCAGGAGTGGGGGGAGGTGGTGATATACTTTGCTCCTCTTGTTTGTCAGTCACTGAATAAGATGCTTTCTTCACTTGTTAGTTAGTTAGTTCTTTACCACAAACCTGTAATGTTGAGACTGTCATTTTGCAATTTATAGGTGGAAAACAGAGGCTCTGAGTGTTTAAGTGACTTGTTTAGGATGACCTGGAAGAGTTGTTTTTTATTTATTACCCCCAAACCTACATACCTCCAGATTTTTAATTGTTCTCCAGATCCCTAGAACTGCTGCAGGGGGGATAAAGATAACTAGGTGGGTCCTGGATCCCATTCCTCTTCTAAAGAATCACCTTGTTCCACTTTTTTATGTATTAGTAGTCTACTGATTTTTTAAAAAGGGATCTGCTGTTTTAAAACAAAATGCAGGGCCTTCCTGGTGGCGCAGTGGGCTAAGCAATGCACTATGAAGCAGACCGCAGTCACTGCAGCACGAGTTCGATCCCTGCTGCCGGCCAAGGAAGTGATCCACAAGGCGCGGCAGGCCTCTCCTGCCTTGCCCACTGCTGCCCTGTGTTTCTGTTGATCTGCCTGTTCTGTTCCCCACTCTGTCTCTGGTGAATCCTCTAACACACACCCCCACACCTCTGGCCTGTACCCCAGTTCTTGTATGCATAAATGAATAAATCTTTTTTAAAAAATGCACCAAAGACTTTAGGAAGTGGATGGACCTCTTTTGAGTATCAACTATGTGCTAGACTCTAGTCTGGTGATCCCTGACTGGAGGCAGATGATTTTACCCCTTGGGGACATTTATCAGGATCTGAAGACAATTTGGGGTTTCATAACTTGGGGGTTGCTACTGACATGTAGTGGATAGAGGCCTCCAAGAATTACTTGACTCAAATTGTCAGTAGTGCCCAAGTTAGCAAACCCTGCTCCATGCTAAGTCTCAGGTACTCTAGAGGTGAACAAAACAGACTCCATTCCTCATATCACTCATCACTGAGTCTTTCATTACAAACGGAAGAT
The DNA here is from genome assembly GCA_019455555.1 of Galemys pyrenaicus. Taxonomy (NCBI): domain Eukaryota; kingdom Metazoa; phylum Chordata; class Mammalia; order Eulipotyphla; family Talpidae; genus Galemys; species Galemys pyrenaicus. The sequence continues at coordinate 4,436,481 of JAGFMF010011606.1, read as the reverse complement.
GTGGGCCTCCCTGGTGGTGCAGCGGGTTGAGCATCGCACTGTGAAGCATCCATGGCACAGCAGTGCGAGTTCCATCCCTGCCAGGGAGGGGACCCACATGGCGCAGCAGACCTCTCCTGCCTCACCTGCTACTCCCCTCAGCAGTGTACTTCAGTTGATCTGCTTATTCTGCTCTCCACTCTGTCTCTGGTGAATCCTCTTCCCTCCTGTGACTCTAGTCTGTACCCCAGCTCTTGTTTGCATAAATAAATAAATCTTAAAAAACCAGAAACAAATGGAAAATGTGCTCTGAAGTGAAAGTATGTGAAGCAAGGAGAGAAGATAAAGATCCCCTCTTCTGGGAAGTCCAGAGAGGCTGCAGAGTTGGGTAAAATGAGACTATTCTAGGCCCAGGTCCCTGCAGGTGCAAACGTCCTGTGGTGGAAGGGGCATGGCTATTTGAAGACCCAAAGGCTGGAACGGAAGGGTTATGATGCCTACTGAGGGAAGGAAGAACCAGGATGGGCATGACCTTAGGCCACCTTAGGATTTCTGAACTTCACCCTAAGATTGATGTGGGTACCCATGACAAATCTTCAGCAGTTCACCATATGATTCCACTTGGGTTGGAAAGGTCACTCTGACTGTTGTGGAAAACAGGCTGGAGGAACAAACATGAACAATGGAGCACAACAGATGTTGAATACCACATGCCTTCTCCAGGTGCTGGGATGGAACTGGCACAGGCCCCTCCAAAATAGAGCCCCACTTCCCTGGGGCTGCTTATTGCTCATGAATGTCAAGCCCCATTCTTTCCCCCAATTTAAAAATATACACCAGTCAAAAATAAAACTCTACCATATCATTTGGGTTTCACATCTGCTCTACAGTTGCAAAATAATAATTCCACAGCTGCAGTTTCCATGAATGCAGGTAGTTCAATATGGGAAAGGTGCTGTTCTGTCTCTGAGTTCTTTATTGACCTTTTCCAAGGTGTCAGAAAGTGGGTTCTCTCATTAAGATGTTGACACCTGAGAAAGTCTGTAGTATATCTTATTTATTGCCGTATATCTATTGGTGGTGGAGAAGGGAGTTAAAAATCAACTGTCAAGTTAAGATGTTTCCCAGTCTAGTTTTCCTCCCCAGTGACATCTGGCTAGTCTGAATCATGGAAGAGTACCCATGTTTCTCCCATGGTCTAATTAACTTAGAGAGAGACTGGGTAGGAGGAGAGACATGGGTCTGTAGAGCTGGCACAATTCATTTCTGATTAGCAACAGTTCACACACTTGTTCATGAACCTCGCAGATGTTTAAGTGGGATGTCTTGAGGTATGGAGAAATTACCATAAACTTGAACTCATTTACAAGCATCTATTTCCATATTTTACAGAAAACTATCATTTTCTCTCCCAAGCTCCCTCTTCAGTGATGAGAAGGAATTTTTCACCAAGATGGCTCCAGTTTCGGGGCCTATAGCTTTAGGCATCAAGGAAACAAGCTGACAGGGTCTGGCCTGGGCCCCATCTGGGACTCAGAAACAGAGGACATAGTCCCAGGTTCTGAGTAAGGACAACCACATTGGCTCAGGAACTAGCTGAAGCATGAGCCAGCCTTCTAGAAGGTTAGCTGTCTTTGATGCTCCTAAGTCCCAGAGTGAATTCCTCCTCCTTCACTGCACGCTGTCACTGAGAGAGACAATATTAAGATGAAATGACACACTAAATGTCAAATATCTGGCAAGTCATATACATACAACAAACATTGTTGATACCAATAAACAAAAGGGCTAAGTATAGGAGTGTCTCAGGAGGGGCTAGATGAGCCCCTGCTGCTTTGGAAGCCCCTGCAGCTCCTCCAGGCCGTGAAATGGAGGATAACATGGAATTTTCCCCATATCCAGATCAAATGCCCCTGCTTTGTAATGTTTCCAGGCGAAGTTCAGTTTCAGCTTTGGAGAATGCATCAGGAATGTGAATCAGATGAATAGTTTTTAAAATATTCATTGTAACATTCCCTTTTGGGGAAAACCCATGATTTCTGGATTAGCGTCTCCTGCGGGAGAAACAGCAGCTGTCTGTAGGACTGGTTTTACCCTCAGACCCAGGCTCTGTGGACAAGGCAGCTTGAGGTCCCAATCATGTGGCCTATGGGCCAAATTCACATTTATGTAGGTGTGATTTATGGGTTTGAATACTTTTTTTTTAATGTCAGTTAGTTGCTAACATATAAACACTAGCAGTTTTCTTACATAACAAAGTCACGTTAATGTCTTCTCTTAAAATAAACAGAAAATCTGGGAACACTGGACCCGGTCTTTGTACAGTGCTGTTCTGTGTTGGAAGGGGCTGTTCACACCAAAGCCAGCCTGACTGCACTCACTCTCAGCTGCTTGCTTACCTGTTATAATAGGCTGTGTACGCCCACCAGTAATCAGTGCGTGCACACCCTGTAGCTGTGGTTTTCAAGGTGCAGTTCCAGGTCCCCAGGAATCAGTATTGCCCAGGAGCTTAATAGAAATGCACATATTCAGTCTAACCCCTCCACCCAACCCCAACACTGACCTCCTGCCCCAGAAATATGGGGTAGGGCCCAGCACCACCTTCAGGTGTCTATGAAGCTGGCTATGTTTGGAAACACTGCGTAGGCCTGGGAAGGAGGGGGCTGCTTCTGTTGTCTTCTCTGCCATTTGCTATGAAAACTTAAGAAACGTCACTTCCTTTTGGCGGGGGTGGGGGTCTTAGCACACTGGATTCTACAATCCTTCAAGTCTGGGACTAATCATTAGCATTTATGAAGTGCTTACATGTGCCAGGACTGGGCTAAGCATTTTACCTGGATGGTCTCCTTTAACCCTGTCTCTTGCAGTGGTCTCCTTTGAAGGCTCATTGTACAGAGGAGAAAAATGAGATACAGACATGTGAGCTGGCATATAAAAATCTATGCTAAAGAGAGCCCTGATTTTACGTAAACTGGATCACCTTGAGCCCTTAACTCTTTGATATCCTGCTTCCTGGGTCAGCCCATATGGAGAGGTGTTTGAAATGTCATGGCTTTGGCATAGCCAGTGCTCAAAGCTGACCAGCCTTTAAATTGGTCAGAGGCAATCTCTGCCAGGCAAGGAGGATTATCAAAAATTGAAGGTGGCAGCAGTGGCCTTCCCCGTCCCCCCACCTCCTACAGTTACAAGGAGCAGGTAGATATACTTATGGATGCAGAATGGAGTAAGGAGGTTCAGAGGGACAGTAAACAGCCCTGCCTAGTGAGTGCCAGCCAGGCTTTGGAACATTCAATCCTCAGTGGGCTCCAAGCTCCATCCCTTAAAAAATGTGATCTGGGGAGGCCACTGCACTCCCCAGAGCCTCAGTGTCTGTGAGACTGGAACAAGAGACTTACTTCGCAGGATTCAATGAGCAGACAGGTTTGTAAAAAGCACTGGGTGCTGTAAACAGCCCAATAGGTGGTGGCATCATCAATACTAGCATCCTTGCCCTTTCCCTGCAGCTCTAGAAGAATGGTGTGGGGTTGGCTGTGATAATAGAGAAGCTGAAGTGATCTCTAACTGTAGGGAGAAGCTTTCCTCTTCAGTTAGCCCTTTGGGCTCCACTGGCTGGGAACACTTCATTTCCCAGATGTCTTGTCTCATCACCCTGTCTCTGTCTGCCAAGTGTTCTGAAATACTTTTTCTTTCTGACATCTTCTCTGGGGTCTGTCCTAACTGGGAACGGCTGCTAAATGACTCTAGGAGGATTTAGATCCTGATTGCAACTTCAGACTTACCTTCTTGACTTGAGTAGGACAAAAGAGCATTTCTATGCAAGGAAAACCCTCTATTCCCATTTAGTAAACACCCTGCAGCCCCTTTTTCTTCCTTCTGACACAGAAATAGCCGTTCGTTGTGGTTCAAAACATGCAGTTTAAAACCATATGGCTCTGGCTCTGCCACTCACTAGCTTTGTGGCCTTGGGAAAGTCACTTCCCTCAGTGGGACTGTATTATTCAAACGATGGATGGATAAGACCTCTAATGCCATAGTAGATTCATAATGAGTGATAGTTCCCTCTGCTCTTCCAATGAGAGATGTCTCATTTTATGCAGAAAGATCAGATTACAGAATAAAATAAATCTAAACTCAGCATTAGCATTCCTAGTGGTCATAAATTCAGCTGAAATGACAATAATTAGTGCCAATAATTAAGCTGTTACTCTGCATCCTGCACAGTGCTAAGAATTTCTTATGTCTTGCCACATTTAACTACCTTAAGAATTCTTTCCAAATTAGGGAGATATTATTGTCCCTATTACAAGGGTAAGAAAATAGGGGTCACAGAAGTGAAATATGTTGCCCACAGTCTTCAGTGAGTAGCTTCTAAGCTGTATCAGAAAATTTGCAACAAATTCCAAGGGAGCTAAGGGGACACTTCTTTGAAGCATCCACAAATCTGCTGAGGATGCAGCATGCATTAGATACTGTTTCAAGAAATAAGACAGATTGGTTTCTGCTCTCATGTAGCTACATTCTAGTGGGCAAGGAGAGATAATCCAAGAACAAACCAAATAACTGCATACAGTGATACAGGTTCTGAAAAAAAGAAATCATACAATAGACGCATAGAGTGTCAGAGCTGATGAAGACTAACTGAGATTGGATAACCCTCAAAGATCTCATGGGGAAGACCTTTAGATGGAGGCAGGACCTGAGGCAGGACCCGAATACTGTAAATACACAAGCTCAGGAGATGGGTGTTCTGGGCAGAGGGAATAGCATGAACAAAAGCCCAAATCAGGAAGGGTGTTGGTGGAACAGGAAGAAGGTGGGGGTTGAAACACAATACTGAGTACCTTGTTACTGCAGTTTGTCTATGGTGTACCTGGTACAGTTTGAAATGTCTTATCTGGATCATCCACTTTATCCTCACACTCTGAATCCCTGTTACTCTTTTCCTACTTAGAGCTGGAGATGCTAAACTTCAGAGGGATTACCCACCCTTCCAAAGTCATATACCAAATAACCCTAGCAGTCCACTGGTGGGTCTATAATTTTAACTGGCATGTCCTAAGTAAACCTACTTGAGTTAATGAACTGAGTCAAGATTGGGAAGAGGACATAAATCTTGGAATAGGACAGAACATTTTCCACAAGGAAAAGGAGTTTAGATTTATTTTTGTTCTGTAATCTGATCTTTCTGCAAGAAAATGACACATTTCCTTTCATTGGAAGAGGAGAGGGAACTATCACTCATTAGGAATCTACTATGGCATTAGCGATCTTATCCACCCATTTTCCAAAAGAACAGCACATTTTCCAAAATGGTATTCATTGACAGTGCCCAGGTTGAGTGCCACGTCCTGGGCTCCATGCATTCTCATCCATTACCCTCACCATCAAGGTAGACTTCATTTTTACATATGGGAAAGGAAGGTTCAAGAGAGATGAGGCATCCTACCCAAGGCCATTCAACTAATGTAACACTGTACTGCTTAAGATAAGGGTCTCTCTTTCCTAGAACTTCTGCAGTTATGACTCTCCCCATCAAATGGCCTCCTTTTTATTTCAATATTTCTTATGGGTTGCCTTAAAAATGAATGAAAATCCCCAACTGTGATAGACCTTAATAAAAAGCGCACTTGTCACGGGGGAGGGGACGACTGTCAGCACACATGCATTGTTCTTCAAATGACTTCTTTTCTGGAGGTAAGGAAAAGGAATGGGTCCAGTTCTACCGTGTCTGCTGGACTGGCATGAGCACACAAACATCCTATAAATAAAAAATAAATACCACACTATGCAGCATTCTGAAAAGCACTACCCAGGAAGGGATCAGGGGATCCTTGCAATTGATAGAAGCGGGGTCAGGAGTTGCCATTATTATTCCCCCTCAAGGAGTTAGCTTTCCCCCTGGGACTAACCCCACTCTTAGGGATACCCAGAACTGTTCTTATAAGGCACCAGGAAAGAAACTAGGCCCCCATCCCACTTTAAATTGTGAGCATGAAAACTCTATGTGATGACTTCTTCATTCATTTAATAGATAGTCATTTGTTATGGTCAGGGCTCTAGGAAAGGGTAAGGAACAGAACAGATAAGGCCCCTGGTCTCACAGAGCTTATATTTTAATAAAGGGATACAGAATGCCTTAAGAAATGGTAAACAGGGACTTCTCTGGTGGTGCAAGTGGTTAAGCACAGCACTCTGGAGCTATCTGCAGCCACTGCAGCATGAGCTGCATTCTAGCCCCAGCTAGGTGGGGTGACCCACATGGTGTGACAACAGACCTCTCCTGCCCCCCTGCTGCTGCCCTCAGCAGTCTATTTCAGTCGATCTGCCTGTACTGCTCCCCACTCTGTCTCTGTTGAATCCTTTCACCCTCTGCAACTCTGGCCTGTACCCCAGTACTTAGATGCATAAATAAATAAGTCTTTTTAAAAAAGGAATGGTAAACATGTAAGAGAATAGATTTCAGATAATGAAAACTGCTATAAAGAAGATAAAACAGGTTAATAAAGAAAGAGACTTAGGTGGAGGGGGAAGAATGATTATTTTCACCTTTTTCTATTTTTTTCTATCCATCTGTCCATCCACCATCTACATCATTCATCTATCCACCCATCCACATGCCAGTTTATCTACACATACAGACACACACACATATAGATATTTTTTCTAGGTCTCTTCCCACCTTCTCCCCTCCCCTTATTCCATCCTTCAGCAGATAATTTTTGACACTCAGGACACTGCCTTCAGCATAGTTGGTCTCCTTTGCTGAAGCAGGAGCTCCACAGTGGCTGGCACCCACCATTCCTCCCTATCTCCTCTGTATTGAACACTCTCAATCATAAGGCAGACACCATGAGTGTTTGTCAACTTAACAAGTGAACTGATTATTCCCACTCCATCTTATACACATTCAATTATTGAGGTGCAATAGAAACTACAGAGTGGCCTCTCTACCTTAGAATCAGTTTCTTAGCAAAGAGGATTGTCATTCAGTGAAAATCAGAGTATACCAACAAAGAGTCACATAGCCCTACACAGAGTTTCTTTGACATCTTTCTGAGTGTAAACACAAAACCCCAAGACTGTTTCATCCATGCATCAGTTTTCCAGGTGATTAATTCAACTTTAGAAATATTTGCTGGTCACCCACTATGTGTAAAATGTGACTGGGATTCATTGAACATAGAATCCCTGCCTTCTTGCTGCTTATTCTTCCCAAGAGGGAGATCATGACAATGCAAATTCCAAATGGGGAGAATTATAAACATGGGTGCCTGGGGAGCCTCTCGAAGACTCTGAGAGGAGAGAATCCTTTCCATGTGCAGTGGGTCTGTGCGAAGAGATGGTTCCCGAAGTACTCCTTGAAGGAGGTTAACGGCCGATAGCCCAGGAGAGCTGAAGGGAAGAAAAGTCAGTCAATAAAAAGTGGAAATAACCTGGAAAGGTGGTTGTAGACTGCAAGTCTAGACTGAATTTAGACTTAATTTGGAGGCAATGGTAAGAGGGGGCGGGGGCCACGGCAGCTTTTTAATGGTCGAGGTGCATAGAGTGAATGCTATGATCAGGTTAGAATTTGATTTCTTTGAGCAGTGGCTCACAGAGCAAGTAATATGTTCGATGTGATCTTTACCATACATTACGGAGATCAAAAAGAGAACAGAGTAAGAGAATTTCTGAGTGTACACAGAGGTGTAACATTTTCAGAGTTGATTTAATTAAAGAAACCGGTGATGCAGGATATCACCCTGTCATTAAAAGCTTCCTGATAAAAGAGCTAGAGGTCTCTTTTTGAAGTGGGGGATGCAAACAGACTCTTGAACATACCTGCACCCCCATATCAGTAAGCACATACTCATTTATCTGCTTTCTTTGAGAAGGAATGCTGGTTTAGATTATCCTCTGTCAGAATCCACATTCACAAAGAGAAATAAACGTCCTGAGGGAGGGATGTCTGTCTGTGCCTTCAGGGATCACAGATAATGTTCTCCAAGGGGCCCAGCAGGTGCCCCCTGTTGAGAGGGGCACTCAAGCTGGAGCACACTGAATCCTGTAGGCCATCCTGCAATGTTCGCCTTGGGTGCGGTGGGGATCCTCCTTGCCCTCTCTCTGATCTGGTGTCATAAAATAAGGCAGGAGGCTGCCTGGGCCTTGGCTAAACACTTGGATGCTGGAGCTGTCTGGGTTCAAATCCCAGCACTGCTATTTTCTAGCTCTGAGCCCTTGGGAATGTTATTAACCTTTCTGGGCCTCAATTTCCTCTTATGGGAACTAGTAAACCTTCCTCATAGGAGTTTTTAAGGATTAAGTGCACTGATATATGCAAAGGGCTTAGAGGGTGTCTGGCATGTCCTAAGAGCTCAATAAATACTAGTATTATCTCAGCACAACAGCCTTTTCTGACGTTCAAACAACAAGAGCTTTCAGAAGACAAACCTGGATAAACAGGAGTGGAGATTGCAATGTGACTAGAATCAGGAGGCTTTTGAGTTTTAGGGAAGCATGGCTTGTAGCCGAGAAATCATTCCCTGGCTTTGGGGGTGTGGATATTTCGATACTGATTTTGGTTCATGCACCTAGATTCTGCTGTGGATTTTCTATGTGACAAGAACTCTTGGGTGTGCTCTTTCCAACTATGGAGTATTTGGTCTAGTATTGTGTTTCCCTTATCACAGCCGCACTCTGTCACAGCAATATTTGATCTCTTAAGATTGACTGGAGTACTAGGACCAGATCCCATCCCCGATGCCATGTATCTACCAGGTAGGCAGGTGCCTTTGTGAGCTGAGCTTCAGGGTTTAAGCACTTGTAGGCTCAACATGTAGATCTTGAGAAGACGTCAAGTGCTCGCAGTGCGGGGGTGACTCTGGCCCATGGTACTTTGATTGCTCCTCATTACTGACCCACTCACAATTACAGAATTTATTCTGCATTAGATGCGAAAATACAAAATATGGAAGGTTCCATTTCAATGTCCCAATTTCTAGCTGCTCAGAAATCAGACTAGCTAGCACAGCTGAGCCCACATTTCACTAAAATAATGATTGGCTCTAGATAAGGGGGAACTTTCAGTCTAATCCCCACCATTCTCTCTCACCAACTCAACTCCCAGGTGAGTTGCTGTCATTTGCCATCACTCAACCAGAGACAGAGTAAGAGGAATACTCCCCTACTTACTAATACTTTTCTATTGACTGTAGCCATTTCTTTATCAAAAATGGGAAAACTTGGGGTCTTCCAATCCGTATCATAGACAATCTTGGAAGTCTTTCTATCTTATTTTATCTCTTGTTTGTCCCCTCTCCCCATTTAGTATTCTGAATTAGAGTCTTTCAGTAACCTACTAATAAGGCTACCATGTGCCATCTACACAGCTCTGGGGATTCAGAGAACAATTGGGTGGAACACCAGCCTCAGCACCTCACCCTGGTCAATCTAGTGCATATATTCATTCTTTTATTCCAACAGTAGCTGTCAACAGTAATCAAGTGCAGGGCCCCCCTGGTGGCGCAAGGGGTTAAACTGCAGCACTGTGAAGCTACCTGCAGCTACTGCAGCATGAGTTCAATCCCTGGCCAGGGAGGTGACCCACATGGCCCAGCAGACCCCTCCTTTCTCGCCTGCTGCTCCCCTTAGTAGTGTATTCCAGTCAATCCACCTTCTGTTCCCCACTCTGTCTCTAGTGAATCCTCTCACCCCTGCACCTCTGGCCTGTACCACAGTTCTTATATGCATAAATAAATAAATCTTAAAAAAATAGTCATCAAGCGCTTGAATATTGGAAAGGCATTATACTACTACTAATAATAATTAATTTTGAGCTACTGTTATTTATATACACACACACTTGTATTTATACACCAAGCACTATGCTCAAACTTTTACTTAGCCCATCTTACCTAATCCTCTTCCACACACCACACGAAACAGGTACTATTATCATTACCACATACAGATGATAAAGTGGAGAAACTTGCCCCAAACCATATAGCTAAGAAACTGACATCAGAAACCCAGATGGCAGGCTCCTAGCTTCCACTTTTAGGCACCAAAGGAGACTGACCACTGCTCAGCCAGAAAGTCACTTCTCTTACACAGATGATGTTGCTGGTGCCAGTTGTTAAATATTGCCATCCTTGCAACATGTGAAAGAGAGAGCCTTGTAGAATAAGTTACCCGAAACCCACGGGTTACTCCTACTATTTCAGAGAGATAGAAGCTTTTCTTTTTCCCTGAACTGTCACTACGAAAATAGAAGGGGAAAAAAATCCACCAGAGGACTAAAAATCTCTCATCTTTGCAAATAAAACCGTCACTGTAACAGAGCTTTTCTGCCGAAACACTGGGAGGATATCCTGTCCTTTTTCTCCCAACTTACTCATTTGACTTTGTATTGAGTCCCTACTGTGCTCTGGTTGCTCTGTTGGCACTGGATAGATAAAAGATCAATGCAGCGTGGACTTCTCCTCACGTAATTCAGTCTGTTGCCTGGTTCTCTCTTCTTAATAATTCTAATTACGATTTCCCTTTAAGCAAAGTGCAGAGTAGCAGCTGTGAGCCATGTTTTTGCCACTAGTCTTACCCAGGTGTCCTGTTCTTCTTAAGGCTTCTGCACCTGTAGGAGCTGAGCTAGCAGAGCCCAGAGTCCTGGCTGAGAATGCCACGTGTCACTTAAGCACATGAGAATGTGCAGGAGCAGACAAAGTTGGTGTGCTAGCCAGAGAGAGTAGACAAAGAGGTAGGGAGATAGAGAAACTGGAAAGCACCCACCTGCTTTTCGTGCACCCATGGATAGATAGCAGGGCTCCGGTCAGCCTTGCTCTTGTCAGCCTTCTCTTGACATTCTGACATCTCGGGTAAGGGGCTGTCTTACCTTTTGTCTGTGGGGTTGCCAGATGTATAGAGTGAAGCCAGCAGCATAAATAAGGGAGGAAGCAATGGACTGATGGATGGATACCTTGACAGATTTGTACATATATAGTGAAAAGATGGCCACCCACCTTCTGACAGTGAACACAGAGGAAGAGGGAATCAGATAGGTGGGGGGAGGAGCATGTCGATTGTGGAACAGGGATGACTTCATTGTACTATTCAATATGCTTCTGATAATCAGATTATTTAAACAACACACATACATTCCTAATGTAAAAGAATGTTTGGGCTTTAGAATAAGAGAAGAGAATAAATCTTATCTTCTACTACTTCAGAACGCTATGTGACCATGGGCAAATAATTTCATCTCTAAATTCCCTTGTTTTTAAGACAGGGTTTGTTGTGAAGAATGAATGGAGATTAATTACTGTATAAAGTGCTGACAGAACTGTGAATGTTGATCAGCTCTTTTTTGAAAAAAAAAAAAAAATACTTTTTCGTTATTAATAGCATATAGGTGGAGCTGAGAGTCTGTCAGAAAGGAGACTCCGTAGTTCAGAGAACTACAGAGGGAGCAGCAGAGAGGGGCAAGCAAGGCATGGATTCCACTGATGCAGCCAGAGGGAATTGTTTTCTCTGGAAGCCCAGATATCCGGGCATTTTGTGTGCTACAGTGGTGGGTAACAGGAGCATGAGAGCTGTTATTTCGCCATCCTAACTGTGCTGATAACTAGACCGTGTCATTGGAAAGGTTATTTCCCTCTGAGTTAACTTCCTTACCTGTAAAATGGGCACAGTCATTGTACAGAGCCCAAAGCTGGTCTCAAGTATTAACGAGCTAATGTGTGCAAAAAGCTTAGAAAAAGCTGGCACTGAATTAAATGCTGAACCAATATTAGTTCTTAGGATTATATACTCTAGTGTGAGAACAATTTTGAAATTTTCAAAGGCCCTAGGCACTCTTACTTCTAGATATTTCACTTTACATCTTTTGAAACATATTGAAAGTTAACCTTTCATTCCACATTAATATTTTTTTGCTATAAAATATTTAAGAGTTTTTTTTTTAATGATTTGACTTTTGAAAGCATTTGACTGTGACTAACGCATGGCTATAAACCTTCAGCAATCACCAGGCATATTTGAAAATTCTTTCAAAGTGAGAAAGTCTGAGGAACAAATTGTTTCTAAATGCAATGAATTTTTTATGAACATCAAATTTAACAATTAATGGCATTTACATAATGTTACATTATATAGACATTTAATTAAACATTTGCTCGTTTTGATTTTGTAGTTTTCTTTTTTTATATCTTGAGGTCAAATAAACTTCCAGGGCACAGACAGCCCGTGAGCTAGTGCTAGAAGACCCCACCAGAGACTCCCCCGAGTCATGACTCAGTAGTTAGATGGGACGTAGTGGAGAAGGGACCCAGGAGTTCATCTGTCTCTGTTCTTCCATTTTATGAATGAGGAAACTGAGGCCCAAGGAAGAGGGACATGCCAACAGGAAAGTTCAACAGGACCCAAATACAGGGTTCTGGGCATTCCCAATGTATTTTTCTTTATACTCAAGGGGTGGCTCCCAACGTCCAGAGGAATGACTTCATAAATGGTCAAGGTCATTGCTAATGCCTGGAAAGATTCAGAGGGGTTCACCTGTGTGCACCCTGATGACAAAATCAATAACAACTTGAACCACCAGTCAGGGACGTGTAATGATATATGAGCAGATATTTTCCCCAATTGTTAAAACTTAGCAGGAATGTGAGGAATCAGTAGCAAAACAGCGCCTCCCCCGACTTGGCAAACCTCTAAGGGGAGCACCTGAGTTGTCAAATGAACGGTTGCAGGACCCCACCTGTCAAGAGCAAATCCAGACAGAGTTAAGTACTTCTGTGTCCTCTTGAGCCAGACTGCACCGTCACCTCACAGATTTTTCAGAATGATGAAAAGCTAAAGAGCTACAGGGTCATTCTCACATGAGGGTGAGAATGCCAGGCTTCTGCCATCTAATTAGGACTTACAGCGGTTAGAGAGGAGAGAAAGGGGGGTGCCCCTGCCCAGGACCACTGGGGAAAGAAGATCATTCAGACAGTGCCCAGGCATGCTGAGAGAGCAAAGGGCCTTTCTTGAAAACAGGCCCAAACACTAAGTACATGGAATAAGTATTTAAAGAAGGAGGGAAGACAGACTGTATTTGCACTCACTCTGTCAGAGATTTATCCGAGGATCCTCACTTTTAAACCCTGACTAAATAAGACTCCTAAGAGATACACTGCGGAGGGGCCGTAGACTGGGCTCTTCCTCATGTCTCAAGACGAAAGTGCTCTTGCCTGAACCCGACAGCAGAGCTCATTGCAATGCTCCAGTCAGAGCCAGCCAGATTTGACCAACTAATGTACCTAAACCTGGGCTGTGGGGGTCCTAGAAATAGAACAAGACACAGCTCTGGACTTCAGGGAAAGAGCCAGGCGTGGGGGGAGGAAATGCAGGTTTGTAAAGGCAAGATCACCAGGTTTGGGGGCTGGGATCTGGAAACCTTCTCAGTGTTGCCACAAGTGTGTTGAATGTTCTTACTCAGCTTTCTCTGTCTTATAGGGGCTGGATTTTATGATCTCTATGATCCATCCTGGTGGAGAAAGCATGTGACATAAAATACAGATGCTACTTTGAGTTTCTCCAAGAAAGGATTTTCAGAGACAGACTAAGTGGGAGCAGTTAGAAAAGAATTAGGGAAATGATATCAAAATTTAACTGCAAGTGATATTGGTAACCCAAGAGGCTCTCCAAGAATTCTCAAGGCAAAGAAGCAACCCACACCAGATCTACCCTCTTCCTTCAGCTCTTTTCTTCTAAGCTGTATTAGAAAGATCATCAAAGTGACCTTAAGCATCACATGTGGGCTTCAGGTTAGATGTAAGGAAGAACTTATATACAAATGCTTTTGGAAATATGTGCATGTGACAGAACATGAAGAAAGGCATCGCCTACCTTTTAGAAACCTTAAGATGCTAGGTACAGATGTATTTTGCATTCCTGAAAAGCTGTGTGCTAAGAAAATGCATTGAATCAATCCTATTTAAAATGCACCAGGAGTGCTCGCTACTTAAAGGCAGTGTAATGCCCTTAAATCCTCCTGTTTGTAAATATAGGCTTTGTTTAACCAGGTTTTTAAAGTGAGATGCCCTGACTGAATATCTCTGGCAAAGAAGAGTACAATGGAATCTTTCCCAGAGGCAGAGAAATGGATTTAATTCCCTCCCAAGTTTCCTTTCAGACCTGTACATCTGAGACTGTGTCAAATATAAGAGAACATGCATGAGCCCCTCTGGCCTTGGCCAGCATGCCTGGTTTCTGTCCCTGGAAGATTTTCAGAATCAGAAGGGTCTCCCTGAGCATGTATCAACACCAGCAATAGGCTTATCCTGAAGAGCTCAGGCTGGGATAGGCTGCGGGTGGAGTAGAATTTGGAATTCTATTTCCCTTCCACTTCTCTGCACTTTGCACATCCCAGGAAGGAGACTAAGAGCCAGAAGGGCAGGGAACTATGTGTGGTTCTGCCTCTCAGAGCATCCATATCACAGAATAGTAAGACTTTACTCATAAGATAGGTGGGAGGATTAAATGAGACAAGCTATAGATAGCACTTAATGCATTGCCTGACCTATGAATACTTAATCATCATTAGCTATTGTTATCATTTAATCATAATGTTCTTATTTTTGTCCTGTCCACAGTGCCTTGAGGATAAGTCCAGCCATCCCCACTGTATAGATGAGAAAGCTGAGACATAGAGGTCACAGGTGCTGCCCAAGGTCACGGGTAGAAGGGGATCTTTCCACTGAAGAATAATCAGTGAATGAGAACGGCAGAGGATCTCATTCCTGCTAGTGGGCCATCAGAGGCAGTGTGCTAGGAAGGTTCAGATGTCCTTCTGGAAATCCTTCTGGGTTGTCCAGACCCCTGGAGTGTCCTGGGTTTGCCCTTAGCTCCAGAGTTGGTTAGATTCTAGTTAGTGTTGACGTCTCCCTGCTCCTTTTACTTCACTCATGCTTTCATATACTTACTGTTTTCTTACACAAGACTGCTAAGAGACACAATAAGCCAGCAAGGAAGGAAGGTTTCCACTGCTAAGTATACACTGGGTGAGCCCAACTCCAACGAGAGTCTGCCAGCTCATCTCCACTGAGACCTGATATGCTTTGCTCTTGAAAATTAAAACAGTGCAGGCACATTTAAAATTCACCCAGTACATATTTTCCATAAACAGAGAGGATGGGTATGTGTGTGAGAAATGCGCAGTTCTCATACACATAGACCAAAGCAGGGTCTTTATCAACTCACGTTTCTTCTTTCATTCTGGGGAAAGAATCATGATTGAATGGGGGGACACACTGATTGTCTGGAAACTTGATTTTGTAGGAGCAGGAACTTGTTCTATTCATACCTTTTGCTTGTTGTGCTGTTGTTAATAAGGTACCTATGAGACTGTTAGATATGCTTTATACCTTCCTTCTTCATTGTAAAGTTGAGTTTCTGGGGCCAATGAAAAACCCCAGAGGTGAACAAACAAAACAGAGCAAATAAAAAGTCCAAAAAAAAAAAAAAAACCCACTATCTGAATAATAAAGCTGACGGTTTAGAAAGTTCTGCTAGAAATACTGGTGTGCCCACTTAAATTACAGTTCTCCATACATATACAGGATACCTGTTCTGTTCAGACCCCCCCCACCCTTCTTTCTTATTATTAAAATAGAGGACAAAGGGGGCACTTTCCCCTTCTCTGGTATGAATTTGCAGCATGTTGTTTAAGTATTCATTTTATAAGAACAATGTCTCACTTTAAGATTCAATGTTAGTCATAGAGCTCTCCTAAAGATTGCTAAATAAGGACTAAGGTCAGAAGAAAAGCTGGGTGCCAGCAATGCCCAGCCACAGAGAGACCACTCAAGCAGAAGGACTGTCATTTACCAGCCACCCAGTCACCCTCGTTATTAACGCAGGGTAAAGGGCTCTCACCTTTTCAGGCTTCTCGCTCATGCTTTTGCCAAAAATACTTAAGACATTGAGGGGAAAATATAGTATTTACATCCCTCAACTGACTGTGTTTTATGAGCATGACCAGCTCGTGGCATGTTTGGTATAGAATAAGGCAACTGTATAGAATCCAGGTCAAATAAGTTCCATTAACAAACTACTAAGCTACAATGTATTTAAGCCTAGTATTGGACAGAAACAACATGGGAAAATCTAGGCAACATAATAGAATATTCCTTTGAGTAAAAGTGGATGTGTATAAAAAGCCTACATTTCCCCAAATATTATGCAGGAATTAGAAGTTCATTCTCCAGAAGTAGATCTAATTCACTGTCTTGATGTTACAAGACAAAGGGAGGGTTACAGTCTGGCATAAGAACTGTCTAACACGTATGACTGCGCACCAGAGAAGGGAATTCCTGATTAAGTGCACAGACGTTTCTCTCTTTCTGGAGTTATGCAAGGAGATTGTTTATTGGTAATGCTGCATGTAGAGGATGAGTAAAGTAACTTTAGAGAGACCTTCCAGCTCTTAAATTCTCTATCTTTATTGTTTTTAATTTTGGTCAGACATTGTATTAAAAATTCCATTCTACTCATGCCACCTCCATCTTTAGAGTCATCATATATTTATGAAGATCAAGAAAGAGTAGGATGGAGACCAGGTAGAATACTCACAGGAGAAAATAAGAAACACAGGGATAGATTGGAAAGGAGGAGTTAACCTGCAAAAGAGGGAACAGAGCACCTCAGAGAGCTAAATCTGCTAATACCTGGAAGAAGAGCAAACAGTTGTTTGGTTTCCTTTGAGGTTAGGTAAGAATAAGTGGGGTCAAATGAAAGTAAACCAAGAAGGAAGAGTATTAGATCTCATTCTATCAATCTCTTAAAGAATTTCTTTATTGAGGCGGATATGAGAATAGTTAGCTGCAGCAGCATTAGTTGCTTACGTGAATCTGATTAAGGGACAGTCCTTCTCCCTTCCTGAGACCCTTCATAAGGGCTCGTGCTGAATTCCTGCCAGTGTATAGTAACAAAGGAGAAAGCCATGCAGTCTCTATAGAAACTTGTACTTGCCTTCCATGTCAAAAAACTAAAACTGACTAAGCTGATAAATTCCTATTTTTCCTTCTGCTTTGGCTCCCAGAGAAATTAGTGCCAGATCCTTGGTCATTTACATCTGCTCAGTGGTGATGCCTAAACATCACTAATTTCGCTTTTTGTAGTAGATGAACTTGCTTCAGGACATTGATAATGTCTTATATTTTAATTTGTCATTCATCTCACATATTTAGGGAAGTGAATAGAATGAAATCTCATCTAGTTAGTAAGAAATAGAATAAAAGGGAACATTTATTGATTGGGAAGGACCATGAGGTGCTAGAATAGTTTTCCAATATGAATTGGACAGTTTATGTCATTGAAGAGGATAAGTGATGGAGGACCAGTCATTGCGCTCATACCCTACCAGATTTAAGCAATGGCGCGTTGAGAGCTGGCTCCGAGTCAAATGAGATGGCTCAAAAGGAAGAGAGATGTCTCTCGAAGGAAGGGGTCCGGCTCCTCAGTAAGAGAGTGAGCCCCAGGCTCACCTCTGGTTTTATAGCCAGCCTGGCTGCTTAACTCCACCCTCAGGTTCCAGTGACCCACTCTTCGATAATTATCGGATTTTGGTTCTGGAACACTGATGGTCTGGAGTGGGGGTTGGAGTTCACACACCCATAATCCATTTAGGACTACCTTTTCCCCTAACAGCATCTCATTCTTTATTTCCACTCATTTTGTGCAATATTCAAACCTCTGTAACCGTCATCATACATTACATTAATAACTTCTATAAGTTGCACTATACATTAATTCTATACATTACACTTCTGTACATTACACTAATGAGTGATAGCAATGAGATACCATTTAAATTGACCAGTTGTCTGTTTGAAATTTCATGTGTGTAGATAAGTCCAGGGATATGACCTGCAAGTTATCATTGGCCATAATATGAAGGGAACGAATGGGAAGCCCCCTGAGGTCAGGAAATGTATCAGTCACTGATTTGTTTATATCCAATATAGAGGTTCTCAGATTTCTTGTGTCTGTGAAGGTTTGTTAATTAAATTAAAATGAATTAAATGTAATTGAAATAACTTGAACCTCACTGAACAGAATTAAGTTGAATCATCTAGTCTCGCCTTACATCAGGGGAATGTATCACCTTTGCTAGCTAATCAACTCTAAAAACAGAGCAAGAATAATGTTGGTGGGCATAATGTTTAAAATTTAAACATGTGTTCGTTCAAAAAATATCCAGGAAGTGCACTGGGTGCTGAAAAGGGAATGGTGAGCTCAACAGACCTTAGCCCTCCTCTTAGTTGGCTCCACCAAGGAAAAGAAACATATATAAATAACTAGCTATTTAACAATTGTGACAAGCACTGCACAGGAAAAGCATGAAGTTTTGGAAGAAGAATAAAATAACCTATTAAAACAAGATAACTTGTGCAACTTAGAGAAAGTCCATGTGTCTGAGCAGAGTAGTAGGAGATGAAACCAAATTGACTTTAGGTTTTATTGTAACTACACAGAGATATGAGTAATAAGAATGGGATTTTTTTCAAAGTCAACCTTGTGCTCTAGAGGTAAGAAAGCAAGATTAGAAGCAGAAGCTTATGAGGCTATTACTTTAATGCAGGGTGAACTGAACTGGGGTCAAGAGAAATGGAGAGAATCTAGTCCATATTTTATTTTGGAAAGAAATTGGTCATCAATTGGGTGTGGTCAGGAAGAGGAAGTGTGAATGATGCCTGAAGTTTTCCATATAGACACTGGGGGATGAAAATGCAATTTTGTGAGCTAGGGAAAAGGTTCAGATAGGAGCTAAGTGAAGGAATAGAGATGAAGAATTTCAACTGAACATTTTGAGTTTGAGTTGCCTGCAATATATCTACTTAGAGTTGTCAAAAAAAAGTAGTTGTATAAACAGAGTCATTGTATAAATATTTATTGAAAAATCTAACCTTATTAGGTGCTAGGGTGGATGATATACAAAGATGTGAGGAAGATATTATCCCTGAACACTAGCAACTTAATGCTTATTACATAATATATTAGAAAACAGTGCAATGAAAGGTAGGAAATCATTCTTTAAAAAACAGAGAAAGAAATAGGGTGGTGTGTGTTGAAAGGAGAAAGGAAGTATTTGTTGCAAAGACGTGAACAGTGGACATCCAGGTCAGAGTGAGGAGAGAGAACATCAAGGATTACTTAGGATGTGGGAGAATTCTCATTGAACAGAACGGAGATGGGGGTGGACCCCTGATTGCCTGGATGGAGAGTTCTCTCCAACTATCTCCAGACCAGGTGTGAAAAGGAAGGTGAAAGGGTACACGTTTCTTAGCTACAACTGGGTGAAACTCAAATGTTTGAGCATCGACATGTATGGCTAAAACGGGGGGTTGAAGAAGATCAAGCTGAGTTTTAGAAAGAATAGTGGCCAGATTTTATCTAGAGAAACTGATGTCTTGCTTCTTTAGAAGTGAGCAGAGCCAAAAAAGGGTCTGTAGCTATCTCTCTGGTTTTAGCTGCTATCCCTGGAACATCTGTATTAGCTAACAAAACATCCCACCCTTTTCTTCTGTGTTCAAAAGGCATCGTTGTCATTGCCAAAAGAGTGTTTGGGAGGGCCCCAAGCATGTGATATGATGTGGGAGTGTTTAAACTAGTTACAAGTGTTACAGTGCTATTTGTAATAACACTGTAATAAGCAAGCCGAGTGCCCAGCAACAGAGGACTGGATAAAGAAGATGTGGTAAAGTCACACACTGGAATACTGCTCAGCCATAAGAAAAGATGAAATACTCCCACTTACAACAAAATAGAAGGAACTTGAGGAGATCATGCAAAGTGAATTAAGCCAGAAAAATAGGTTGGACAAAGATTCACCTATATGGAATCTAAGGAAGCATATGAGGAAGCAGACAAACTGATGAAGCAAAATCATTATAAACAAGCGGACACTGATAACCCAACTGAGGTCTCTGAGGTTTAGCGTGAGAGGCTTGGGAGAAAGGGACAAAGGGATCAAAAGAAAGTGGTAGGTTAAAAATAAACCAACACATATTTCTTTAAAAAAAAAAAAAGTTGTGTTGAGTGAAGAAGTTAATAGAAAAGAATGTTGTCACCTTGCTTGGGGTGGCAATCTTGGTACCTGCGCAGGATGAAGTAAAAATGACTCAAAGGCCAAGTAGTGAGAGAGAAAGAGACCTAGAAGCGGCACATATCTGGAGATGTGACAGCTTCCCCTACAGCATGTCTCACTTTTCTTGGGGGTCTGATTCAGGGAAGGGGTCCAGTCCATGGAAGAATGTGAGGAGGAACGTGTGTGGTGGGGATGTGTGCTGGGATGCATACAGTCTGGTATAAGCTAGGGGATGTTGCTTGAGGGGGTCCATTGTTGCTGCTGATGAAAACATTCAACTTCCTGTCAAGGTGGTCTAGTTGGTTATGCTAATCTGGCCCTATGCCTGCTGCTGTTTTCAGCAGGTATCTTTGCTCAAACAAAGACTTTTGTCCTGATGAGAAGCTCCCTGGCTGACCCTACATTAGCTTAATAATCAGCAGTAACTTTTGGGTGCCAAGCAACATCCCAAGAACAAGGGGGGCTGCGGGGTTCCACAGAATTTGGTGGTATAACTTGGCATTCCTGCCATGGTACATCACGAGAAAACAAATACAGCATCTGTAACTTTATGAAATTATGTTTTGATTGAGTTGTATCTCTTTGATAACATTATTTGAACATTCCCTTAGCAAATCACATTTCCTGCAACAAAATAATATCACAGTTAAAAATCTTATGGCTCATTTTTTTTATCATGAAAAGAAATAACAAATACATAAAATTAGTTCAAGCATTGTGGGTATAAATTTACATCCTGATAGAAACTGATAGAAAATGACAAATCCGTGATTTTCTCTAAATCAAATGAAATGTAACCCAGAGCAACCCTGATCTGACTCAGCTGGCATTAGCTAGGACTCAGCCCCATAAGGAAAGTCAGCAAAAGGAAACATACGGAAGGGCCTCCAAAAGTGCCTGGGGTCTTGAGTTTGGCAGAACATTCTTGGAGACCCCTCTCATCTGAGACCCACACCGGTCACTGCTGATTTAGATATTATATGATTGCGCCTGGCCTCTCTGTGCCTGTCAAGGCTTTATTGGTTCAGTACCACTGAGGCCAGGGGACCAGCCATCCCTGGGGCACAGCACCCCCCGGGGCATGCCAAGTCCAGTAGTTACAGACATTTGCCACCAAGAGTTTCAACCTCCACCCCCAGGCCTTTCACAGTCTATCTGTAGCCTCTTCCTTCCTCTAGCATCAGCTGCTCACTGGAGCTGTTCTGCCCAAAAATCCTCTCAGGCAGTGGCTCTGAGATGTTCACTCCCATCAAAGCCCCTCCCAGAAAACTTATTAAACACAGGTCTCTGGACCCCCTCCCAAGGTTCTGATTCAGCAAGTCAGGGGCCTGAGAATGTGCATTTCAATCAAGGTCCACTAAGTGAAAACATTGCCCCATGGGAGGAATAATTCCTGACTAGTCCTGTGGAAATGGCAAGGTGGCAGAGGGGAGAGAAGATTGCAGGAAGATTGACTCACAGATATTTCAAATAATTAATGACCATGCTATCTCCCACATCAGGCTGAACGCTAAAATCGTATTGGCTAAAACATGATTTAGACAAAGAGTTTTGATAATACGTCAGTTGGTGAGGAAGACTCAAGGGTATTATATCTTCTCTCCCTGCTAACCCCAGGCCTGTCCTGGTTGGCAACTCCTTTAGACAGGAGCTCAGATTCCCCAGTTTGGGACAGGAGCTCAGAAACCTCCCCCCAGCGCTATGGTTTGGGGTTCTGGGCCTCTGTCCGACATCAGCAGAGTTTTCAGAAAGTTGCTCTGCCCGACTCCACCCCCAAGTCCACACAATGATTTTTCTTTTTGTTGCCTGGGCTTGTCACTGAGATGCCTGGAGTCTTGTAGCAGGATGTATTTGCAAGTAAAATGCCCAAGTGGCAGCAGAGAGGCCAGGGAGAGGGGCAGCTAGATGCAGTGAACTGTGTCAGACAAGCAGCCCATGGGAACACTCAACCCTCTGGGCAACTCTTCTGCTGGGAGTAGAAACCAGGGTCCGTGCCTGCAGGGACTCCTGCTGTCTCTCCCCACTGCACCTAGGAACCCAGGCTGCCCTTGAAAGAACCCTAGTCAAAGCTGTGAAGACAGAAATTGCCCCTAGCACTTTACCTCCCACTGGCAGTAAATATATAGGCAGTGAGGCCAGGCTGGGGCTGCCCTCCCTTCACAGCTTGTCAGTGCCTCAAAATAGCTGAGTATGGTTTTAGACTATTTTTTCTTTGTGAAGCAAAGTTCTGTCATTTGTCAAAGGCAGATAACAATGGGAAAATAATCCTCAATGTTTCTTGTGAGGTTTCAAAGAGATAACACATGTAAATTGTTTAGCACACATATCTACCACATAGTAAGTGTACCCATAAAGATGAACCCTCATTATTCATTACCAGTACTGTTTGGGGTATTGGGGTTCATTACTTAATTTTTCTCCTGCTCCATAAGCAACTTCAGAATAGGAGGCAGGTCTGATTCCCTTTTACATCCATTTATTCAATCGCCAAATAGCTATCGAAGCCCTGCTATGTGCTAGTCACTGAGCTAGAAGTCTAGTGTCCAGTCCTGCAAGCATTGATGAATGATTAAGGAACAAAAGGGAGGGTTGATGAGAAGACTTCAAAGGTAAATCTTTTTGTACAACCTACTGAGTGCTAGAGCACTTTTTCTCAAACTTCAAAGAGCCTACTACCCACATGGAAATCTTCTGAGAATCAGATTTTGATTTATCAGATCTGGGCTGGGGCCTGAGGGGTGGGGGAATGCATTTCTAACAAGTTCCCAGATCTGTAGCTCTGTGGATCACACTTTAAGTAACAAGGTTCTAGGTGCCCATGCATTATCTCAAGTATTGCTTGCAAAAAAAACCTAAAAATTTATAAATGAGGAAAAGTAGCTTTGCAGTTAGGGGGTGTTGCCTTCATTTTTGTCTGTGGAGCTACACTGACTACTTAAGAGTCATGGTGGCCCAAGTCTGGTGTACATTATAATCCCACAGGGAACATTAAAAATTCCAATGTCTGGGCAATTAGATGGCAGGTCACAATAATGGGTAACAGAGCTTTGGCACTGCAACTTTACAACTGAACTTCATTCGAGGAACAAGAAGGAAGGGGCCTAATTTTTAAGTCTCTCCAATTTCTGGGACCAATCATAGACTTTCAGAATTTGGAGATCTAAACCTTTTTGTCATTGTTTATTGAGACCTACAGAGGTTAAGAGAGTCATTCAAGATCACCCAAGCCATTAATAGCAAAGTCGGTGCTAGAATTCAGGCTTCTTGGCTCTTACTGATCACCTGCCACTTTGCTCCAAGCACCTAAGACAATAACCCACCTGGTTCCTGTGCCAAAGAAAGAGTCCAGGAACACAGAACTGGGTATTTTCTGGAAAGCATCTTCATGCTCATCTACCAGTCAGAACTCAGAGATTCAAATGAGACCTGGGAGCATCATTACTAGGGTGGGGATGATTCCTTTTCAAAATCTGCTAGTTTTGAGATGATAGAAAGCAACAGATCATGCTTTGAGGTCGTAAGGGCTTTCAAATTCCAAAATGAAACACAGAATGCTATTATGGTAGGCGCATGATTGGTGGCTTGATTCAGTGCAATAAGCATTTATTGTCTTCATTGTGACATAATATCAGTTTTGCTAGCTGCTTCATTCTAAAGCTCTGAGGGCTGCAAATGTGTGTAATCTGTGTTTTGGTGGGGGTGGGGGTTGGCATGACTCAGAGTTGAACAGCCCAAATCTTAGCTGCCACTACGTAGCTTTCTTTATCTCATAACCATTGATAACTTAGCCATATGACATGCCTGTATTCTTGACTGTAACCATTTACCGAGTTTTCATTCTGTGAACAGTACTGCATTACCCACTTGAAGAATATAATCGTATTTATAACACCGCCAGGAAGTCAGCATGACTTACAGAAACCAACACAGCTCAGAACTCAGGGAGCTGAGATGCAAATTCAACTGTGGGTGACTCCAAATTATAATGCTCAGGGTAGAGAAGCTGGCCATCTCTACACTCTTTTTTTTTTTTTTTTAAGGTGAAGGCCAGAGCTTTTCTAGAGAAAGTAATTTCAAACATGAGACCTGAAGTTCCGTAGAGGGGACCAAACTAGTTGTTTAAAGTGTGTGTACACGTAGGTGTGTGCTTTGCACACACGGGTGTACCTGTGTGCTGAATGTGGGAACGGTATGCAGACAGGCTGTTAAAGGTGATGTCCAAAATGTGACCTGGACATCCTGGATGTGTGGGATGGAGGGGAATGAGCACAAATTCTATGTGCACTGATGGAAAGATTAAAGGAGAGGAAGAAATGAAGTTAAAAAGGGGCCAGATCATAGAGGGAATTGCACCCTAGGCTAAAAGATTTGCATTTTTACTCTAAGATCAAGTAGGGTGCATTGAAAATTTTAAGGCAGGAGTGAGAGTCTCCATTTCAGGACACTGAGACTCAGACT
Source organism: Galemys pyrenaicus (assembly GCA_019455555.1). Classification (NCBI taxonomy): domain Eukaryota; kingdom Metazoa; phylum Chordata; class Mammalia; order Eulipotyphla; family Talpidae; genus Galemys; species Galemys pyrenaicus. Next base: position 4,411,943 of record JAGFMF010011606.1, on the reverse strand, counting down.
GCAATATGGAAAATAGAGGGGGCAGGGCTGAAGTAGGGTACCAGTTAGGAGGCTATTGCAATAATCCAGATTAGAAATGACAGTTACATCCATCAGGGCAGTGAGAGGGGAGACAGAGAAGTGACCACATTTGAGGCAACCTTCTAGATCCCCAAGGCTTACTGATTTATGGAATGTGAAAAGAAAGAAGGCGAGAGAGGTCAGGACTGAATCACTGACTCGAACTGGTGGGTGGTTCTGAGAAAGAGCACTCAGGATGGAGGAAGAGGGGGCTGTAGGGGAAGGATGATGTTGACATGTTTATTATGAGCCATCTTTGAAGTATCCTAGGGGAAACATTCAGTAGGAATTTGGACTTCTTGAATTTTCTTTATCAGAAAAGACCCTATAGTTGTCAACACTTTGTCATCTTGTGATCTTATGAGAAATAACCAAGAGAATGGCAACTGGACAACAGTTATTGACTTTTCCAGCTGTTGACATGGCTGAGGGTAGTCAACCAAGTAACAGACATGCTGTGGACTCTGGGGCAGCTAAGAAGGCCTTCTTTATTTAAGAAAAAAAAATTGTAGCAAATGAGACAGTGCTTAGATTGATGGGAGTTCACTCACTCGCTCCCTTGGGAAATCCTTTAGTGGGTACTTTCTATGAGGACTATGGACACTGGATATACAATACAGGACTGAAGATACAGGATAGGGAAGAAGTGTCTCTGTTCCTGAGTATCCCCAAGACTAACAGGGAACTCAGCCACATGGATGAATGGCTGATTCCACGTTACAGTGTAAACCTGTACCCCTAAGATATATATTGTGATGGAAATCAATGTTACCTCAATAAATGTAGGACAGTTGGAGGTCAATGTTCAGGAAACCCAGATGTCTCTAGACTTTGGAATGCTAAATGTCACAATGGAATAGATACAGATACTTGCAGGAAGGTTCAGAGTCACTGGGACTTCAAATCAAGTTTCACAATTTTTCATTTTTCAATTTTACCACAATTCTGACTCCCTTCACGTTCTCAGGAAGACCACGGCCAGTATCTGCTGCTCAATGCTGTGTTAATACTCTGTTAATGTTGCTGAAGCCTAAGAAAGGAGGAAGGATTGTTGTGTGAGCACAGGGAGGGAGTGCCTAGGTCTATCAGGGAAGAGAAGAGTCACATGGAATGAGGGAAGTCTTCCCAGAAGAGGAGATGACTCTAGCATAAGTCTTCAAAACTGAATGTACTTTATGGTGTGCAAAAGAGGGCACCTTTGGCTTTTGCAAATGCTGAGGCAATGAAAGAAGTTTAAACTAGATGGTATTTAGGGGGAAGGGTAGAAACAGGATTCAGATGGTAGAAAGCCCTTCTGGGCACAAGGCATGCTGGCATAAAGGGAGCAGTGAGGAAGACGCCATATGTGCTGGTGTCCACAAGGAAGAACTGGGTAGGGTGATTAAGCGTTCTGGTTTGCCTGGGACTGAAGGATTTCCTGGGATATAATCTCTTCACTGCTAAGCTGGAAGAGTCTTGGATAAACCCAGACAAGTTAGCCATCCCATAACAAGAGCAGGCCTTGGCTACCTAGAGAGTGCACGCCCCCAGCCCCCAGCCTCTGCCCACTCCAGGAGGTGACTGCCAGCACTGTCACATGAGAATACAGACCGACAGCTCCAGATCTTCCACATGTCCAAGAAAAGCTAGAAATCCAGAACTGTGAGTAATGGCCCTGGGCTTTAAGTGCTGACAAGAAAGTTAAATGTTTTAAAAACAAAGCTGGCCAAACAAAGCATTTCTGTGGGCTGTGTGAGGCCTGTGGGCTGCCAGTTTGAGGTGCTCTGGGTAAGTGACGCAAGCAAAACCTCCTACCTCCCACCCCATCCTTGCCCTGCGGCCCCTAAATGCACATTCAGACGATTTTCATTAAGCAGAGTGACTCTGGTGATCAATCGTTGGGTGTTTAATTTGATGTTCTTAACCAGATTTGGATGCTGAGCACAGAATGTAGTAGATCAAAGCAGGGATGAATAGTGATGCTAGAGATACTGATTCCATTCTGTTGAAAGATGAAATTAGTGTTCAATGGCTTGTTCTTCCCCAAATCTGGAAACCTATGTGGTGAGGAAGATAAAGAAAAATGTGCATCTCAAACATCAGCTTTAGTTATTAGTTGAGGTCCATTTATTTTGGGTATTAGGACAGCCCCCTGGCTGAATAGGCTTGGAAAGTGCAGTCATTCTTTGTGGGAAGCCTGGAGGTTCAGAGCCAGCGTTTGAAGGTGGTAGAAAATGGGAAGCTAATTTAACACCACAGTCAAATCAACTGAATACTAAATACTAGCTGTGCCACTTTCAGAGGCTGTGTGACCGTGGGGAAACCACCTAACTTCTCTGGTTCATGGCTTCCATTTGTGCTGCAAAGAGGCTGGTTGGCAAGGACTCCCAAGGATCATTCTCCCCATCAAATTTGATCTAAGGTTTAACTTTGATTAGACCTTTGCCAGAATTTCTCCAAGGCTGCCAGGGTGAAGGAGTCAGCAAGGGTTTTAAAGAACAAATCAGTCCCGACAACTGTGACATTTTTTTTTTTCTTTCCTCGATAGAATTAGTAGATAAAGAGGCTATAGTAAGTTGATCTGATATCTGGACATCACCAGGCCAGCTCTCTAGATGGCATTTTTCATTGTGTCACTTGATTTTTCTTTAATTGAATGTGGATCAGAACATAGGATGGGAGCTGAGTGCAGGAAGAAAGCTTCAAAGGCAGGGACTCCATGACGAGGGAGTCTTCTGCTCCCAGAAAGGGGAGGGTGGGGCAGGTGGGGGAGGACCCGCATTCTTGCCAAGCTGCAGTGTCACCTTTATTAATGATGACAGGGAGAGGGAGTCAGCAGGCAGCTAATGCGGACTGCAGAGGATGGTAATTGGAAGGTGTTGTTACCATTCCAAAGGACAGGGAAGTAGAAGTGGGACAAATGGGAATTTAAGTGGAGGGAAGTAAGCAGAGGGAAAGAATGGGGGGAGGGGGAGTATGATGTCATTTGGAAAATTGCAAACCAATAAATCAATGAGATATCATTCTCAGAGCAGAAAGGAAACCGCTTAAGAAGGAGCCAGACGGTCGGGGAGCAGGGGCTGCAGGAAGCACAATATCAGTAGGTGGGGTGCAGTGTCCTCACCGGGGGTCAGGTGGAACCCAAGCCCCAGGAACAGACTTCATCTCCCCTCTGCCCCCTCCCCTTTGAGCTTTTTTTATTTCATTGTTTTTGGGTTTTTGTTTTTTTTGCACAAATGAGATCAGAAAGAATGTTCTATCCAAAAGGGCTTTATAGGAGCTCATTAATGTGAACCCGTGGAGTCAGCTTTTCAAACAGTTATCTCTGAGTTCAGCTTCATAGGATTTTTTTCATCATTGGGATCAGCTCCATAAAAGCCAGAGCATGATGATTCTGCCAGTTTTTACTGTTAACAGATGAAATAGTGCTCCCTTTATAGAAATGGAGACCAAGGACTTTGGGTAGCTCTCTTTGCTGCTCAAGACCTTGTCAGCAGAGCTGGCCTGAAGGCAACCCAGTAGGCAGGTGCTTACATGGCACGCCATTACCTCCAGACTGTAGTTCAAAGCTCTCAGTCCTACAGGCAGGCCCTTCTGCAGTCTGCCCCTCCAGATACCTCTCATGATCGTCCTCAGTGAACTTCTGCTGCACCCAGACACTTTGCTTATTTCCACCTCTGCTTCCTTCCTTATCCCGTTACACATTTAAAAGTGGGACAACAATCTCTCTGCATAAGTACTACCCCTCCCCTTCCCTTGTCCACGGCAGGCATCACTAATTGATCACCACAGTCTTTCTGGCTCAGAGGATTTGGCTTTAGAATCATTTCCCACAAAGCTCTTTAGACAGTTACTACCAATCAATAAATTAATCAAATTATAAAATAAAATGTACTTTCTATTATAGAACAGAGATGTCTTTCCCCATCCTTAGCTTAATCTCTCTCAATCTTGTAGTTCCTCAAACCCTCACAATCTCTGTGAAATTTCCCTTAGATCTTCCTATCCACCAAGGTCACTCACACTTCTTAGCCTAGGGAAAAACTTGCCTAATAGTACCCATCTTGCATCTGTCATTCAGCATCATAGTATGTATTCCTTGAGAGACCAGTTTCTCAACTTCAGCACTAATGATGTTTTGGGCTGGATCATTCTTTGTTGTTGGGCTGTCCTGTGTATGATAGGATGTTCTGCAATAACCCTAGCCTTTACCCAATAGATGTAAATCACAACCTCTTCCCCTCCCCCAATTATAACAGATAAAAATATTTCCAGACTTTGCGAATTGCCTTCTGGAGAACAAAATTGCCCCCTGTTGAGAATTACTGTGATACTAGGTTAGATAGATAGAGAAATAAAGAGAGAGATTCTGTCCTGTTACTTTGAGACCTTCAACATGTAGACAATAATCATATCTAATATAACTGCTTACACATAATATGAGCCAACTAAATATTTGCTTACTGATTAACCTATTAAAGTGAGAAGTTAGGAATCATCTCAGAAGAGAGAAGTGTTTCCCTAGTGTGGCTTAACACTTCTATGAGCAATATGCCATTGCTTCATGGAAGCACCGAATTGAGCAATACAGGAAACTTGCAGAGACTACCTCCACATCCAAATAAGCTGTCATCAGACCCTAGTATCTGAGTGTACTGCCACTAACAGATCATTTGCAGCAAGAACAACTAGACTTATTCTGAGAAGATGGGAGGGTGCTAAGGAAAGTCTCATTTCAAAGTTTGGTTGAGGTTTAAAAGATGTGAGAGACCTTCTTCATTCTTTACAAAGGGGAACACAACGACGAAGTAAGGAAATCTTTTCATGTACAAATAATCCCTCCTGCGCACGCTCTTGTCTGGCTGCCTGAGTGTCCGTGAACATATCTGTCCGCCTGCCCCTTCACTCCTTTAAATGTGGAGACTTTGTAAAGGGAAACAAAGGGCACGGAGAAATTGTATAAATCATCAGCCGCAATGCAGCGCTCCAGGTCCACAGGGAGGTTTATATCATCCTCCATGAGTCAACCAAAACCTAACTCTACACTTCCCCAGCTGATCAACAAACTATTCGTGGTGAACCAGAAAGGGCACTGAGGCTGAGCATTGCAAGAAGACTTTGAGCACCGGGAACCACCCGGGACCCTCAGCCCCTGCCTTCTGCTGTACCCTCACAACAGTTTGGTAGTCAGCACTGTAGTCCCAGTTGCAAGGATTTGGAAAGGTAAAGTCAGTTGTCTGAAGTTCCAGAGTATGTTAAAAAGAGCTGGGATTTGATCCCAAGACTTAGGATACCCTGTGAGTATCTTTCAGGAAAATTGCTTCTCTGAGAGGCCAGGTATAAGGGGATTGGTTTTCTCACATCAAACCTTGGGCTTCAAAGTTCCAAGCAAGGCATAAAATTGAGGGGTTACCCTCAGTGGACCCTAAAATCCTATGAGACTCATAAGCCATAAAGCATAGACATTAAGAGAACAGGTCTTGTCTATGTAGCTATGTGTCATCATACATCATCTACCTCAATAACTCACTCCATCCATCCAGCCATCCCTCCGATCACACCTCCATCCTTTCACACATATATCCTTCCACCGCTGGATAGGCTTAAGAAATGTCTAGAATATTTCTTAATATCCAAAGTGAGTTAGACAAGAACATAGTTAGATTAAATATTATACTTTTCCTTTCTTCATTGTACTTTGAATGTACATATTTACAAAATGCTAATGTATATTATTACTTTCCTTAATAATGGATATTAAAGAAAATGAAATCTTCAGGAATCAAGCTGATCTAGGGAAGTCATGTCACCTCCCTGCTTCTTGGTTTCTCACCTTTAAAGTATACTGATTTTATCAACATCTACTGAATGTGGGGATTAAATAAGATAAAGCATATCAACACTCAGCCCATAGTAAGTGCTCAATGTCCTTCAGCTGATGTGACTATCAACGTCCCTTTTTAGCACAGAGTAAATATCCAACTAATGTTTTCTTCTTCTTCTAGTATTTTTTTGCCCCTTGCTACAATCTTATCCATCTTACATCTACGTACAATAGATGTAGATACAATCTATCTACGATCTTACAATACAATCTTACTGATGGACAAACAGTTCACCACACTGTCTGACACATACTTAAGTGATAGTTATTTTTCTTATTTAGCCCATCGCTTTCCTGAACGAGAATTAATAGCCATTTGTACACGTTTCCTCCCTGTGATAGACCTTCATATTATTCTAACCTGGATGCAAAAGTTTGCAGGAGAAGGTGAGAGGCTACTCCAAATATTCCTTCAGACCCACATCCTAGTGATGCTCCTGGTTTTGAGTTTTCTCAGAGAGATGTCAACTGAGGACAATAGCATATTATCTAGGACTCAGAACAGACTTTTCTGTATAGCCTTTCTCAAGGCATTCAATGTGAAGCCTTCAACATTCAATGTGTTATATGTATAGAAAATACATCCTTGTTTCTTAAACTATTCTTGCAGTCACATTTGTGTGCAACCCTGCCCTCCAACCCTGCTGGCCTTCTTTCTGCCTCTTACCCTCCAAGTCCATGCCAACTCAGGACCTTTGCACCTGCCATTCAAATGCCCTAAATGTCATTCTGTCAGATTTCTGCATGGCCAACTCTCATCATTCATATCTCCAGTCTAATGTCAGCTCTCTAAGAGATAACCTTTGTCTCCACATTGGAAATAGATCCCTCCCCACTCCATCTCTATCTCATCACCTTGTAATATTTCATTAGTACCAGATATCATTGCCTGAAGTGATCTTACATAGATATTCACTTACATATGATATTTTCCCCATCTCTGGCCCTCTTAAGGAGTTTAATGAGTTACTTAAGAAAAAAGTCCTTGTTGACCTTGTACATGGGTGTGTCCCCAATACTAGAACAGTGCCTGGAGCACAAGAGGTGATCAAGAAATAGTTGTTGACTTAATGAATGTGTGACCAATGGGATCAAGCAGATCATTGTAGCTTGATCAAATTAATTTATGGTGGAGTACATTCAGAGTAGAATAAAAATTATTTAATTCCTGACCTTTCCTAAGGCAAAAATGGTCTATATGACCCTCACCTCTAAGACTTTGTGAGTTAGGCACAGTGGGTAGGCTGTGACAATCTTTTTGAGATGAAGAATGCTATAATAAATTCAGTCTCTTACCTAACAAATATTTATTGAGCCCAGACTATGTGCAAATCCAATTCTAACTTCTGGTAATACAGCAGTGAATAAATGTACAAAACTCTCTACCCAAGTGTGGCTGACAGAGCTGACATGGGAAACAGGGTGAGTTTATGAATAAAACACAGGTCTTGGAGTCTGAAAGACCCAGAGTTTAATTTCTGTCCCACCACACGCTACATATCTGCTGAGGCAAGCTGCTTGACCTCCACTTGCATCTCATCTCCTTCATCTGTAAAATGTCCACAACGTTCAGAAGTTGTTTAGACAATTCGGTGAGATGATCAGTGTAGCATCTTGGGCACAAGGAATGGATAAATAGGATTCGCTTGCCTGCCACTTCCCCTAGGGATGAAATGTACTGTTGTGTCCTTTGGAAGCTTTACAGGACTTTGCACTACAGAGGCATGAGCACAGGCTCCAGCCGGAGTCAGAAGGTGTTAGTTTGAAAGAAGTGTGTGACCAATTCAGGCTCTGTCCTTCGAGCCTCCATTCAGATCTGCCTTGTTACTTCTCCCCTCCCGGTTCTTGTCAGTCAGGATAACTCTTAAAGGAAAGAGCACGCCTGTGGTTCTGACCCTAAGAAAGCTGGAGAGCTGACCCATCCTCATTGCCCAGTGTGCCAGATGGGTGCAGAGGGGATGTGTCAGAGCGCAGCCAGAGAGCACAGCTGGCAAGTGACACCGTTCTGCCTTCCCATGATGTTGTGCCTTTGACAGGGAGCAGGTCACATGCACCCCAGATCTGTGCCCATCAAGAAATTTCCCCCTGAAGGGAGGTGACTTAGTAAACTCGTCAGGCAGCAGGATCCATAGGGAACCAAAGAATGCCACTGCACAGAATGACAGGCACTCCCGAAAGCCAAACAACTGGGAAACCACATTTTGGTTGAAGACAGTTGTATTTCATGCTTTTGAACAATTTGGGCACTGTTGTTACTCTTTCTACCTGCTAGCAACTGTCCCCGAATGAAAGAAACCTCCCAGCATGCTCTGCTCCAAGAAGCACACACTCCATTTACTAACCAGCTGGACTTTGGCCATGTTGTTAAGCAAAAGCTCGGCAGAGTTAAAGGACACTCTGCTGTTTGTCCCAGGCAGTGATTAATGTGACCATAACAGGCAGGTAGAGGAATTGCAGGGCACGAATTTCAAACGCTAATCTGCATAGTTATCAGGATTAGATTTGGCATAGATTTCACAGTTGCTGACCAAAGTAAGCAACAACAACAAAAATTATAACTAATGATTTTTGAGAACCTTCTATGTTCTGAGTACTTGACATGGATTGTTTTCATTCTCACCAAAACCCTATGAAGTAAAGACTACATCTATCCCCATTTACAGATAAGGAAAAGGAAGCACAAGAACCCGCCCAAGATCCCATAACTAGCAAGAGTTGGAGCTGAGATTTGAACTCATGCCGTCTTGCTCCTAGGCCCTGACGCTTATGCTCTGCATCCTGGCAGAACCAGACGTAAGCTCTTTGGAGCACCACCTTATCCATCCTGCTCACTGCTGCACCCCTGGCACCGAGTAAAATGTCCAGCACTAGATGGTCGTTAAGACAAATCACACACCCTTATTTCCCCAAAGATTACTGCAAACAGCAACTCTGAGGTGCCTGACAAAGCTCTCAGATGAAGGGCCTGTTTTGCCTGACACCATAGCCTCCCACCTTTAATCCTGGATCCATGACACCAACAGCGCCAATTCCATCCAAGAATAAAATTTGTTATATAACTGCATGGCAGACATGGGGGTGAATGGAGAAGCAACTGAAAGTGACATTTGGACCACTGTTAGTCTCCAAGGGAAATAGGCGTTCCAACATATGAAACTTTCCATGTCCTCATGAGCCTCCCTCAGCATGCAAACTTTTCTTTCATCTCCTCCTTGGTGCTTTCTATATTTTATTTTATTTTGGTCGTGCACATTATTTGAAGTTACTATAGCAACGTGTCACCAGCTGGTATCGCATAGTAATGTTGGCATTTAGGTAGCAAGCTCCCGAAGTTGGCTGTTTCCCTCCCTCTGCGATCCCTTTCTCCCACTAATCTCAGGTATGTGGTGGGGAGGGGCACATCTGCAGCGTCTATGCCCTCTCCCCTGTTTTGTTTGATCTCCAAGGCAGAGCAAATAGCCTCTTCCTAGTCCATGCAGTACTGCAGGGGTCCTGACTCTGTGTGTGTGCGTGTGTGTGTGTGTGTGTATTAGAAGTGTTAAATAGATAAATCTTTAAGTTGAATGTTTAACACCACAACTATTCAACTATTGGCCTTACCAGGATAACAATGATAAGGATGATTTTTTATGCAAAGGAGTAGAACAGTTGGGGTGGGGGTTCTCTCCTGGTGCCAATCACATAGCATCCCAGATAATTAATTTTAATCACACAATACCGGGTTTCTCTTTTTCTCTCTTGCCATTACCAGAGAACCTGACCGTTTTCCCTTAGAAGTTCAGTTCTCTTCCAGGTGGGCAAGACCCTTCCTACAGACTGATAGGCTGAATTAATTAAGAGGATTGATTGTTGTGGATCACTGAAGAGAGTTCTATACGGCAAATAGGCCCTACCACTCACCACTCACGGCGTTAAGTAGCCCCTCATCAGCCAAGTGCCTGTGATGATTGCACTTATTTTTACACATTTGACCTAGTTTCAAACCATGTCTCTTCATGCTGTGATTCATTAGCTACATTTTAAACCACCCCAAATGGAACAGAGGTGACACTGCCTGGTTTGTGCCAGCATCTCAGATACAATTTCTCTCTGAAATTTAATATGCAGGTCCCCCTGGTATTCTGTTTTAAGAGGCCATTTCCCATTCAGGCACCTGGCATGTGGTCTGGGGATGGATGAGTGACTGCCTCATGCCTTGGTAGTAAATCTATGTCGACTACAAAATTTCTGCCATGGCTGGGTGGGAAGAGGGGGAGTCTCACTAGCCTGGACTGCAGAGGATCTCTCCACCCCACTCTCCCCCCATGCAGTATTCAGGTTTTTCCATGATGCTCCTAGAGCTGTGAGTTTGGGCTTCTACACTATAAAGTTTGGGTAACACCAGTGTTAAAAGTATCTGAGTTGCTAGGGCAAATGCAGTAGGATCACCCACCCCGCCCCCACTCCTAGATCCCTTTCTAAACATTTAAGACATGATGGACACAGAAGCTAGGTATTAAACTGTGCATAGGGAAGTGGGCAAGAGGCAAAGAGGTAGAGTGACATTTTGAAGATAGTACTGAAAAAGGATAAATATCAGAGGAGCATATTGTTGTTCCATCTTGCTGTCATGTACCAAAGAGGTTTTTTGGTTTGTTTTGTTTTTTAGTTTAAATAACAAAAAAAAGACTTTTCTGAATACAAACCCGTGGTACTGATGTCTCGTGCCATTTCACGAATCAGTCAGTCACATGGGTGTGATTTCTGACAGGCTGGATACTAAGTGGGCTAGACACCATAGTACAAAAAGGGGCTTCCAAACAGAAGTAAAACACTGTAATTTTTTATCAACAGCTAAATGCAGGTAACTTGCCCAAACTTCAGCCATATAGCACTACAAATCGTACTGCAAGACACTCAGTTGGATTTTTCTGAGTTAGTTCAAAGAAATGAACCAGCTGGTGAAAGTGATTTTGATTGACAAGTGGACTGTAATGCCTTGAGCAACTCCTTATAAAAAGATAATGATTCTTTCAAAAAATGGTCACTCTCTACTTAGGGACTTCATACCCCTTCCCCCTTTTTATTTTAGCTTACAAAGGAGGGTAGAAGTTTCTCTAAAGCAGTCTTAAGACAACGAAGCCCTTTTAAGATAATGCCAGGCAACTTGAGCTCTGGGGTTTGGTGTTTGTTTCCCCCTACCCCCTTCAAATTCAAATCAAGCCATAGGAAACAACAAGCATTCATATCTATGCATTTGGGGCAGTCTGCAGTTCTGACAATGGTGGATTTTCCAACACACACACACACACACACACACACACAATCCCAGCAGTCATTTAAGCCAAAGCTTTAAAAGTAAACTATTGTCCAAGAGACGATAACATTTCCTCCTAGAGGATCACGATCACAAAAAATAAAACCTACCCAAATCTCTTACCTTGAAGCAGTGAAATTACCTGCAGAGGGTGAGCTTCCTATCCTTGCAAAACGAGTCAGCCTTTGGTCAGCAGCAGAATTACTCCAAAAGAAGGAATAATACGTCCTTTATATTGTAATTTTCACTGTTTATATGCGAGAAGTGTAGTGGGTCTGCTCACGTAGGAATAAATAAAAAGCCGAACAAACTGCACGGCAGTTACCATGTGAAAAGCAAAGACCTCTAGTGGCCACAGGCTGAATTCTTGAAGGGAGACGAGAGATGGAGGGAGTAGAGGAAACACAGCTTGTGTGTGTGTGCATGCGTACACACGCACACACGTGTGCACACAAACACACACACTCCAACACCTCTCAAATTAAGGTTTCTCCTTTCTCGCATCCAGCCTGACTGGAAGATGAATAGTAAAGGACAGATTAAGTTAGCAGTCACGGTGGTCGGTACTCTGTCAGGGACAGTGGACTCTGAAAGGGACAGGCATTTTCACAGACTCACCAACACGCCTGGGGGCCGGGAGATTAGACCACCTGGATGGCCGAGGAGATTCATCCCAGTGTGAACGACCCAGGTCTCCATCAGCACAGGCCCAGCACTGTTGTCCCTGAGGCTCCTAGCTCCATGCTCTGTGCCAGCTGTGCATGCTTCCTAAACACTTCTGGGGCCTGAGTGTACTGCCCATGGGAGGCAGCTCTGGCTTCCTGGGCAGATGACCTGTGTTTAGAAGGACCCCTTAACTGTCTTAAAATTCTGAATCATTTTTTTAAACAAGGACTCTGCATTGTCACTTTATTCTGAGCTCCACAAATTACATAGCCAATAACCTAAATGCATATGAGAAGCTGTATCTTCAGGCACTACTTTTGGGGATGTGAACCTGAGAAAAATGCTGTTACCCATTCTTGTAAAATATGGAAGAGGCTTTTTGGGAACATTAAGGCTGTTTCTACATCACTGTAATTAAACTACAAACCTGTAGCCTGAGAGGATTTTCTTTTCATATTTATTATACTTTTTTTTTTTTTTACATGGAAGTTGCTGTTTTTTTTTTTTTAACCAAGGATTGTTTGTGATACTAAATCCATCTTCTTGGTTCCACCATTCTGGTAAGTGTTATGCCCAATACTCTTTAGCTGGAGTCTCTGGGTCACAAGAAGTAGGTGACCTACCACGTGTCTGCCCAAGGAGCTTGCTTGGGCCAGGATGGCAACCCCAGACGAATCTTGCAGGAGGCAATCTTGAGTGATTTCTTCATCCCCCAATGCTCTTCCACCCCGTTAAGGGTTTATGGTCACTGCTTTCTTTATCAGTTTTCCTGAGTACATCCCCTTGCATACTGCTTTTAAACTCTAGCCCAAACAAAAATGTGACCCGGCACAGACTTTAAAATCTGGGAGCAAAGAAAGCACAAAAGGGTGTGATGACATATTCCAAGCATAAAAGGATATGGTTCTTGCTCCTTTAGACCCAGGCATCCTTCCAGATCTACCTCCTCTCCACAGCCCTGTACTGATTTCCCTTTTGTATGAATCCCTCTGGCACTTGGTCAGCTTCACAGACCAAGGGTCTTGTACTTTCTTCGCTCAAGGATGTTAATCTTGCTTTGCCAACTGGATCATGAACTCCGATGAACCAGGGCCACCTCTTCTCATTTCTTTTTTCCACCATAACTTGTAGCCAGTGCTGGACCCAGTAGCTGCTCCATTTTCACTGTTGGATCAGTGGTCCAACAACTGGTTTTTCTGTAGAGAACGTCAATGCATTCATGCTATAGGAGTCATTTGATCCTTCTGAAACACCTCTGGAGGGTAGATGTGGATAGATTGTTATCCCTTTTACAGATGAAACAGTTGGCACTTATGATAGCAAATGCCAGCCTCAGTTTCCCTCAGCCAATAAAAGGAAACAGTTTGTGGAGAGGGAATGTAGTTTAATTTGTCAACAAGCTGAGGAAGGCAACATACTGTGTCTGAAAGACCACGGTCCTGCTCTTTGGCAGAGGACAGGGGTATTTATTAAAAAGAGTGAAAAAAACAAGGGAGATGAGCAAGGGTTGGCATGGCCTTTTGATGCAAGCATCTGGAGATCTGGGGAGGTACCGGCTCTGCTTCGTTAACCCCCTGGTGTTTCATTTCCATGTTATCTTCTTAGGAATGTTCTTTCTTTTCCTTAGAATACAGGAAGACAAGCTTATTAAACAAAAGCTTGTTAAATGCAAGGGGTAGGGATGCCCATCTGGTGGGGCAGGAAGAGAGACCTGTCCTGTTGTCCCTACATCACTTAGACATGTAAAATTATTTACCAGATAATCAAACTGTCTCCAGAGTCTTGCTGTATGATTGAGCTACTGTCATAATACAATGTTCTTTTCACAAAGTGCTGGAGAGGCAATGGATCAGGGTCCATTTCCTACATCTGGAGCCTCTCTTACAGTTTCGGGTACATAATACATGCTCAGTAAATGCTTTTTGGAAAAATGAGCCCATAGATGAGCCATAGGAAACATTTATTTTGGGGACGTTTCACACACTGTTCAGTTAGAGAGATTCTCCATCTCTAAAGTTTTATGTGCCAATGGCATTTGGGGTATTTTTTAGCCTGAAGTCAAGAAAATTAGATGAAATTCATGGACCCCTCTCCACTATTTCATGACATGTTTCTTTGTTTCCTGCAGAGTCACTTTGTGGCATGTATGACAGCCATCTTAAACCAGATGGGTGACCAGCACTATTCCTTCTATATTGAGACCTTCCAGACCAGCTCCGAACTTGTGGTGAGTATGCAGGATGCCCAGGGCCAGTGTAGGCAAAAAGTGTCTCACCCTTTGTTCTCCAGTATCTCCCCACAGACCTTGAGTAAATGCGTGCCTACCTTTACATCATGTTGTGTGATTCCCTGGTCTCATTCCCATTTAGGCTTGTATCTGTCACTTCTGAGACATATCTTTAGTCCATGTCAGAGATGAGATCTGAATGTCTAGCCTAAATATGCCTAAACAAATATTTGTTGATGAATCATGGACATTTGGGGGCTTGAGAGAGTGATTATTGGAGTCACATAGTCTTGGGTGTGAATCCAGAATTAATCCCCAGCTAGCTGTGGGACCACAGGGAAGCTAATCTCTCTAAAGCCTTAGTTTCCCCATCTGTAAAATGGAGACAATATCATTTATGCCTCAGAGTTGTAAAGAGGTTAAATAAGAGCACAGTAGCACTCACATATTGAGTGAGTAGTAAAAAGTAGTTAGTAAAGTTCTGTGTTGCTTAATGATGGTTGAGTTAAAAATGGATGGCATATGCGCTGATGATCCCACTGGTCTATATCACATAGCCTGCAGTGTGTAATAGACTAAGTCATCTAGGTTTGTGTAATATATGCTATGATGTTCACACGATAATGAAGTCACCTAAGAGGGCTTTTCTCAGAACATGTACTATCATTAAATGATGCATGACTATTATAATTTAACAACAGACACATCAAGAAAGTTGGCTTCTGAACCTCCTTTGGATTTGAGCCTCTGCTCTGCTCTTCACACCAAGTTACATCTGTTCATTCCAGAAGCCAGGTTTTCACTTACAAGCCAGAGGCGCTCTCCACTCCCATTGGAAGGGGATGAGCCTGCACCAACACCCACACTTTCCCAGATGACACCAAGGACGAAGAATCATAACATCATCCTCATCACTGAGCCTGAAAGAGCATTTAGGACAGGCCCAGCTCTGTGAAACATCTTATTCAGTGTCACTTTGTCCTCACAGTAATCCTTGGTGGTGGATGCAATCCCTGTTCTGCTGGTGTGGAATCCAGTCCTGAAAGCACTGAGCTAATTTTCCCTAGACACAAAGATTGCTCAGAAACAACGAATGCCATTTCTGGTATTTTGCAATTTAGTGTAAAGCATTGATTTTAAAATTCTATTTCTCCCAGAATCACTATCCTCCAGCAGAGCGCATGCACACACACACACACACACATGCATTTCAACCAGAGATACTCCACTTTTATCTATTTTGTATGTTAGGTTTCAGTTTTCCTTAGAACAAGAAATCCTGTAGTTAAAATAATTTGAAAACCGCTGGGTGAGGGAAGAGCCCTAGATGGGTCCCTTAAAGATTTCAAATTTTACCTAAAGCATCCTGGTGGTCTGACTTCATTTCCTTGAACTCAGGAGAGTCTCAACACCAGTGGTTCTGCTTTCTGAATCTGTCTTGAATTTGTGCTCCCCAAAGGTAGAAAGCAGGTTTGGCCCACTGCAAAAAAAAAAAGACTCTCGAGGTCACTTTGAACCCCTTAAAAGGCTGCAAAGAGAGTCCTCACTGTGTTTCCACGTATGTGTCTGTGACATATGAATTAGCTGTGTTTACAGTGCTGCTAATTAGATGTTCATTTTAATAATAGTTTGTTTGCTCAATGACCTGAGATGCTGTTGTGTAGTGTAGATTATTTCCTTCTCAAATACTTATTTGGAAAGATGATTATAAAATTGCCACATCAATGAATGCATTTACTGCTTAACTCCCAAGGACAGAATTAATAGTGCTTTTATTTTGTGCATCTTCACATTCCATATTCATGCACTTCTTACATTTGTGGAACAATCTCAAGCTAACCAATTTTAAGTTCCTATTTAAAAATCCACTGCTATTGGTTTCTTTGAATTTACTTAATGAAAGACTGTGTTCCTTCCCTTTCTGTCCCCCCAAAACATAATAAAAAAGAAAAACCTAAATAGTCAAGGAGATCTGGGCACTTCCAGAGAGTTCCTATAAAACAATATGACAGGTGTATTTTGCTTTACCATTTCAGGACTTCTTGATGGAGACATTCATCATGTTCAAGGACCTCATTGGGAAAAATGTGTATCCTGGAGACTGGATGGCCATGAGTATGGTTCAGAACAGGTGAGCTGCCACCAACTTCCCAACAGCTATGTCACCCCAGAAGTCACTATAAAGAGCAATGGTAGAGATAAGAAGGGCATAGTTTCCCCTGGTGAAAATAAATTGAAGAATAATAGATCCTTCTACTTTTTTTTTATTTTATTTTTTTTAAAGATTTGTTTATTTATACATACAAGAACTGGGGTACAGGCGAGAGATGCAGGGGGTGAAAGGGTTCACCAGAGACAGAGTGGGAAGTAGAACAGGGGGACAGCCTGAAACACATTGCTGAGGGGAGCAGCGGGGAGACAGGAGAGGTCTGCTGTGCCACATGGGTCACCTCCCTGGCCAGTGATCCAACTTGTGCTGCAGTGGCTGCTGCGGATAGCTTCCTAGTGCTAAGACTTAACCCTTTGGGCAACTAGAGAGGCCCCTCCTTCTACTCTTTAAACCCCAAGAAACTCCTCACTGATTTTGAACCTTTTTTTAAAATTATTTTTATATTTAATTCCCTTTTAATATACTGAACTAGCCACGCCCCACTTTCCATTTTTCAAATACCAGTTAAAATATCATATTTGTCTGTGTAGACATCCTTAAATTCTTGAGACAGGAGGCCTTAAAGTTAGACTTACTAAAATTATATAAAAAATATTTCAATATAATCTATTACATGTAATTTTTAAAAGTTTAAATTAAACAGCTTTGAACAGATTTCTGTGCTACAGGACTTCTTAAGCCTTAAATATGTTAATGTGATTCTCTAAGAGGAGAATATAAGATACAACATTTCACAGACTTATTTGTCCCTGAAACCATTTGTTATGTATAAAAGGATGTGTCTGTGCATAAATATAATATCTATTAACATCTCATAGAATACCAATGTAACCCAAGTATATAACTTAGATCCCACATGGCCCAGCACAACATTAAATAAAAGTAATCATAAATAATTTCAGTCTTTAATGCTTCCTCTCAATTAACATTATTTCATCCAAATGAAATTCAAGTCATATCACTCAGCACTATTTTCTGATATTTCCTTTTACTCTTCCTATGACTCTCAGTATCTCTCACATCTGTGGTTCATCCAACTCTCTCTCAGAAACTTGATTTCAATTCGTATTCAGAAACTGTTTTCAACCTGGGTTTCCTTAACTCCTCTCTTCCCTTTCTCCCTCACTCTTCTTTGGCTTATTTATTTTAGGTTCTTTCCATTGAAAGCTCTTCACTCTGCACTGGTCAGAAATATTGTTCTTGCCCACTTACTGCCTTTGCTCTCTTTCATGAAACCCAAGAATTTCCTAGCAAAGGACAGAGATATCTACAGATAAGAAGAGAAATTGACCAGACGAAATCAGAATTGTCTTGAGTGAGAGACAAAGAGAAAAGACTGTAAACATTTCTAGATCAATTCTTTTGTCATTGGATAGAATCTTAAGATCTGATTGCACTCAAAAATGACCTCCTCTCTTTCTTTTCCATCCTCTCAAGTCTGTCCTTCCACATCTGGATGTCTAGATACCTAGCCATGTGATTTGATAGACACTTTTCCATGGTGCGCTTGGGACTTGCAGTAGGAACTGAAGGGAAGGAAAGTCAAGGCAGAAAGAATTATCTGCCATGCATTGGTGTATATGGTAGAATGAGGAAAATCAGCCCAGCAACAAAATATCAGAATTATCATCCTGGGATAACCTTGCTCTGATTCTCCCTGTTCTCTACATCATACCTGTGAGAGAATGGATTTTTCAGTGTTAAAAGTTTTGATGGGATTAGGCTGAGTCCACACTGTGGATCAGATGTGGCTCTCTCCTTGCCCCTTATGTCAGAGCCACTTTCCTAGACTTATGACCTATACTGTTGTACAGGACACTGCACTCTAAAGAGTCCCCTGCTGGTTTTAATGCCCTGCTCTCACCATCTTCAAATTCTATATAATTTTTGAACAAGGAGATTTGTGTTTCTGTTGTGCCCTGAGTTCAACAAATGATGTATGTGGCCATACCTATGTCATTATCTAGTCATCTTTTGTTCTAGTAGTAGCCACCTCCTAAACTGCATGTCTGTCCCCTCACTGTTTGCCAGATGTTTAGTAATGTCTTGGTGTTTTTGCCAAATTATACAAGTACCCAGTGAGTCACCTTTGACTCACCCTATACTCAGATGTAGTCAACAATTCACTGTTATCTACTATTTCATAGTTTTGTGACTTTGCATCAATTATGGTTCTCAACCTTTCTAGATCAAGCTCAACATGAAAGCATTCTTCAAATTCTTTTTAAAAAGATTTATTTATTTATGCATACAAAACTGGGGTATAGGCCAGAGATGTGAGGGATGAGAGGAACCACCAGAGACAGAGTGGGGAGCAGAACAGATGGATCTACTGAAACACACTGATGAGTGGAGGAACAGGCAAGGCAGAAGAGGTCTGCTGCGTTGTGTGGGTCCCCTCCCTGGCCAGGGATCGAACTCGTGCTGCATTGACTGAGGTTTGCTTCATAGAGTGTTACTTAACTCACTGCACCATCAGGGAAGCCTCTTCTTCAAATTCTTGACCATGTAACCTCTCGTTTTGTGACTCCTTCTAAGAGCCCCTCATGGTAGTAGAATGAGTTTTCTCCTTTGTGTTCCCATACATGTCTGTATAGATTATAGCACTAAACCCCCTGTACTGTTATAAGACCATTAGCCCATTGCTAATGGGCTTCTTTAGGTAAAGAACTATGTCCAGTTTATCCAGATCCTAACACAGAACCTGACATTCATAACTAAGTACAATGAACTCTATATATCCAGTGGATATATATTTTTTTAGGATATTTTAAATAAATTGAATTTGCCTAAGGAAGAAAAAAGTTTATTTGCTCAGACGCTTAAAAGATTGAATTATGATTTCAGGTATAGATGCACCTATATGTTAACCAGTGTTGTAGGGAATCTGTATCTCTATACATGTTCTTTTCTCTGCTGACTTGATTCTCAAGCTCTGTGTAGTGGAGGAAGTGTGCTCTAAACATTCTAGATATATGTCTTATTAAACTAGCAACCCCACAGAAATGAAAGACTTTTCCTCAATAGATGCGTCAAAAGTTTCTAGCTAATCTAATAAAGTCTAGCTTGGGCTACTGCTTATGCATAAAGCTCTGTGACCAGGAAAATGAATATGTTATCTCATGAGGCTTGGATCACATGACCCACCTTTGGAACTGGGGAGCTTCTGATTAGCTCTGCCTAAACCACAAAGTCTGGGATAAAATAGTGGGAGGAGGTAGGTGAAATAGTTTCCCAAAGAAAAATCTAGCGATTATTAACAGAAGGAAGAATGAATGCTGAATAGGCAAATCAATGCACAGACATTGACCACTGATACAAGGCCATACAAAGGGGTTAGGAGTCCAGAGAGACTGCAGCCTTGACCAGGCTAGTCCCCACTGAGAGTTGCCTATACTTGTTCTGGAAGAAATAAATGGAAGAGCTCTGAGAGCAGTCCCCTCCTAAAATCCTAGCTGGCTGTGGACTTTAGTCCATTTGGGGAGCAGGAGCAGAGGGAACAGTCCCCTGAAGATGATACAATAATTCTGATTTCTTCATACCTAGAAAATTAGAACAGAGTTTTCTAAGGGACCTAAGAAAATAGAATTGTCTCTAGTCCATTTGGGGAGCAGAGGGAACAGTCCCCTGAAGATGATACAATAATTCTGATTTCTTCATACCTAGAAAATTAGAACAGAGTTTTCTAAGGGACCTAAGAAAATAGAATTGTCTCTTAAATGGAAACATTTGTCTCTCTTAAGGATCCGCTGTGTACTTATGTCTCTATATTTAAAAAAAAAGTTAGACTCAGAAACACAACCTGGATTTCCGACTTCTTTGTTTGACCAACTTGCCTTTCTTGGCAAATCATTTAATCTCTTGGAATCTCCCTGATCTGGAAAATGGAAATAATATCTCTATTTTTTTTTTTTGTCTTTTTGGGGAGGAGTGTGATTTGTTTGTGTCTGAAGACAGAATGAATTACTCCTCCATGGTACCTTGGAAGAACTCACTAAAATGGAAATCTTGTACTCCCAGATGCAGACAGCAGACTTCAATTTGGGCTAAAGTATGCACCTAATGTGAACCAGAAAAAATAACTATTTTTCCCTTAGCAGACCTGTAGCTTAGTTAATAAATTTCCTTCACTTTCAAGTCACAATGATCCCTTACATGTACTATTTTGGGCATTTTGTGTGATGTCCTATTAGCTAACATGTATTAAACACCTAGATCTACCACTACTTTTAATACTTCACATTTATTCGTCGTCATAACAGTATTAAGATGTGTAACTATTATAATCCACATGTTACATATGAAGAAAGAGAGGTCCAAAATAGATGAGTAATTTACTCATGTTGCATTGCTAATAAGAAATAAAATATGGAATCTGAGCCATGGAATCTCTACTACTTCATCCTGTAAAATAGTGACACTTGCAGCATTTAAGTGCTTGAACAGATATGCCAATCACGTATTAATTGGCTCATATAACTAAAAAAGGTCCAAACAGGTAACTTGCTCAAGGTCATGCAGCTCCTTAGTGAAAGATTCCAGCATAAACTGGGCAAACAGAAAATGGTTCATACTTTGGCCCAAACCTAGTATTCCCCAGAATAACAACATTTTCTCCTCTCTAAAAATATGCGGCCTCAGCTCCATTCATTCTTGTGGCCAAAACTAACTTCCTATGTCTGTACTTAGTGATTTTTCTGCCCTTTCCTTCCTCTTTCCCCTCTCTCCTTCCTTCATTCATTCCTTCTTCAGCCTTCCTCCCATATTACTTATATGTTAAAATTTATCTGTGTTATAACTTCCTTGTTATCACTTATGATGTATGCGCACATGGATTAGCCAGATATAATCTATTTATCTGCTTGTTGAGGGAAAGGATGGCGTTTTCCCAGTATAAATGTCTCCTCAGCAGTATACTATTTGTGTATGCAGACACAGTGGCGTGTCTACTGCAAGAAATACTTCCTGTTAGAGCATTTTTCTTTTTGGTAAGATGCAGCATTCAGGAAGATCTGATTTGTGTGACGTGGTTAATTTTTAAATGATCAAGTTCTTTACAATTTTGTAAATTAACAAAATTATGCCTACGAAACTCTTCCCTTCTTCCATCTGCCCCTCAATCTGGAAAACAGGCATTTCAAAGAGGCTTGGGATTTATGCATATCCCAAGCATCTCTAAATGCAGTCAACCGACACATATTTATTGAGTGTCCTGGGCATTCAGAGCTCTAAGAGAGTGGACAGACCCATTTACACCATGGTCCCAGAAGAGAAGG
Organism: Galemys pyrenaicus; assembly: GCA_019455555.1. Lineage (NCBI taxonomy): Eukaryota > Metazoa > Chordata > Mammalia > Eulipotyphla > Talpidae > Galemys > Galemys pyrenaicus. Next base: position 4,390,385 of record JAGFMF010011606.1, on the reverse strand, counting down.
GGCTTACAGACTAGATGATGAGCCAGGAACAATGTCACAGGAATGTGACCAGGTGCTACAGTCACTGCTGTGAGCTCCCAACACAGGAAGGGAGCCCAGAGAGGTTAGGATTTATCACTCCCTGGGTTTAAATCCTGCCTCAACCATTGAATGGTTCTGTTATCTCTGGCAAAGTTACTTAGCCACATTGGACTCCCTCTTTTTTACTGTAAAATGAGGCAAATAATACTACTGAACACACACGATTTTTATGAGGATCAAAATGAAATAAAATAATATGTATAAAGTACTTAGAAGAGTATTTGGCACATGGTAAGCATTTCACAAGTGTTAGCTTTTATTTTTATTTTCATATTCCTAAGGCCTGGAAATACCCAAAATATTTCACAGAAGAAGCAAATCTGGTTTGGATCGTGGCTACTTTCATCAATAACTTATTTCAAGGTCTCACGTACATAGTAAGCAATCTTTGACATTAGGAAGATAAACAAGGTAGAGCTAACAAGTCGTTGATGTCACTTCCCCTTCCTCCTACCCACATTAACTTGTAGTGCCAGCTCCTCCTGTAGACAGCACAGCTCACCTAGCCCTGACGTCCAGCTGGCTGCAGGATTCCGCATGCCGTGAGCCCACTGTATCCTGACTGTAATCCTGAGACACACTGGGGGCATTTGGGGTGATCTGTGCTCCAACACTAAGCCGGAATCTGTGATTCACTCTATCCTTTTGGTACCTGGAGCTTTTGGGTGTTGTGAGGGAAGCAGTTCAAAGACTGAGAAAATGAATTTCTCAGAGCTTTTGGGGGAGGAATGAGAACTCGCTTCTCTTAGCCGGCTCTTTTATTTCCAGCTTCACCTTTTGACCAGGAGAATCAACTATGTCCCAAGAACCACAGTGGGAAGGGGATAGGGTTCAAAGCAGCTCTCTCCCTCCCTTGGGTATTCTCGCCAAAAGGTCCACTTCCTGTTCCCTCTTTTATTCACATCATACAACCTGTGGGCGTGGACTGCTTGTCACATCAGAGTGTTTTCAGCCTCAGCTCCTCCTGCCTCAGAGCTGCAAAGTAGCAGGCAGCTAAAGACAATAATAGCAACAAAAAGTGACATTTACTGAGGACATCTATGTGTGGAGACACTGGGCCACTGCCTTCCAAGGCTACATCTCATTTAATCTTCATGTGTGGCTCATCTTATGGAAAGGCAACTTAGATTCCCAGGGTTCACACAGCCAGATGCAGACTTCAGCAAGGGAGAGCAGGGCAGTTGGAATCTGATCTGACGACCTGGCTTAGCACCTGTAGAAGTACGCGGCTCCTCTGTTCTTGCATCCAGTCCAAGGATCACACAGATGTCCATTGAGGCTTACTCAGGAGACAAAACTTAGTAACTCTTGGTTGACACCAGTAATAACGATGTGTTCTGTCACACAAAGGAGAGTAAGAAGCTGCAGACCCAGGCTAGAGGCTGCCATGAGGCTTCATGTGGAACAGTTTTTCAAGACTCCAGCCTTGGGTTTGGCTCCACTTTCTGTCAGCTTCTTCCTTCTCACAGCAGCTGACTTCTCTCGCTTGTGGTTTCTGCATCTGCACAGATTCATCTCAGAGCCTCCTCTCAGGACCCAAGTTCATTACACTCTCCCTGGTGGGCCTGCTGTTGGATGGACCAAATGTCCTGATCTATTACTACACCAGTAGGCGCCCCTGCTGGATACCCACAGGCTCATCCGTAAGATTGCCAGAGTTGAGTGTGGCCCTGCGCCCAGTCAGCAGTGGCAGGGCAGCAGGATGGCAGGGGAAAGTGTGAAAGGGCTCCGTGCATGGTGGGCACAAGCAACATGCCCAGTGCCAAAAGACTGCAGGCTGCCTTCAAGGAAGCCAGCACAGCCTTCTGATGCATTGCAAAGTCTTCAGAGCAAGACACACCTGAGGTTGGATCTGGACTCTGCTGCTTATTAGCTGTGGGGAAATGATTTGGTCTTCCCAGTGCTCAGTTTCCTCTTCTGTTAAATGATTATAACAATAACACCTAGCTCAGTTGCAAATGAAATGTCAGCAGAGCTCTTGCACAGGATGTATGCATGACGACTATGATTGTTAATATTATTAATAAAGGAGACTCACAACCTGTATTGAACAGAGAATAGAGATTTCTTCGTGCACATAATGGCATGGTGGTTAAACACTGAAGTTCTGCAGGCTGTGTGCCTTTGTTTAAATCCTGATTCTATATGTGCTGTCTAGGTTATTGGGAAGTGATCTAAATTTGCATCTCTAAAATGGAAACAATATCTAATTCAGAGTTAATAGGAAAATTTAAAAATAAGGAAAGATAATAAGGAAGGAAGGAAGCAAGGAAGAAAAGGAAGGAAATAGTTAATACTTAGCAGAGTCTTACACATCATTCATAACTTGCACATGGCTGTGATTTTTATTGACCTTACAGGGCCTGCTAAACATAAGGATGAGATGCAAGAAGTTCAAGTTGTAAATTAGACATGAATTTTGTTTTCAACAATTCAAGTTCATTGTTGAGAGAAACAGAAAACAATTGAATGTGTTTTTATTTCAGCCCACTTCACCATTTAGTGCTTAGGTTTCAAGTATAATTATTTTCATAAATAAAACAAACCCATATAAGGAAAACCAAAGTTAAATAATATTCTGTTTCAAAAGTATGGCTCCAGAAGAATCCAGAGAACTGGGGGAGTCTTAATTTACTGTCCTCCAGCAGTCCCCTCCATCAGCATATGGGGCAGATCAATTACTGGTTATTGGACTAGCCTTTGAGAGAGCTGAGACAGGCTGACAATCAAAATAATGACTGTTACTGAAACTAATAGCTTATTGCTGCTGAGATGTAAAACCCCTCATTTTGGTATCACATTAGAAATTCCAAGATGTTTATACAAAATATGACAGTCACTCAAGGCATTTCCATCTGGGGAATTAGATACCAGTCCTTAATGAGAAAATAAAGATTTTTTCAAAAGCATATTAACAAATGTCAGAATAGCAAAATGAAAGAAACCTCACATTTTTGGCAGCCTAATTGGGCATAGGTTTTGTGGAACTTTTATGTCCTGTCCTCATATGGTCCCACCTGCCTCAGAACTGGTTGCTGGAAGCAATTTGTCCTGTCTGCTCATTCTGCTCATTTGCCCTTGAAAGAAGAATGAAGTAAAACTTAAGGGGTCTGAAGTAGCCATAACAGCCACATTCTTTTTTTTTTTTTTTTTAAGATTTTATTCGTAGCTGGGGTACAGGCCAGTCATGGGAGGTGAGAGGATTCACCAGAGACAGAGTGGGGAGCAGAACAGGCAGATTGACTGAAATACACTGCTGAGGGGAGCAGCGGACGAAGCAGGGGAGGTCCGCTGTGCCATGTGGGTCCCCTCCCTGGCCAGGGATTGAACTCGCACTGCTGTGCAGCAGATGCTTCACAGTGTGGCGCTCAACCCGCTGAGCCACCAGGGAGCCCCAGCAGCCACATTCTTGATGCCAGGCACTGTGCCTTGAGTCTGCCATTAAACCCTGCCATTACCTTGTGAAAGTGGTTACTTTGTCTCACAAGCAAGGAAACTGAGCCGTTAAAAGTGATATACTATGTCCCAAATCCACAGTGCTGGATGGGACAAAATCAGAAATCACATTGAGTTGTGTGTACTTGTGTACATGTATGCAAATCTTATGATCCCAATATAAGAATGCACTGCCCCCTTTCTTCAATAATTTTTAACAAACACCTAGCCCAGAGTTCTTGATATGTCCACCAAGTAAGTCTCTGGTAAGTCAAATAGACATCTCCCCAGGACCAGCCACTCAATGGAGAAATAGTTAGTAGCTATCCACTTTTATTAAAAAATAATAGACAATGATATATGGAAGATATAGCTACAACTTTCTAAGATTTGACTGACAATGATATAGGTAAGATACAGCCACAGCTTTCTAAGATTTTACCAACACATTCACACACATACACACACACACACACACAGTGGAAACTTGGCCACAGGTCGCCATGTGGCCTGTGGGAGCACCCTACAAAAATCTAAGAGTGAAATTATGGTGGCTTGGTCAGGTCAATGGCAGTGAGATAATGAGAAGTAGTCAAACTCTGGATCTATTTTGAAAGTAAAAATAAGAGGTTGTGCTGTCTGGCGTGTAAAATGTGAGAGAAAGAAAAAAGTCAAGAATGCAACTGGGGTTGTTTTTCCCACATTGAACAATTGGGAGAATGGCACTATCCCTAACTTAGGTAAGAAGACTGAAGAAAGAGGGTATGTAAAAGGTATTGAGGTTTGGACTTAGATGCTTAAGATGCTTATTAGTCACACAAGTGGGGATATAGAGAGCTGAAATACATGCTGACACTTAGGGGAGAGGCCAGGAATGAAGATATAAATTTGGCAGTCAAAGTTATACAGATTGGAGAGTAGATGAGGTTATGGGGAGACTCTCTGATTTCAAGGATCATAGAGTCTACTGGAGGAAACAGACATCACTGAGTCACACAAATAAATCATCCTAGACTGCAATAACTAATGGGAAAGGAAACTGCAATGGGTACACTTTGGGGGACATGAAGATACAGCAGCCCTAACCCTAGAAATAATAAGAAGGAGAGGGGCATTCTGTACAAAGGAAGAACATGTCTGTGAATTTAAAAAAAAAATAACTATAACCACAGGGTAATAATAAGAAATGAGTCTGAAAAATAACACTAGTAATTAATGATGGAGGACATTGATGGTCAAGAGAAAGAGTTTGGATTTCTCCTGTGAGCAATAGGGGAAGAATTAGGGTAGGTTATTGAGGCAAGGTGCTCTTGAGGTTGAAAGGGCAAGAGATGCAAAGTTATAGGCAGGCAAGGAGGAACGAGAGGAAGGAATGTACTGGAAGACATTTGCAGAGAAATGCAACTCGACAAAAGTTACCAAAATGCTAAATATGCATATCTAAATGTGATCAGTACTACTGTTTTGAGAAGAAGATTGGAGAAGAGGTTTATATAGGGAGTGCAAGGTACGCACTGAAGAACCATCACTGAAACTCTGTAACAGAAATAGCTGAGAAAAACATAAAGGTCCATCAATAAGAAACTGATTAAATAAACTATAATAATGTCCAGGCAAGGGAACACTCTTCAGTGATTAAAAGGGATGATATATATCTGCATTCATTGGCATGAAAGGATCACACAATTTATTGCTGAAGAAAAGCAACAGACTGTGAAACAGTATTTATCATTAACTCCATTTATCAAAATGGTAACTTTAAAATATGTTTGTATATACACACCCATGTATCATATGTATATGTTACATATGTGTATATGTATATTTGTGTGTGTATATGTTTAGGGAGATTTTTGTTATTATGTTTGCCAAAGTGTGAATGATGGTTTTCTCTAGATAGCAGAATTTGGTGGTTCCTTGTTTGTTTAATTATTTGAGGTGAGGGCAATTTCTCCCTGAGCAGACTTGGGCCTGGAGCATGGGGAGGGAAGCATGAGGAAGTGAGCTCTGGTGACCTTTGACTTTCTCCCCTCTTCCAGGGTCTTCCTGAGAGCGATCAACAAGTTTGCTGAAATCATGAACCAGAAGTTCCTGGAACACATGAACTTTGAGTTTCAGGTGAGTGTGAGGCACCAGATGCACTCTCAGGTCCCCCTGGCAGGACTCTAGCTTCTTGAACTGATTGCTTCCTTACACTCCCCACCCCCAGAGCACACGTGAGCTATTCCAGTGTCCGTGGGAGCTGCCACAGAGGACTGTGGGCAGGTTGGTCAGTACTCAGGGTGTGCAACCAGGACCTCTTAAATTTGGCCGGGGATCAAACTCACACTGCTGTGCCGTAGAGATGCTTCACAGTGCAGTGCTCAACCCGCTGCGCCACTAGGGAGGCCCCTGGTCTTTGGGTTCTAATCAGCTGAGCAACCTCAGGGAAAGCCTGAACTGCCCCCATGCCTCAGCTGAATCATCTATAAAATGCTCACAGCACCTACCCCATCTACTGCACAGGATTTATTCTGAACTGGAATGTGCCAAGGCGAATTCATCTGTAAGGACCCACCAGTTTCCTTCAAATTCTTCATCCTTAAAGAGGCCTCCCCTGACTGACCCCTCTCTGAGAGGCCTCGGGCCATTTGATATTGCCACTCACCCTGTTGCAGTTTCTTCTTAGCACTAAATGTTACTTGAAATTATTTGTCTCTCTACACTCACTCCTACAAGACATAAAGTTTATGAACAGAAAGACCTTGAATTCACAGAGTCTGTTCTCCGTGCCTGGCACATAATAAGTCTCCTTGGAGAGGTGGGACATGGGCTGAGGCCTGCTAGACCCACCCTACTGCAGAATACAAGCCCATAAGTATTTGGTGAACATTATCTTTGAAGAAGATTCTCTCATTTAATTCAAGTCAGGCATCTAAACTCTAACGATGACAATGAGAGGAACAGTAACTGCCATTATCTGACACCTGCAGATCTTACAAGAAGCAGTTTGTGGGCATCTCTCTCTGAGTCCCTACAGCTTCCTTGCAAGTTAGTCTCTTCTGTCTTGCTTTCAGCTGGTAGTCACACTGTGTGGCAGAGAAGAGTTGAGATTTGAGCTCAGAGGTGGTTAAACTGACACCTACAGACCACCTCAGCAGGGAGCTGACTACCTGACAGGGTCCTGGAAAGAGCTGAAAAGCTTGGACATAGGAACAAAACATGTCACTTTGGCTGTTTGAATCAGAAGTGTGGGAACCCTTTCAAATGTGATCCAGATACCCACAGGTTCTGGTTACAAATGTGTCCAGGGAGGTTGCTTTTTTTTTGGAGGAACAGCTAGCAATGACATACTGAGGACCAGTGGCAAGGCAGGTGTGTGCCATAAAGCTCAGTGGCCAGTTTACTCATCTCTTTCCGTGGACATGGACAATTAGAGCCTCAGATCTGCTTTCCCCATTCTGGCTCTCCTCATTGGTCTTAGGCAAAAGGGGTACATTGCAAAAGAAGTTCAACTCTAGTCCTTCATGCCATTCTTTTAGGTTTTATCCTGTCTTCCTGAAAAAAGTCTCTAGCCAAGAGATGCCCAGAAAAATAGAGCTGTGCATTCTGGAAGTCTAAGCATAAGAGCTGTGTGATGCTAGGCAAATTACTTCACCTCTCTGTGCTTCAGTTTCCTCAACATCATATTAGGACACTGATAGCTTCTTTACTGGATTGAGGAGGAGGATGACCCTAAATGTGTCAGGCTTGGGCACTCAAATGTCAGTCCTCCATAAACAGGGCAGTTAGGGAGCCCCCTTTCTAGTCAATATGACAAAGCCTAGGGCTATCACACCCACAAGATTTTTGTGAAAAGGGAAAGTGTTTAGCTTTATAAAATGAAAGAAGTCTCTTTTTCTAAGGAGACTTCCATAAATACATATGGAAAAGTAGTCAAAAACAAGATAATTTTTCAACCTTATCTTTGTTCTCCCACCTGCCCCTCACCCTGTGTGAGAATGGATTTGTTCTCTGTACCCTGCCTGGAACATGCCTTGTTTCCTTCTTATGGTTTCATTAATTATGCATTTAATATCAGCAGGGACAGCTTCCATCACTAAGTGCTGCTGGCCTTGGCAGCTGCTGTCCAGAAGAGGGGCAGATGCAATGAGATTATCCCTAATATCTTTTCCGGAACTGTGGTTTTATGATTCAAAGGGCAGCAAGCGAGGAGCTCTGTGGGAGGCTCTCTGTAGGTGACAAGACCTGAGAATTACAGAAATGACGTTTTTCTGCTCGAGGCTAAAATAATTTATTTTCCCAAGCCCTATTCGGGATGCTGGACACTGGTCTTCACACCATTTGTATGAAAGGTTTTGAATTCAACTCAGTTTATTTAATAATTCTCATGGGTCGAGGCTATGGCAACACATTTCAAGAAAGACAGAAGCAAAGAAGAACATGGCTTTGCCTTCAAAGATCATGGAGTAAAAAGAAAAAGGCTATAAATGCATATTCTATCATCCAAGCTTTTGAAGGTGTTAGTCATCTACTTAGGGGTATGATCCTCATCATAACCCTGTTAGGTTGGGATATACCTATTTTTACAGGTAAATGAGCTGAGCTTCAGAGAAGTGTTTGACTTTTCTGTTAAAGGGCATATCCAACTGTTAAAGGGGGTTGCTGGGATTCAACCCCAGATGTATCCACAAAGCCCACACTTTCCAGTCTTCTCAACTGTCTCTCCAGACCTATCCGCAAAGCCCATGATTTCCAGTCTTCTCAACTGTCTCTTAGAATCAAGGTTCCTTTAAATCTAGGAAATAGCTCTATTTAGCTCCAGAAATGCTGTCTGCCCTTGCTAGTTCTTGCCAGCACTGGGATAGAGCGCTCTGTGACTATCAGACTGAGAATTAGACTCTCCATGCTGAAAAAATTTTGTTTGGCCCAGGAATCAGTGGTTACACTTAGGATGTATTATCTGGCCCCAGGAAAATTGTTTCTGTCTGTTTAGACAGTTGTCTAATTACTGCTAAGATTGTTCTCTACTGGGGGAGCTCTGATGGGCTCCTTATTTGGTAATTCCAGCCTTGGCCTCGAGCCATTTCTGGATCAGTTCTGGGCACTAGTTCACCTTGGGGTCCTTTTGAAACTACTCTGGAGAGAGCCTGTGAAATGAGAAGCTTCCAGAATATTCTCAGCCATTAGTGAGAGAGAGAAAGTAGGCTTGGTCTTTATCATAGCAAATATCACCAGTTGTGGCAAAAAAAAAGGTGAGAAAAAGAGCAGACAGAGAGGGAGCAGGAAGATGGTGATGGGCAAAGGGACAGCCTCTTCAGCCAAGCCTGCTTCAGCTTGAGGACCTCTGGCCTGACTTCTGAGTCCATAGCTGGAACCTTCTGCTCCCAGAATCAACAGCTTCACTAGAGTGGTTGTGGCCACTGTGCCTCTGCTCTCAGGGGAGGGCGCACTCTCTGCCTGCGCAGCAACACCACGGATGGTCGTGAGGAATTTTATTTTCATTTAGAATTTGGGGTAAATAATAATTCAAGGCCATTGAGAATGAATCTTGTAGGATCAAAAGTTCTTGGTCTCCCTGCTGTAAAAACTGCAAATTACCAGCTGAACCAGTGGGAACCTTAAGTAATAACAAAAGAAAAAGAAAAGCGATGTTAATAGAAGAGCAGGGTAGTTATAGAACATTAGTTCTGGCCAGAGATAAATTTGGATTCAAATGGCACCTTGTCCCTTTGTACTTGCATGACCTAGGGCAAGTTATTTAATTTCTCTGGGTCTCATTTCCTGATTTCTAAAATGGGGAGACAAATGAAAGGAATCTCATAGTTTCTGGGGAAGATTTAACAAAAACATAGTAGGCAGTGCCGGGTTCCTTTAATGAACTCATTCAACAAACATTTCCTGAGCACACGCTGTGTTAGACACAACACCGAACACTGGATGTACAGGAGTGAATACAAAGATGACAGTCTTATCTCCCTGATGCTTCCATCTGGTAGAGCAGACAAAAAATAAACTAGTTTTGCTTGAGGTATGCCATAAAACCCTGCAAACAGGGCGTAATGAGTGAATAATGGGCAGATCCACTTTAGTCCTGGCAAGTTGGGAAGGCTTCCCAGGAAGTAGTTTTTGTTTAACTCGCTTGGTGAAGCTGAGCAGTTTACCACGCAGCGATTTCTCTTCAGTCCCCGTAACTACCCCCTTTACATACTATTATCCTCATTTTCCAGATGAGGAAACTGAGACAGAGAGACAAGGCAACTCGCCTATCATAATGGAGCTGGTAATTGGAACTAGAATCTTGGACGGCAGCCTGACAATATCCATGAAAATAAACAACACACACAACAAACAAATGGCAGCAAAATCCTCACACTGTGTCCTCACAATTCCAAACTCTAGGAATGTCTACTACATTATAATCCTTCATGCATAAAGAGGTATAAACAAGAATGTTGATTACAGCACTGATGCTAGAGAAGAGTAGTTGGAGTCAAGCTAAATGTCTATAAATAGGGATTTAGTTAAAATTAAAGTGCATCCTTATAGCAGAACACCCTGCAACAATAAAACGAGAACAAGGCGGATCCATATATGCTAATATGGAAACATCTGTAAGATATATTGATGAGAGAAGAAAAGCAGAGTACTGCAGATTATTTTTAAAAGATGTTTACATGTATATTTATATGTTTATACTTTAAAAATTCTGGAAGGATATCCAGAAAATCATTAACTGCTTTGTCTTCTGGGGACTTAGACTAGGTCCAAGGAAAGATAGAAAATAACTTTTTATTATGTAATTTTTCTACCACTTAGCTTTATTTTCACAGTGTGTATGTGTGTTGCATTTATAGTTTTATGAGAGTTAAAAGTAACTAAATCTTAGTTATAACCTCTAGCCTATGACTTTGAGTTGTTATTTAATCAATCTGGACCTCACAGTTTACCTCTATAAAGTAAGGGAGTTGGACCAGGTACTTTAAGATTATTTAGCTCTGACCTCCCAATTGTCCTATGATTCCAAGATATTAAATTCTCAATCAGAAATCACCCTACCTCTTCCCCAGGGAAAAAGGACTTGTGTGTTTTCCTAATGCTCATGTAATTTTTATGAGTCAACTAAACTGGGCACTTTGTAAAAATGCCACCAGGCAGCTTGGGGAAGGAAGGAAAGAAAAATCTGGGAACTTTTGAAACAACTGGAGAATGTGAGAATAGATAAATATTTTCTGGAGCTCAGCTGTATTCAAGCTGTAATCAAACCATTATGCTGAGCATAGCATTAGGAATAGAACAAGACTGGACCCTTGGTACATGTGGAATTTACAATTAGAGAAGACAGGACATACAAGTTCTCTATAAACAGTACCACCACCAGCAGCTCCACTACTGTGGTATTTGGTACCAGCAAACCTATGGTGGATGCCCTAGTGTTTTTTCATCTAGCACTTAACAACAGCCCTTCATGACAGTGATCATTATTTTTGCCATTTTACAGGTGAGGGAAGTAAGGCTCAAATAGGTCAAGTAACTGGCTCTTAAGTGATAGAACACACCCTGGCTAGCAAGACACTGATTTTTATGTTCTCAACCACTAATGAACTGTCACAGGAAGTGAGCAAGAACAAGGCCAGGTGCAGAACAGTGGCTCCAAATCAGTGCTTACACTCACTAAATGCTATTTAAATTAGGGAGGGTTGAGCAGGTTTCAGGAAAGAAGTGGTCTTGAACTAGACTTTAATGGAAGACCAGGAGATGCTACAGGAATGAGAATCACTGTGAGCAAATCTGAAGAGGCCAACATGCTTCTGCTCTATCTATAGAGTCTTAGCATAACAGCCAGAGAGTGGGACAGCATCCGGGAAAAGGCAATTTATTGAGGAAGAAAACACTGGAAACTTAATGAGACCCGAAAAGCCATGTCAGTGCATTTAGTCCCGATTGTTCAGGCACAAGCATCAAGGAAGGTTGGGGCAGAGGTATGATGCATGCCCAGCTGCATCTAGGCGTAGCCACTGCTCACCTCTTAAGGTTATTTGAGGGCAGGGACTGTGGTTGAGAGCTACTGCCCCGTATCTGATAATGTGTGCTTTGTCAAAGACTGACCATGGCATGTGGCAGAGCACTGAACAGCAATCAGAAGGTTTGAGTTCAAATCCCAGCTCAGTAACAACTGAGCAACTTCACAAAATAATCCTTCTGAACCTCAGTCTCCTCACCTATAAAATGGGACTAAGAATAGTATCAAGATTTGAAGGCTGAAAGACCTGGAATGTATAGAAAGCACCTGGCCCACGGCATAAGTAGAGTGCTTATTTGCTACTTTCTAAACTGGGAGCTGCATGCCCATGTGACAGTAAGCTTTGGGGTAGCAACAATGATATTATGAGGGGCGTGCTGTCTCTTTCTTTTGACTGTCTTAAATCTTCGCTAAATATCTCTGACTTAAGGATAAGGAAACTTTATCTCTCAGGGCCAAAATATCCATGTTAGTCAGAAGGGGCAGTTAGGGTCCCCCCAGAAAGTCAGTGCTCCACAGAGAGTTAAGGATAAAATGGCAGGTGATTTCTTTAGTTAATGTTACCCCTCTTCTTACTATTGAGTGCTATGAGAAGGCTGGATGTGTGTGGACTGTGTCCAGTAAAGTTGTTCCCCACATGTACTTTGCAAGCTCTTCGCATCTAGTAACAATTGTCCATGAGAACCCAAGGAGCCAGGTGGTACTATTTGCTTTGGTGCCAAAGAAATCACTACTACCTAATTGTTGTACCAGAAAGGACAGCAATAAGGCTAATGGGTGATCTTGAATGCTTACTTGAGTTCTATGCCCTCTAAACATCTCAAGGCATCTTTCCTGCAGCCCTCTGTAGTGGGTACACTTTTTGTGGATGGGTTCACTGAGGTTCCACATGCCTTTGTTTAGGTTTCCATCCCTGGTGATCTGTAGCCCTCAGTATCACAGGCTCTGTGTTGTAGCTTCTGGAGCACTCTCAGTGTGCCAAGCCTTTCTCTGGCTATTTTATCACAGGCCAGTAGAGCGGGTTCTAGTGTCAGTCCTGTGCATTTAATGCCAACAGATTAAGTAATGTGAAAATGATGATCCATCTACATAGGAACTGGGTTTCGGTGGTTCTTGAACTTCAACAAGCATCGTAATCAGCTTGCAAACATACAGAATATCTGGGTCCCCTCCCCAGTTCGATCAAGTAGGTCAGGTCTGGGCCAGATAATTTGCTTTTCTGACAGTTTCTCTGGTGATACAGATGCTGCTGTCCAGAGACAGCAATTTGAAACCACTAAACTAAAAGAAAGGGAAAAGCAAAATATTCTAAGACAGAATGGGCTGCAGGCTGTTCCTCTGAGCTTTTGAGTGAATTAGGGAAGGCTTTCAAAGATGCTGAGAGCCCTTGAAAGGGCCTCATCCCCTCTAATTCTAGGGCAAAGGAACCAGCTCACCAGGGCACCCAGCTGGGGCAAGTTTTTATCTTTCAAAAAAAACAAAATGAAGCACAAAAAAAAAGCCCTAAATGCTCCTCATCCAAATCCTGTTGTCAGAGAGGGGACGTGGTCAGCGCCTGGAGAAACCCAGCCATTGTCCTCGCTTTGGCTGGGATTTCATTTTGGAGTCAGTGCCAGTTAGAAAATTGCAGTGCATGGAATTAAACTGGTTCTGCCTCTGTCTTCTGCCATCTTCATAAATTATTCACCTTACCCAGCATTTAATATGCTTTCCCACTTCAGACCTCTCCATGACTGCTCTCTGCTCTTTCATTTACAGCTGTGGAACAACTATTTTCATCTGGCAGTGGCTTTTATCACTCAGGATTCTCTGCAGCTGGAGCAGTTTTCGCATGCCAAGTACAACAAAATCCTGAATAAGTAGGTTGCATGTTTGGGTCTCCTGAAGGGGGTGGGGGTGGGGGTGGGAGGGCTTTGTGAGATGCTCTGAGATGGTGCCTAAAGCAGAGTTGTTTGTTTCTCCCAGGTATGGGGACATGAGACGGCTAATTGGCTTCTCCATCCGTGATATGTGGTACAAGCTTGGTGAGTAGGCACACACGGCCAGACAGACACATCTGCCACGCCAAGCTCCTTCTTGAAGACCATCTGTTAGAGGGCCACAGGGGTTTCAGCAGTGGGAGCCTGAAATAACAGTTTATTGCTGTGCACACCCTGGGTCTTTAATAACTGCCTGATGAGATAGGGTGCCCACTCCCACCTCCCACCCCCAAAACAGCTGTGGATCTGCTTCTGCCTGACACCCCTAAGGGGTTAAGAAGCCAAGTTGGAATTTCTAAGGACCTCTGTGCACATCTTTACATGTCACGGGCATGCTTGCTGCTGATTAGGCCTTCCTGCAGCCTGTGCTTGCTTGATGCTGTGCGCCACGGAAGGCCTGCCAACCTCACGGGGATGAACTTGGTCTGTGGAAGGTGAGGGTCTTCTGTGACATGAATTAAACTGGCAGGTGACCCCAGAAGATGTCCCCGCCTCTGTGAGCTATAGGAGTCATGTGTGAGCTGAATGGTACCCATACGACGAAGGAAACAGGCATGGAATCAGTGTCTGAATTGAGTCAGGCCTGTGCTAAGGAGATCTTATTAAATCTTCACATCACCTCCTGCAAGATGGAAAACCTTCCCCTACTGATATTGATCAGGATAATCAGAAGAAGAAAATAGCTTGCCTGAGATTTAATAGCTGCAATCTCAGAACCTGATTTTGATTACAGAAGGACTGAAGCCACATACCTTGCCCAAGGTCCAAATCCTGTCTCATTAATACATGCTAAAAGGATGGATGGATGGATGGATGGATGGATGGATGGATGGATGGATGGATGGATGGATGGATGGATGGACATATGGGAGTGGATGGATGGTGGTTGGATAGATGAGTGGCTGTTTGCATAGTAATGAGTAATGAGGTGTTTTTACCTTTGGTTTTTGTGTGCCCTCCTTGACTGTCTCTTGCCCATCTTCTCTGCCTGGGATGTTGACCCTTTTCAGTAGAGCACTTGCAGTAATTGGTTCAACATAAGTTACCTCCCCCATCTCTGCTTCTCGCATCCCCAGACATCTTAATGCCCTTCACTTCCCATCTGATTCCTGGAGTTTCTTCCCCTTTCCAGCAAGGTCCATCCCACTGCAGGGGAAGCACCATAGAGTGACTGTCAATCAATCTGAGTTCTGTGCCTGTTGACAGCATTGGACTCTGCTGGGAATACATCATACTGGTAACAGGAAGTCTGTAGATGGACTCATAAAATCAAATGAAGATGGGGGGAGGGGATGTAGAGGGGCCAGACCCAGAACAGACTATCACATCTCTGCCTTGAACCTGTGCTATCATTTGCAAGCCTGAAGCTTGAAACAAGGTGACTTAGGCATCAGCTGGGGAAATGGAACTTTCCTCTCAGTTACTTATGAGGATCATAGAGCAAAACCTGAGAACAGTAAGGGCATGGTAGCCACACCCATGTTGCAGGTTCTATCATTGTTTTCACATTTGCTCTCTCAGAATGGAACCTAATTTTCCTATTCTGGCTCCTTAATCATCCAGTCTGAGAGACACGTTCAATTCACAGTAATTGTATAAAGCTTGTTAACATTTGGGGTTGGATAATTCTTTATTGTAGGAGCTGTACTAGGCATTTTAGGACTTTTAGTGTATCCCTCATACACCTACTAGATGCCACTGGCACCCTCTCTAGTTGTTACAACCTAAAAAGTCTGCAGACATCACAAAATGTCCCAGGGTGTGGGAGGAGAGAGAGGTGCAAAATTGTCCCTATTTAATAACCACTATCGTAAAGAAATGCCATCTCTGCCCTGTCTGGCTAGATGAGCATGACTTTCTCAGTCTATCTTTTTTGCCTCCACCTTAGATAAGGACAGAGACAGAAGACTTAGTTTCATTTACCATCATTCTGCAATAGGGGAAGACAGAAGAAGTACAAGCGCAGGCCTCAGAGTCAGGAGTGGGAAGTAACTGAGCTGGGCCTGGAACAAAATGCAGCAGATGTGCATGGGCTGGAAGGCTGGTCACTGGTCCTCTGCGGGTGACAGCTGTCCTACTGGAATGCGAGGCCAACATTGTCACTTCCTCCAGTTTTCAAAAGAAGCCAGGAAATAGGGTTTCAAAATGCAAATTTCAATTTGTGCATATTGATAACAACTAATTGAAAGTTTTTAAATGATTGGGTATGCCCGCTGAAAGATGGGGCTCAGATTCAGTTCCATACACGTTTGCGTCCTTTGTTTTACAATGAGAAAGACTAGACTAAACCACGGGTGGGTCTTCTTTCCCAGGTCCCATGGCCAGAATTGCAAAACAGGGAGCTGTGCTTTGTTTGCCACTCATTCTTCCACACAGGCTGCTCTTTGCTGAATGTCCTTCCTTGCCATTGTTTTGCACACAGAAGATTTTATTTAGATACAGATTATGTTTTGGCAGGCATTCCTGTGCTCCCAATTATGCTGATGAATGAAAAGATGTTACCAAATATTCCACCTGCTTAGAAACAGCACATCAGAGCTAGAAGGGCCTTTTACAGATCATATTGTCCAGCATTTTTCAAACATTTATTTTTAGCTGAAGACCAGTAAGAAGGAAAAAAAAAAAACCCTCATGTTCAATATATAAATTGAATGAGAATCAAGCAATTCTAATTGAAGTCACATGTGGGACTCAGAGCGTGTGATAATGGGAGGCTCCTAAGGGCCCCTCCTAGACCCCTGAGGGTTTTCTGGGGAGAAATCCTGAAGCGCTTCAGAGAATAGTTTGAAACTACAGGTCTGGTCCAACCCACTATTTTACCATTGAAGCAGTCCCAGAGAGGTAAAGAGGTGTGTACAAGGTCATACAATGGATTAGCGATAGAATCGGGAGAAACATCTGGCCTGAGTGTTTGTCTTGAAGCATCACAGACTCCTTGCTGTTGGCAAATAACCTGTAGGAAAGATTAATGCCATTTAAAGGTACACCTGTCAGGATTTTGTGGCTGTTAGAAAGAGAAGCTGACTGTGTCTGTCTGAATCAAAGGTATTTCTGCTAAGGCAAGGAGAAACCTAGCTACATGACAGAGCCTTTGTGCGTTCCAGGGCAAGTGGAGTGACCTTGCCTTCAGGGTGCTCCATTCCTTCATCATTCTGCTAAAGCTCCAGTCTCCAAGGGATGCCTTCTGTTGGCCTTCCTTGATGACCTCTCTGGCGATGCTCTCACCAAGACCATCCACTGAGGAAAACAGAGTTTCCAAAAGTGAAATCCAGGCTGACGTTACTGGAAGGAGTTACGGAGAGGTCAGACAAAGTCACAGATCACTACTGTAGAAAACAAGAATTAAGAGATGCTTTTGAAAAGTTGGGCACCTCCCTCCCCCACCTCTTGGTCTGGCTTCCAAGGAAGAGGAGGAAAAGGAAAGTAGGAAAGTATATCAGCCTAAAGGGGGTTTCTGTTACCCCCTACTTACCTGGTGCTGTTACCTTGTCTGTCTCCCTCAGGGATAAGAGAGTAGAAGGGTAAAGCCAAGTGAATGGATGGTTCCCCATCACCACCCCACCCTGCCTTCTAACAGATGCTGGCATTAACACGCCTCCTCCCAGCATGCTCATGAGGCTAACCTGCTAATCCAAACTAGGACTAAGCAGTGTGCACACTAGAGAGCAACGCTGTGAGAAACTGCACTGGGTAATGGTAGGTTTTAAAGTGCAATTCACAGAATGTCCACGACACAGACAACTTAGAAGCTATCTGTGCAGACACAGCTGAATGCCCATGAAGTAGCCATTCATTCCTTCTTCCAGGCTAATTCTACTGCCCATACATACATATATATATATATATATATATATATATATATACATATATATATATATATATATATAAAACTGCAATGTGCTAGGTTAAAAATGGCTTGTAGTAGGTGATGGTCATGAGACCCAACTCTGTCCAGGGAGAATGAGCAGAAATAAATGTGTTGGGGCTTCAGGAAAACAGGTTTTTTTTTTTTTCCCAATTAAAATGAAAGGGAGGTGGGGAAGCACATGCACTGAGTACAGCATGTTGGTTTCTTGGGAGATTTTGCCCATAAACCTTCTTCTTCTTCCTTTGTGGGAAACAAAATGGCTGGAGGTATAATAGCCCCCTTGAAGTCAAAAGACAAAAGTTATTTTCCAAGGATGAAGGAGCCCTCTGGCCTGACCACCTTTGGCTTTGTATAACAGGAAAACTAAAGCAGATCACATTTAATTTAGCCACAGTCATCAGAATTCTGTCATATCCCCAACTGAGATATTAGAGAATTTGCCCATCACCCTGGTTTCTCAGGTGAGGTTTCTGAAGTGCAGAGATACACAATGACATTCCCAACAAAACTATAAATCAGTGACTCAGGTAAGACCAAAGAGTCTGTCTTCTTAATCCCAAGTCCAGTGTTCTTATTAGTAATTTTTTAGAATATGCAAATTATCTTCATAGGGAATAAAATAGACAACTACATTTTTTAAAGCCTACTGATAATGAGTAAATCATAATGCATGTTAAGTTTTTGAAATTTTGTTTTAATGCCCAAAGCAATCAGAGCATCGTCACCATGATCATCAGTATCATCATCATCTTTTTCTCATCAGAAAAAGATTTGAACAGCCCTATGATTATAAGATATCTAATTGCAAAGATAATCTCAGGCTTGAAGATTATTTAACATTCTTCAGGGCAAATCTAGAGGATGGTGTGTGTGTATGTGTGTGTGTGTGCGTGCACACATGTATGTATGTACTTGTTTTGTGAGAGGGGATGTGCATTGGGAAGTCTTGATGGGACAAGTATCACATATTGTTACCAAGACCAGCCACTAAATGGTTAACGCCATTTGTGTTTTGGGATGCTGGAACTATGCCAAATGCAATGTACTTTTCCTGGTAGTATAGCATCATAACATTTGATGTCTGCTTAGAGTGAAGCAACGCACGTTTTACCAAAATGACTTTACACTCAGCCATTTGATGTTCACTTGGGTTAACATCAGGCTGCAGTGGTAACAGTGTTCATGGGAAAGAAACAAATCAGTGGTTGCCATCATGGCCTCTCATTTTGAGAGGTCGCTTCTGGCAGAGCTGTGAGAGCAACTGAGTCATTATTTTTAAACATCTAAAAAGCCTCCTCCTTGGTGCTGAGCTCCAGGGAAGGGTGACAGGGTTGGAGAACTGTAAGGCAGGGTCCCTGCCCTGCAGGAAAATCCCATCATGGAGCTCTAAAAGTAGAACAAATCAAGTTTAAAGAACAAATCAAGAATATATTCTTTAAAGTGAAATGTGTGCTGGAGACTCAGTTCAGCAAACAGGAGATAAGTGGGGAGGAGTAGAATGGGGGGAAAGGGGAGGAGGGATGACTTTGAGTCAGATCCCACAGGGTAGCCAAGTCAGGGCTTAAAGAAAGAGGGGGAAAGATCAGGCATTCAGGGAAAGCAATCAGCTTAAGCTAGCATGACTTCTTAGGGCTAGGGACGCCTGCTGAGAAGAAATAGGAAATGTGTTACAGAGGCATCTATCCATTTGTTCATTCATTCATTCAGCACTGTGGTAGGCAGAATAATTGCTACTGCCCCAAATGCCCCTCCCAGAATTGCAAAGAAGGAAGGGAAGGAGGGAGGGAGGGAGGGAGGGAGGGAGGGAGGGAGGGAGGGAGGGAGGGAGGGAGAAAAAGATAGAGCAAGACAGACTTTTCAGGTGTGATTAAGAATCTTGTAGATGGTTAGAGAAAGGATCCTGGACTATTTAGATGGACTCGATGCAATTACAGAGTCCTTTAAGTCCAAAAAAATAAGGAGAAGGGGAGAAGCCAGAGTCAGAGAGAGAGTGAAAGAAGCTCCATTGTCAGCTTTGAAGAATGAGGAAAGGGCCATGAACTAAGGATGTGGGTAGTGTCTAGAAGCTGGAAAAGGGAAGAAAATAGTGTTTCTTTTGACCCCTCCATAAGGAACTCAACCCTGTTCACATTTTGGTTTTTGCCCCATGAAACCCATTTCTGACTTCTGACCTGCAGAAGTATAAGATAATTCACTCGTGTTACATCATTAAGTCTGCTGTGATTTATAACCACTGTGATAGGAACCTAAATGCCAGGGAGTATGACAGTGGCTGGGCTCCTGGAAGCACATTGGAGATATCCCCTCTGACTTCATGACTCGTGAGGTCATGCACTGAGTAGTAACAGACTAATTGCAGAGCTATTTAATATTCCTGCACAAGGGAAATAGCTAGAGAGCAGGAGCTTGGGAGCACCCACATCTGTAAAGGACTTCCGCCCAGTGAGTGAACCAAAGATGGCCCCAATAAGGAAGAGTGGGAGCCCTGGTCTCCAGGGCAGCACTGTCCTACAGAACTAGAATGGGAGCCACTGTCTATATTTAAATGATCTAGTGTCCATGTTTCTTTAAAAACATAAAGAGAAACAGTGAAACTAATGTTAAAAATGTGTTATTTAACCCCATATTCCAACATGTAAATAATACAAACATGGTTGAGATATGTTAGGTTTGCTGTTTGGCTTGGTTCTCAAAACATATTTAAAATCTTACTGCACATCTCAATTTGGACTAGCCCAAATTTAAAGTGTTCAAAAGACACAGTCTGATTAGAATCAAGTTAGGGAACAAGTAGGATTTACTTAAGGGGGCCTGAGGGGGTTGGATTCAGAGTGGGAATGAGGTCAGAGAGAGGGAACGAGGAACATGGCAGGCAGAGGGAGGCATGTGTGCCTGCCCAACAAGGAATCGCAGTGTGCTAGAGGAATGGGGGAGGGGGCTCAGTGAAGGAGGAGCAGGAAGCAGGCCAATGGAGAGAGTGAAGGTAGCCATAGGATGTGGAGACAGAGCATCCAAGCAAATGGACTGATGGAGCTCCATCCTCAACTCCATCCCAAGCTCCATCCCAAGAGCAGTGGAAGACACAGTTCTTAAGCTGTGAATCAACATTGTTGGATCATGGCTTTGAAAAATCTTTGAGGGCAGATTATAAAAATTTTTTCAGGCTAGAGAGGGTTTGGAGGGCAGTGACTGTCAGCCATGGGAGAGACAATAATTACATCCCAATTGCTTCCTGGACCAGCTCTTTACTCTAGAGATAAACATGTAAATTCCAGGAAATTGGCTCCATGAGGTTGGACCATGAATTTTCATATTACTTTTTCCATTATCCAGCGAAAGGCTGAGCCCAAGTACTCTCCACTATACGAAGCCCTTTGCTTATATCAGGTCTTGTAAGCAGATCAACAAGGTTACAAGATGATATCATTCTTTTGACTTCACAGATGAGCGAACAGAGAGGCTCAGCGAAGTGAAGTAACAAGGTCAGGAATGGCAGTGCCGAGACAAAGCGCAGAGCTTCTACAGGACCCAGAGGAAATCTGGGGCCAGGCATGTTCTGGGTGTTGAGAGGACGGCTCCCTTCAGAGCTGTTCCTGGAGACACAAGCCTGGGACGTGAACAGAGATAGGTGCTCTTTCTTCCCCTTTTAAGCTGAATGAGTGATCTTTTCTGGTCGACCCCGCTTTATTTCAGTTTTGCAGGATCTGAAATACAGGGTGTCATTGCTTGTCCTCCTCCCTGTTATTACAGTCTGTGCCAGCCTTTAGAGAGCCATATACCACAGAACTTTGAGTCACATTGCTTAATTCAATATGGTTTCATTACTATGCTGATTAAAGACAAAAAAATTCCCAGCCACTTTGGAAGGAAATATTCTGATTTTATTGGAGGACCTGCTTTTGTTATACATCGACCAGGGTTTCCCAGAACCTAGGGTGACATGAAGTTTGGAATTAATGTACTCTTAACCAGAATGCCCCTTTTGTCCCATATCAGCCTCATAAGGTCAGCAATTTACCCAATGTCATTCTCAGCTGGGTTCACAAAAATATTCTCCCCTTTCCCTCCTCTCTTCCACTGTTTTTTCCTTCTCTCTTGCTTTCCTTCTCAGTGCCCTCCAACCTTTCACTTCACTCTGAAGGTCTTCTGAGGGCTGTGATGATGAGGCCATTATGCAGGATAGACGCTGAGCCCAGAGAACGCACAGGATTCCTTTTTACTCTCACACTGAAGCTCTTCTGTCTGCTCTCAGTACCATCACATTCCTTCCCAAAGCCTGTGTAATTTGACATTGGAACTTATTTTGCTGGCGTATTGGCACTCCAAAAGCCTTCTCTAATTGGTATCTGCTCCAACTGAGATTCTTCTTCCATAACACTGCTAATACCCCCTATGGAGACCCCCTCCCTTGCCTTTTGTCCAACACAGCAGCAGGTGTGTCTTTTGAATGAGGATTTTCCCCCCAAATAAGGTTGCATTTAATTAGCCTTCAACTAGTTTTCTGGGTGTGTGTGTGCAGCTATGTACATAAAGACACTCATATGCTTACATTTGGATGACTTGAACACAAAATCCAAGGTGCTGGAGTTAATGTTTTCTGAAATTAATACAATTTTTATGGAGCATTGTAAGGGCCATTGAGATTATACTATATTTGGAGATCAGCATCTGCCTCTCCTCTTTCTCTATTCTTCCAAACATCTCCTCAAAGCACTGCAAAAAATACAGGTCAAAAGTACTTAAGAAATCCCTGGTCTATAGCATGTCCGCCCTTTATTTTTAAACCACCTTAAATATATCCTTATCATACGCAATGCCCTCCAGTATTCTAAAGGCCTTTGTTGCATAAGCAATTTCTCCATTCCGTGGTGGCTTATCTGACAGTTTCCCATTTACCTTCTACTTATTATTGCACTCGACTTTGAATTTTAAAACCCCACTGTGGTTTGAAAAGGACTTAAAGGATCTTGAAGGACAAAATCAGAAACCTAGATTAGCAATTACTATAAACTTGTCAGAAAGTAAGATTTTTTTTTCTATTTGGACCAAAGTGAAGACTTGAGGCTCAAGTGTAATCCAAATGCATCCTATAATGAAGCCCAAATCCTGGAAAAGTGTCTTTATATTTCACTCAACTCTCTGTCTGACTTCACCATTTCATTCTCACTAACTGAAAATATTCCTGGGATGATGCCTTCTTTATCTGAATTCTGGGGAAATATGCCATCATTAAGCCTCATTTAGGCTGAATGAAAATTCATTCTCTTGCTCTCTTCCCTCCTGGATGCTTTTCTGGGCTGTAATCAAAAGCAACAGTGCTGGGCTAAGCACCATACTGCCTGAGTCTCGGCTCCCCCAGGACGTCTCTGTCCCCAGGCTAGGACCATCAATGTTCATCCCAACACTGGAAAAGAACAGGGGCCCTGAACCTTGGGGTGAGAAAGAGACAGCTGCTTCTGTCTAAACCAGGGTATCAGTTCTAATGATGGGGTGGCTTGAAGATGCTTGCCTTGCTCCCCAGGAAGTCCCTACGATGTCTAAGTACTCCCTCTTCATTCCCCCTCTGGGCCACTTCCAATATGGGTATTTTCTGAGGAATCTGCTCAGTTCTGTTCAGCAAGCCTGTCCTTTGTGGTTCATTTTGGCCAAATTTCACTATAGTCATAACTAACACTATATAAAGTGAGTCAGTTACCAAGCACTGTCCTGGGTGCTTGATAAATAGTAATTCATTATGGATTTGTCTTCACCCTATGAAATAAATACTATTATTATCCCATATTACAGATGAGGACACTGAGGTCCAGAGATCAGATCAACTTACCCAACGTTACATAGCTAGTTTTTAATAGTGGGGTCCATTCACAAAAGTACCCTTCACCTATGGGCAACACTATGCCTGCTCTGGGTGCTGATTGTTCCAGGTCCTGTGCCTAATACAGTCTAGGCACATTTCATATGGTTTTTCTTTTCTTTTCTTTTTTTTTTTGACAGATGAGTATTGCTTTTGCACACACAAGTCACATAGCTAGTATACAGAAGCTAGGCAAATATAATGTCTTATGCGACAGACATTGATTGAGCATCTAATATGCCTTACCCTCAAATAATAGTGAAACTAGCCATGGTCTCTACTCTCACAAGCTCTCCATAGGGGAGACAGGTATTTATAAAGTGATTCCACAAAGATATCTTGCAAAGTGGGGACAGAAGCCAGACAAAGGAAGTCAGTGTGAGGCCTGACAACTGGGAGTGAGGTGGCTGCATTATGGGGGCTTTTCTCAGCATATCCATCCAGTAGGAACCCACCCAGGGAAAGTCGGGAGATGATAGAGAGAGGGGCTATTAGGGTAGAGGAGGGAAAAATACCAGCTGAGGACAGCGTGTGCACAGGTGTGTGGGCAAAAGGGGCAAGGTGAGTTTGTACCGCTGAAAACAGAACAGCATGTAAGAAGGCCTGGGAGGCCTTGAAATAAGACCAGAAAATGAGAAGTTGTAGTTCATCTGACTCTAAAGTGATGTTTTAACCCCCACTATTCCACAAACCATATTATCGTGGCAGATGCTTAGCAGGAAATTTGTTTCATCTTGTCTCGTGAAGCAGTTGGTAAAGGCATGACTTCCAAATCTCAGAAACAGGGTCTGTGTTGCAGGCAGATGTAATTTAAACATCCCTGTGATTTGCCATCTCTGGAATATTCCACCAGGACCCCATCGTCAAAGGAGATCACGCAGGTGGGAACCCTAATAAACAGTGACGCACTTTGCATTCGCAGGCATGCTTTACCCTTCACAACAGAGCTCATTGAGATAATAATCCATGTATCTCTTATGAGAGTTAATATACGTGAAGTATTCTAAATGGCGCCTATTTCCCAGTACACAGCTAAATAAATGCTATAGTTTTTATGATTCTGCCTTCCTTTTATTCTGTTTTTTCTCTATTATTGATCTGAGAAGAACCTGCACATCACAAAATCATATTCATGTGTCCATGTCCCTCTTCCCTTTCAGGCCAAAACAAGATCTGTTTCATCCCAGGCATGGTGGGTCCTATATTAGAGATGACACTTGTCCCTGAGACTGAGCTCCGGAAAGCCACCATCCCAATCTTCTTCGACATGATGCTGTGTGAATATCAAAGAAGTGGGGATTTCAAAAAGGTAAAAAATGAGACTGGAAACTAATGCCAGCATCCCTAATCCCCAGCCCATTTCCCCATAATAATATCCTCGTTCCATCTGCCTGGGCTTCATTCAGAGCTTGACGGGTAGGATGAAGACACTTATTCATGTGCCTGAGATGAGCTGGCAGATCAGATTTGGTCGGTATTCTATCACGCTTTCCTGCCGGAGGCCAAGATTAAAATGTACTTTCTTGCTATGTATCAGCTTGGCCCCTTTCTCGACAGTATAAGAATCCTACTCCCCTACCTAAGAGTTCCCTGTCGGGGTGATTAGAGGGCTTGCCCAGCCACCCAGCTAAGATGTGTCATGCCCCTCTGCCTAGCACCTCCTTTTTTGAGATATCTTGGAAGTTCTTTTCTGCCTGGAAATAACTACCCTGCCAGGTAAAGTTGACAGTAAATCATCTGGCCTACCACCCAGGAAAGACCAGTGAATTGCCTTGGTAGTATGAGGCTTTTCCCAGCCTAGAAGAGTGAGGCACGTATGGGAAACATAAGGGTCATTGGCCAAGTAGTTTCATAGAAAACTTATCCTGACTTGAAATATGAGGACCATTTTTTGGTCCTAGTCATTCTAGAAGCTTTTGGCAATGGGATAAGCACTTATTTTCATAGTAGGTCCCTGGCAGCTTTACATAATTTCACCCAGTTTAGGAAGGTTGGTCTTTAAGTCTTGTCAAGGCACTTTGGATGTTCCTTTCGGCCTCACCGTCCTAGCCTCTGTGCCACCTTTGTGCTTCTCATCTATATCATATCCTGCCACCAATTACTTTTCGTTAAAAGCTACAATATGTCTTCAAATAACATATATTTTAATGTCATTTCTTTGTAACATTGATGAAAGAAAAAAAAAGTTCCAGCCAACACTGAATGAAAGAATGAACAAAGCAGTGTTTTTTGAGAATCTGTTTTCATTCCTCGTATCTTATTTCACTTAAAGTATCAGTTGTCAAGAACCTATCAATGATGTTAAGTGAAGATTTACTGTCCTTAAAAAGCAGCAGGTTGCAAATGGCCTTTCCTAATTAGACAGCCACATGCAAAAGAGTGAAACAGACCAATTCTCACACTGTACACAAAAATTTATTCAGAGTAGATCAAATACGTGCATGTTAAGACCTAAAACCATAAAATCCACAGAAGAAAGGCACTGATGACATTGGCTTCAGCGATGTCTTTGGGGACTTGTCTCTAAAGGCAGGGGAAACAAAAACAAAAATAACAAATGGGACTACACTAAACTAAAAAGCTTCTGCACAGAGATGGAAACTATCATTAAAATAAAAAGGCACTTTACCAAATGGCAGAAAAATATTTGCACATTACACATACAACAAGGAGCTAATCTAAAAACTACAAAGAGATCATCCAGTTCAACAATAAGGAAACAAATAAGCCACTTGAAAAATGGGCAGAGGAATGAAATAGACACTTCTCCAAGGAAGTCATAGAGATGGCAAACAGGCATGTGAAAAAGTGTTCATCATCACTATCACCAGGGAAATGCAAGTCAAAACCATAATGAGATACCATTTCAAACCTGTGACAATGACCCACATCAAAAAGTCCAGAAATACCAAGTATTGATGAAGGCATGGAAGAAAAGGAACACTCATCCAGTGGTTGTGGGAATGTAATGTAGTCCAGCCCCCGTGGAAACCAGTATAGTTTCTCAAATGATAAACACACAAATACTTATGATCTGGGAGTCCTTTTCTAGTTATACACCTGAAGAATGATAAAAATAAATATGAAGGTATATTTGCTTTCCATTCTTCATAGTAACAACATAGCCAAGGTATGGAGACAAAGTAAATCCCAATGGTAGATGAGTGGTTAAAGCAGATGTCATTTCTATACACAATGGAGTACTACTCAGCTATATAAAAAAATCACACCTTGCCATTTTTGACAACATGAATGGAACTGGAGGGGATTATGCTAAGCGAAATAAATTGGAAGGAGAAAGACAAATACCTGATGATTTCACTCACATGTGAACAGAAAAAACAAAGCAAAGGAACAGACGGGAGCAAACCAAAATAAATCCTTGAAATCTGACTGTAGAACTGAAGCTACAAGAAAGGGAAGGTGAAATGAGTGAAGTATGGTGGCAGATTCCTGGGACTTGGGTGGTTGGCGTGGTATGATAACATACCATATTCAGTGTTATAGACCAATGTTACCTCAATAAGCATAATAGAAAAAAGTAAATATCACACTAAGATAAATAGATCTATGTAAATATATCTATGTATGTGTGTGTATATGTATTAAAAACCACCTTTCCTTAATACCCTTGGGGAGCTTACCCCTCTTGCTCATTGTTTCTGTAATCTTCACCCAATCAAGCCTTAACTTCTTAGCAATCTTTGCCAAGCCTTCAGTCAAATTTTTCAGTCATTCTCTCGAGCTCTTTCTCCCACCTCACCTTTCTCCAGTTATCCCCACAGCTCACCTGGACTGTGTTGCTTCAGGGAGTGTCCTTCATGCATTTGCTCTTCCTGCTACTGCCAACAGAGTTCACAGTCCTGCCAACTCCTTCTATTCTCCTACTGATCCTGTAAAGGCCTTTAAGATGATCTTGGCTTTCTTTTCCTACATCATTTTATCCGTGTGAGCTATGATTATTATATACTGCCTGGCATATACTCACACTTGTACATTTTTCTGTGTATTCTTCATTCTCATCTTATAAAAGTGATGATGATGAGGAGGAGGAGGAGGAGGAACCTAAGGGGGTTGAGGAGGAAGAGGAAGGGTCAAGACTTCTGGGTGTTTACTATGTGTCAGCCATTGTAGGTACTTTCTATTAGTGCATTAGTTCACATAATCCTTTTCATGACAACTATATTGTAATGAAACACGATATTATCCCCATTTTAAAGAAGAAAACACCAAAGCATAGACAGGTGAAGTTATTTGCCCAAAGTCACATCTCAAGAAGGGGGTAGAGCTGAGAGACGGCAGCACGCAGGTCACTGTGGTTCCAAACTCTTGCCGGGCCCACCACACCGTCCAGCCACTGTGATTGTCTCAATGTTGTCTGAGTTAAAGGATGGACGACAGTGCTCTAAGCAGCGTGCTCTGAAAGCATGTCCATGGAACACTAACTAGTGTTAGTGTTCTGGGGGAACAGGGTCTCAGGTTAAATACCTTAGGAAAGTAGTGCATTTCCTCATTTCCTCGCAGATTTCCAGTGCCTAAGAACAGAGTCAGGGCACTGAGATGTTCCACAGTAAACAAACTCACTTAACCACTCAAATTTATCTGCACAAGAAGCATCTATTGGATGCTCCTCTTTGCCAGTCTCTTTGAAAAACATTGTTCTAAGAGGCTTGAGACACTAATTAGCCATGATGACACCGCTGTGAGAGACTGCTCTCCCCCTCAGGGTGAGCGAGGCTTCTCTAATCGCACAGTGCCAGTGACCTGTTGTTCTCTCTGCACTGAACCTGAAGAGAAAGCTGGCAGAGGAGTTCAGACAAAGAGACAACACCCACTATTTGGGGTGGAAGGGTGGGGTACAAGGTGAACCCTCAGACTGAGTGAAGGCAGTTTGGAATCTGCTGTTTTTTAAGAGGGAAGCGAAGTCTGTGCAGTTTGGACCGTGCAGGGGCCACACAACACAAGAGTGTCGCGCATGCTCACAGCGCTCCAACCACAGGTGGGGTACCAGCTGCCTTAGAAGTGGTCCTGCGAACAGTTATGCAAAAGAAACACTCTGAGTGCCTGAGAGTGAGTGATGTCCAAAGGAGATGGGAGCCTGGGCATTTCTGGATAAAAGTCTGACAGTTGGGACCTCATGTCTTCAGAAGCTGGCTGGTGGTTTGTTTTCTCTGCCCTAGAGAATGCCCCTAATTTCAGTATCCCTGGGACATGGGCTCCTTTGCTTTCCATGACTGGGGTCCTGCTTGGGCCTCTCACTCTAGGTGTGCATTCTTTGAAGCATGTTTCCTGGTTGCTTCTCTTCCTTGCTCCCTTATAGAAAGAGACAGGACAATCAGGCTGCCTACTGGATAAAAATATCTGTTCGGCAGTTTCCACTGAGACTGAATCTTGGCGTGGAGGAAGTTGGTGAACCAAATGGTTTACAACATAATATGGAAAAAAGAAAATCAATTCAGTAAATATGTCCTGAGCATCTAGTGTCTTCTGGACACTGTGCTTTGAAGTCAGATACGATTGCTGCTTACTAGCAAATAAGTTTGAGCTCTATCCGCCTCAGTTTCTTCGTCTGTAAAATGGGCAGCACAATACCATCATAAGTTCCCAAACCCAGGTTCCAGGGGGGATGAATTGGAGCAGGCAGAACCAAGGTAACCAAGAAACTAAGAAGCTTAGGCTGACTTCCTTATGTCAGTTTTGATTCTAGTTATCACTCTGCTATCTGGTCCCATCACACATCTCGTCCCTCCCATGTCATCATCAGCAACAGACCTTTGGAAAGGAGCCCTTGTTCCCTAAGCTGCACACTTCAGTAGGGCTGAGCTTCTATCAACTTTGGCAAGTTCTATCAAGCAACATTCTAGATGAACAAGATGGTGGAATCAGCCAGTCAAGAGATGCACCACAGGGCTTGATGCACATGTAGATTCATGTAGGTTTGTTCTGCTGAGAAAGGGGGACCACTCAGGAGGTCTTAGGCTGGGCTTCGAGAGTTCACTCCTTTCCCCCTGAGTAAGGTCTTGAGATTCTTCTTGGGTCTCTATGACGTCTGACTTCTTCAAAAGTAATCTTTAGATGCTGCTTGACAAATACCCACCCTGGCAGGGTAGAGTGAAGAGTCAGTGGTGTGATATAGTCACTTACAGAGGATGTGGATGAGAATGAAATTTTTTGGAGGATTTAGAGATGCATCCTAAACTCTGCACCATGATAGTGTTAGGGGTATGACCTGTCATGGTGACAGGTGTATATTTTACAATTGGGAGGGTATATTGGACTCTTGGGTCTATCCTAGGTCAAGTTCATCCACACCTTGAAACCCAGACAGAGGTCCTAGCTTGCCTCTGTTTTCTCATTTATAAAATTAGATGATGATATGCCGTTCTCTCCCTTGATTGTTGTAAAGATTAAATGTAATTATGATTCTCTTGATGACCTTGTCGACAATGGCATCACGATCACTGCTAACAATTTTTTAGTACCAACTCTGTGCCAGGCACCAGGCTAGACCTTTTACATGTGTTTCCCCAGTAACTTCCACTGTAAATCTCCATTCGCTAGATGAGAAAAGTTGATGCGCCTCCAAGAGGTTTATTAACTTCCCCAAGGTCATATGACAGGGAGAGAAGTCAAAGCAAGACTCAAACCAAGTGCATTTGATGCCAAAGGCTGTGGTCATCTCCACTCCTGGGCACAGTGCCCTTCTGGAAGCAGCAAGGGCCAGAGTCTGCCCTGGGGTGTGCTGGGCTGAGACCTTGACTCTCCTACCCACCCCAGAGGGCTCAGGGACTGCACCATCCAGCTCCACACACTCCCTGGCACCCTGTAATTTCCTTCCCTGCAGGCTCTTTTGTGGCCCTAGACAAGTGCTTATTTACCCCATCCACTCTGCCTGGCTCTGGAGGCAAGTTCATCTCACGAGGGGGAACTACGCCAGCATTCACCACTGAAAGACTCACACAAGAAAAAATACTAGTCTTCTCCCCCGAAGCTGCTTTCCAGTAACATTCAGTGGTGATAACAGCAGCACAGCAGCCATCGTAAGAAGTCGAGCAGACCCAGTGCACACATGAGTCTGTGCACGTCTCCGATGCTGTGTACATAAGAGCTCTTCTGCTCCTCCTAGCCATGGCACACAGTCAGAGCTGCTGTTATGCCTATTGTCCTGATAGCGATCCACAACTAGGACCCACACGCCAAATCTGCCACATGGTCTTTTAAATAAACTTTTACTGGAAGACAGCCATGCTGATTTGTTAATGTGTTATCTACGGCCGCTTTTGTGTTACAACAGCAATGCTGAGTGGTTGCAACAGAGGCTGTCTGATTCCCAAAACCTAAAATATTTACTATTTGGCCCTTTATAGAAAACTTTGCCAACCCTGATACAAACTAAGAAACTGAGGATTAGAAAGACCAGTTAAGTTTTTCCAAAATGGTGGAAGTTCTGGAGGAGACCTTTGAACCCACACAGCCTAACATCAGAGTTCATTCTTGTAGTCATTCACCTGTGTTTCTTTCTGCCTAAGGCTTGCCATGGTAGACACCTGTAATCATGAAAGCTCCCAACTTTGGACAATTCTTGACACATGTAAAATTTGCTTTGGGAGGGGCATGACTCACATGCAGTGGTAGCCTCACCATCTACGTCTCCATTCTTTTTCCCTTCCTTCCTTTCTGAACTCAAGGCTCCAGCTGAACTGCTCTCTTCTTTTTTCTCCACATTCTCATCTCCACACCTTTGGTCCTTCCATCCCGTTCACCTGGAATGCCTGTTCTTTTCACGTTTATCACAGCTCTACCCAGTTTTGTGGACCTTGGGTATCTCTTTCAATAAATCTTCCTCAAACAATACATAAGTAATTCTTTCTCACTTGTGCTGTGTCAGTACAAGCTTCTGGTTCTTTCCTTTGGCCTTTCACACACAAAAGTGTGGGAACAATAGTACTATGGATGATATGCGAACAAGGAGAGCGGGGCATAGGGTCTCTGCCTTTCGTCATCTAAAGATCACAACTCCTTGATCCTTGTGGACTGGAAGTGATCTGTAAATGGTCCCTGCCAGCCATCTGAGACTTCAGACAAGCCACTGGAAGAGCCCTCTGAGCCTCTGTTTCTTCATCTGTAATCATAACCAACACTGTATGAAGGTGGCATTAAGCAAGGGTTGGCTGCTTTTCATGACTGGTTGCATTAAAAGGTAATTCTCAATCTCCTGACAGCATGGAATCATGAGGACTGAGAGTAAATAGGCTGGGGGTAGAAGTTACGAGTGTCCAAATGTTTCCTTGACCTTGATGACCTTTATTGGATCTGCCTTCCTTTCTCCTAGTGCCAGTTTCTTATTTAGTGGTATTATGGAGGAGATACAGGCTTCTTGATCTGGATGAACCTCACTAGGGTATGATATTAAATAGTACATGCTGTTTTGCATTACAGCCAGATAAAAGTGAAACAAAGATATCCTTCAAAATGTTTAATAAGCCATGAACTCAACTGGGTGAAATGCTTCTTGACATTGGAAGTGGGGAGATAGAACATTTCTTGGCCTCAGTGTGAGAAGATTTGACATAACCATAGGTGCATACTTATGTCACTTATATAGTCTGATCTCTGACTATTGCAATTATCACCAGTTTTGAGACACTGAGACATCAGCATATGTAAATACACAATTTCAGCCATGGCTGTCTCCAGGCACTTAACAAAGGTATCATGTTTCAAATTGTCCCCATCTCTTCTCAGCTTTCCTCTATATTGTTGTTACTCTCAGACACACTCCATTAGCCTCAGACCTTCCATCCTCAAGTTGAATAGAGAGACTCTGTTTGCTAAAAGTTTCAACAAAACCTCAGGTTTGAATCTCACTGGCTTTGTCTACACCTTTCTTAGTTCTAGGGTTAGATAGTGGAAAATACAGATTAGGAGTTAGGCCTAATGGAGATATGGTCAATTGACCTGAGTCTCCCAGACTAAGATTAGGGCCAATGTGATCACCTAATTTATGGAGCTATGGATGTCAATTCTCTATAGATGCAATGCTCTGTCACGCATGTCTTTGTACATGCCATGCCCTCTGCTTGGAATACTCTTGCCCTTTTCATCTTCTTGCAAAATTCCTACATAAAATGAGAACAAGTTCAAATGGCGTGGGTTGTGAGACCCACTCCCTGACCCCCATTCCTTTCTTCCTCTCTCTCCCTTTCCCTCTTCCTCCCTTATACCCATCTTTCTGTTCCAGCACTAACATATTGTTCCTCTTCATTCTCTGGTAACTCTTAGAAGATAGACATAATGCCCTGTTCTGTTTTGCATTTCCATTGCTCAGCACTAAACTTAGGGGTGGGTGCTCCTAAAACTTTGGTTAAAATAATGAAGTTGAAATTAGGTTGTTCTAATACTGAATTTCATCTCCTATGTCTTCAGTTTGAAAATGAAATCATCCTCAAGCTGGACCACGAAGTGGAAGGGGGTCGAGGGGATGAACAGTACATGCAGCTACTGGAATCCATGTAAGTTTAGTGCCTAGCACGGGAGAAGCCCCCAATAAGGTGGGGTGGGAGCTGTAGGACTCCATGGGGGGCTCTAAGGGCTTTAGTGGCTTCCCCCCACCACCCCAGAACTATCTGGAGGCTCATGGGTATTGGATAAACTCCAATTTGAAAGGAAACTTCACATTTTTCCCTGGAGTGGCTATTTCTTTGATAGAGATGGAAAGGGTCAGAGAAAAAGAAATTTGCTGTGTTGCAAAGTGGAAAATAATGCAACAAAATCTTTACTTTTGTTTGCTCTTAGCTGTGGCAAAATTCTTGCTGTTTGTGTCTCTTTTGTGTAGTTAGTGATGAAGCACATGTGATGTAGAGGGACCAGACACAGTGTCTCCATGTACTGTCTCCTTGGGGCAGGTTTGCTTCCTTTGATCCCAATCACAGAGGTGGCCCTCAGGGCTCAAGAAAGCACGTTGTCCAGAGACACATGACCGAGCTAGTTAAGTGAACAAGTAGTCAACTGAACATGGCTTTGCCTGGCTCCAATACACACTGAGTGAGGAGGCAGCAGACAGTGGATGGCACTGGACTCAGAGTTGG
This sequence comes from Galemys pyrenaicus, assembly GCA_019455555.1. Taxonomy (NCBI): domain Eukaryota; kingdom Metazoa; phylum Chordata; class Mammalia; order Eulipotyphla; family Talpidae; genus Galemys; species Galemys pyrenaicus. The sequence goes on along the minus strand of JAGFMF010011606.1, from coordinate 4,357,078 downwards.
GACACCATTTTTTTAAAATTAATTTATTTTTTTATTCTACTTTTTTCCCTTTAATTTATATATATTTGACATCAGTTGTAATCCTATGTATTCCCCATCACCATCTCACCAGTGCACCATCACCTCAGTCCCTCGTGCTCCCATCTTCCCTCAACCCTCCCCCTCCCCCCTTCCCACCAAGTGTACCCAATTTGCCCTTGTCTTTTCATTTTTGGTTTTTGTGTCTTTATTGTTATTATAATTGTTATTGTTGTTGTTCTTATTCCTTTCCTTGATCCTTATTTGGTTTCCTTATATTCCTCCTAGGGGAGGAACCATCTGAGATAGACATCATGCTATGTAATTCACCTAAACTGTACATTTCACTGCCTTTTAGTATGGTCACAGAATCGTGCTACCAGGATGGTGGTCAATTTTAGAATATTTTTGTTACCTCCCCAAAGAAGCCCTGCACCCCTTAGCTGTCATCCTCCTGCACCCCCTGCCTATTTCTGTTTCTGGTAGGTGTGTTCCTCTGGCACTTCCCAGGGATGGAGCCTTATAATATGGGGCCTGTTGTGGCAGACCTTCACATTACACACATTTGAGGTTCATCCATGCTGTAACATGTGTCCAGACTTCATTTCTTTTTCTTGCTGAATAGTATTCCACCATTGGTTTATGCCCTAATTTGTTATCCAACCTTCAGTTGATGGACATTTGGCCTATTTAAACTTTTTGCATATTAGGTATAATGATTCTATGAGTATTGTCTGCACATTCCTGTGTGGAAATATGTTTGCAGTTCTCTTGAATATATACCCAGGAATGGAGCTTCTGGATCATATGGTAGCTCTCTATTTCACCTTCTGGGTAATCACCACACTGATTTCCAAGACCGTACCACTTATATCTTCACGAGCAATATACAAGGATTCCAATATCTCCACAGCCTCTCCAGCACTTGTTCATTCTGTCATACAGAATCTAGCCACCCTACTGGGTGCAAAAGGTCATCTCATTGTCCTTTGATTTGTATTTTCTTCATGGATAATGATATTGAGTGTCTTTTCATGTTCAGATTAACAAATTATAGCTCTGTGGAGAAAGTCACTGGGTTTTAATTCTGGTTCTACCCATTACCAGCTACATAAGGTTGGGTCAGTCACACATCTTTGGTCTCAGGATTCCCATCTATGTAATGGAGGTAATATGTCTGCTGAGGTTATTTTGAAAACTGAATAATTCTATTATGGTTTTTCTCTCTGCTACCATGTAATTATCCCCCTAACCCCAGCTTCACCCAAAATTTAGGAATGTGGCTCAGATAGCACAAATTTTCCTCTAGTTGCATATTCTCTGCTCTGTATGATTCTCTTATGGAACTCAGATTTGGGGTTCTTTCCCTAGTCCTATTTGAATATTTTACCTCTAACAACACAAGCAAAGGAAAGGCCTTGCTATGACCCTCACGGTGACCCTCTGCCCTGCCCAGCAGGCACCATGGAGTTCCAGCCCCGTCCTGAACACCTGGCCTTCACTAAACACCCAGAACGCAAACACCGCTCAGCAGAGGGAGGTGGATATCAAGCTGACAGTCCAGGGGGAAAAGCAATATTTTGCCTGAGTCCAAGTTTGTCTAAAAGTTCTAAATGAGGAAAATCTAAATATTGACCAGAAGTGAAACTATGAATGGTGCTGGCAGTTTCCATTTTTAACAGCGGATAGGGCCCTGCAGCAGTCTTCAGATGGTCAGCAGGATTTTCAAATCCTTCCTGAGTGATTACTTATAAAAAGAATCCTTAGAGGTTGAGGCAATTAAAAGCAGCTCATTATTTTTCTCCAGAGAGAGAGAGGTGTAAATGATTTTGATAAAACGAAGCAAGCTGACCCTGAGGAAGTCAGGGCCCATCAAAATGTCCAGGGGTCCGGTCCTCACGCCTTTGAATTTTCTGAGCCTCGATTTCCTTAGCTACAAATTGGGGATAAAAGTGCTATCTAACTCTTAGAGTTTTTGTTGCTATGAAATAAAAAATTTAAAGTGCTTAGAACAGTTTTTGATGCCTATAGGTAGTCCAGGAATATTAACTACTATTATTATTATTCTCCAGGTGATAAGATTCTTGAAGCCATAATCCTGTCTCTTCTCTTCCAGTACAGTCATCCTGCCCCCCCTCCCACCAGTCCTTCCTCCCAACCCCTAATTGGGAGCCTCCACTGATATGTAGGGCCCTCTCTAGGAACAGTCTTGTGGGCACTTGACTCCATAGTTAGATGGTACTTTCTGACTAGAACAGAGCTGCCCTTCCTGTGGTAGCTGTAGCCTTGCCTCTGGTCCTAAGCTAGGCGCATGGAGTGGGGCTGAATTTCAATCCCATGTTATTCTTGTGCAGTGCACAGACCATACAACCTTATACCGTATCCCATTCCTTCCTATCCTCAGAGTTCTCCTCAGAGCACACTCCCACAAGTTCACCTCTGTCTTAAAGTGAGGGTCCCACATTAATGGAATAAAGTGATACACTCTACCCGACTGTATTCTGTCTGCCTGGGGGTATTTCCTTTCCCAGATAAAGGGGCTGGAAGGCTAAGGGGGACAGAGAATGTGTGTTCTGGGGCCTGCATTTCCCCAAGCACATCAGTACCTGAAAGAGGACCTGTAATTAGAGAGACTCCATACAGAACTGAAAGTCCATTTCTGTCAGAACTGACAAAGGTCTGGGCCTGTCCTACCCACATCCAGGGCCTCCACGTTGAAAGTAAATCAGAGCAAGAGTGGTGTGAGTGTCCTCCAACCCCTGCCCGTGGCCCTGCAACCCACCTCCCCTAAACAGCAGCACTGGCTCAGAGTGATCAGTGCTCTCCGCCTCTCCTTCCAGGCAGGAAGTCCTGGGAGTAGACCTGGCTTTGGGTCTTACTCTTATTCCTGATAGGGAATGATCTTCATGCCACTGTTCTTTTTATTGTCACTTATTCCACTGTGGGACTCACAGCTGAAAAAGAACTGTGACCTGGCCAGGGTTGAGATGAGAACACAGCCCTGTGTGCTTTGTGTCTCATTTGTAAGTTGAGGGTTTCAAAAATGCCCACCTCAAGGAGATTTTGTCAATATTAGATATTACAATAAAATGGGCATAGCATCTATAACATAGAAGTACTCAATAAGTGGCAGTCTCATTACATATTAAGGTTAGTTTTGATTTCTATATCTGCTTCCCCTGCTAGATTGTGATCTCCTGGAGGTCACTTTCTTAATGATCTCTATATCCCTAAAGTGATATATTTGGATGGATGGGTGGATGGATGGATGGATGGATGGATGGGTGGATGGATGGATGGATGGATGGATGGATGGATGGATGGATGGATGGATGGGTGGATGGGTGGATGGATGGATGGATGGATGGGTGGATGGATGGGTGGATGGATAGATGGATGGATCTGTGGATGGTGGTAGATGGTGGATGCATGGGTGACTTCAAATCAATCTATCCATCTATCTCACTAATTCTAGACAATATGAGAAGCTTTCTACCTCGTGTATAAAGAATAGGGAAGCTAAGAAACTCAAGACTTTGTTTTTCTAATAAACCTTTGCTTCTCAAAGGGCCAACAGCACTAGCATCACCAGGGAGTTTGTTAGAAATGCAGAATCTTAGGCCCTACCCAGACCTACTGAATCAGAACGGCTTGCCACAATGCCCAGATGATTTCCATGTACTTTCACATTGCAAAGCAGTGGACTAAATCAGTGTTTCTAAATTTTGACTGCACATAGGAATCACCTAAAGGACTTAAAAAATAACATGTTGCAGCCTAACTTCTACCCTCAAGCTGTTGACAGGGGTGACCACTGAGCTTTGTCAAACCCCACCACCATTCCCAGATGATTCTAACATGCAGAGCTAAGGCCGAGAACCACTGGTTTGGCCTGGCTCAGGCACTGAAAGGCCTGCCGCCCTAGAAGGCTGGGAGAAATCCATCCCCAACCCTAATACTGAGATGAAGCTCCCTGGCATTGTCATTAGGGTGGGAAGCAGGGCCGCAAGTGAGTATCCCAGAGGAGTCGGGCACAGCTGTGACTGAACCAAACAGGCCTAAATCACAGGGCTATTTGCATCTCTCAGTGAGAGCCTGGAACAGGTGCTTCTCCTCAGAAGATGGATTTGTCTGATCATAGCCACAGTTTGAGACGTCGCCTCCTTGCAGCCTGGTTTAGCTTCTTGGAGGAAATGACTCTCTGAAGTCCTTGATTTTCTCACCTTTCCCCTCCTAGGAATCCATGGGATTCAAACTGCCACGAGGAGAGCAGTCTAATGCGAGTAGTAGCCTGAGTAATGTGTGTCTCCTCAGGGTCACCTCAGCACTTGCCTCACCGAGGAGGACACTGAACAAATAGTATTCACTTTGACTCCCAAGGTCACTGCTCATGACCTGGGTGATCCTATAAAGGTCATGCTTGATTTCTTCTTCTGTAAAGTATGAGGAATAATTTTCACTTATCATGATTATTTGATGATTTCTTAAGAAAAAATTTTGGCAGTGTCTGGGAGAGAATGAGGGATTTATAGGATACAGTCATTAATCAAAAATTTAATCCATCTGTCTCTCTTCCTGACCTGTAGGCCTCCTGAGGTAGGCATGATTCATTTTATATTCCTTAATATTTTCTTTCTCCTCATCCCACACCATGCAATGACTAGCATAGCACTGAGCAACTAATAGGTGTTTGAAGAATATGATATTCTTGTTCTTAAAATTTAGACATCAACATTACAACAAACGTCAAAATTTCAGATAAATTATGTATATTTAACTTGAAAAAATGAACATAGTCCTCTGTTCCCCCACCTAAACTCCTTATCAAAATCTATCACTGGGCCTCCTATGTGGCCTAAGACTTAAGTCTCATCTCTATCAAGCTATCTCCAGCCACTGTAGCATGAGTTCAATCCCCATCCAGGGATCTAACCCATATATAGAGCAGCAGACCTCTCCTGTCTCACCAACTGTTCCTCATAGCAGTGTATTTCAGTGAATTTTCTTGTTCTGCTCCCCACTCAGTCTCTGGTGAATCATCTCACTCCCTATTCCTCTGTCTAACCTCAGTTCTTCTGTGCCAAAAAACAAACAAAAAGCCATCACCATTGAGAGTTTGGTGTCTATCTTCCTGACCACATCCAGCACGAGTATAAATACAGACAAATGGCACTTCTGTGCTCTTCCACCACATACAGCGTGTGGTTGGTGACAGCACAGAGCCCGGATGCAGACAGTTGCTATTTATCAGTTGTGTGACCTTGGACTAATTAGCTGAATTCTCTGTGTTTTAGCTTCCCACATTCTCGGTCCAGATTTCCCATCTCATAAAATGATGATGGGAGAGTAAATGAGTTAAAGTTTGTGAGATCTATAAGGAATGCCTGGGATATGGTAGACAATATGTGAGTTGATTAAAATATACATATACTGTTCTGAGACTTGCTCTTCTCGCCGAACTGTGTATTTTATATTGAGCTTTTCATGTCAAAACAAATCTGTTTCCCATACTTTTTAATGGCATCATTGAACTACATTTGTGAATATGCTTTAATTTTTGTAACCCTTTCCCTTTCATGGACATTTAAGATGATTCCAGCTCTTTCACAACAGTTCACAAAATACAATGTATAAGTATTATAAATATAAATTTTTACATACTTTTGGGAGTTTTCTGTACAGTAGATATCCCCAGGTAGAATTGTTGGACATGTTCCTTTAAATTTTAATAGATATTGTGAAAATTATTACTTCCAGTAGTTGTACTGACTTATTCCCGAGGTAGGTATATAAAGGTAACCATTACCCCATAACACTGCTCATTTGGGGATTTATTTTTCCCCCCATTCTGATGGTGAGGAAAAATTTAAATACCTGCTCTACTCTCTGGGCAAATAAGTGTGTAAATGAATTAGTGATTGAATGAATCAGTGCAATGAGCCACTGAATCTGGGAAGCTTGGACACATTGGTTTATTCGACTTGCTTTCAACCCTACCTACTCTCACCTCCACCCCCTTTCCCAGGCCCCATCATACTCTTTCTCCCCTGACCATCAGCTCACCGACCCCTGTCTGTGTCCACAGCTTGATGGAGTGTGCTACAGAGCACCCGACCATTTCCAAGTCAGTGGAGAGCTTTGTGAACCTGGTCAAAGGCCTCCTAGAGAAGCTGCTGGATTACCGGGGCGTGATGACGGATGAGAGCAAAGACAACCGCATGAGCTGCACCGTGAACCTGCTGGTATGGGTGCTGGCTGGCATGCCCCTGTGACGTCAGAGCAAAGTCCCGGGGCAAGGCTGGCTTTGGGCTTCACTTTGGTTCTTGATCAAGAAACAGGGCTAGGGGCTTTGGGGAGTAGACCAAATGTGGGATCAATCCCTGCTCTGCCATCTGCTAGCACTGTGTCTGGAGACTTCACCTTTCACTGCTTCCATTTCCTTATATATTAAATGGGATTGAGTAGCCCCTTAGCTCTTACCATGTCACATAGAAGGAAGGTGGCAGGATAAAGTGGTTAAGAATGTATACAGCCATGGGTTCTTATCCTTCTGATAATTCAGAGGTGAGACAAAGAACTTTTCTGAAGGTTTAATTGGCTTATCTGCTCCATGGAGAAAATTACAGTATCTATTTCAATAGGTTGTACAGTCCTGGCCCATGATTAAGTGCTCACCATGTGTTACTTTCCTTTCCTTACAGAATGGAGTAATACCAGAAGCTAGAATTTATAGAAATTTCCAGTAGGTTAGGCTAATAAGAGCAGCTAATACCAAATCCAAGCTGTCAGCCCCTAGAGAAGAGCCCATGGGTCAGCTCCCAAACAGGTTCCCTCCCACATCAAGAGACAGTTGGTAGCAGCCATCGTGCTTCATACCTGCCGTCTCAGCTCACCCAGAATGCTTCAAATGAACCAAATCAGCCAAAAGTCGACGTGACATCCATCACATCAACCCCCTGCCATTCCTAGTGCTCTGAAATGTAAATCTGGTCCCCACAGTTCTGTTGTGATGCCTCCACTAACACTACATGCCCTCTTTTTAAAGAGTCTAGATATTGCCATTGATTTTTTGAAATCCTAAGGGGAGTTGAAAAGTCCTGATTACAGCACAAATGAATCCTTTGCTAATAATACCACCAGGTCCAATTTACATAAAGAGCATGGAGAGGGCTTTTTGGGGGAGTTTCATGGATTTTCTCTCTGGATTGGCAGAGGTAAGATATTGACCTTCAACAGTCAGGCTGTGACCAGGGAGAAAACTTCGGACAGGCAGTTCCATCAGCAGTTAGACCCTGCTAGTTTTAGTATGTGGCTTAAATACGGTATCAGGAAAGAATACAGGATTGGAGAGGGGAAGCCTCAAGATTGCTGAGGTCTATTCTAACCGTGCACCCACTGACTCAGCTGTCTGAGTGACGGGTGCATGGGGTGCATTGAACTAAAACACTGTTTTCTCACAGGTCGGATTGTGCCCCTGTTTGCTCAGAATCTGTAAGGATTTGTTTTAAAATGCACAGATTAGAATCTCTGGTGGCAGATCCAGGACAACTACTGGTCTCAATAACCCTTAAACTAGAATAAGATTTGGGCTTCCTCTGTATTATCAAGTTTAAATGATTTTGGCTGTGGAATCTCATCATAACGCTTGTTAGTTCCACACTATCAGGCTATCTGTTGTTATCACTTGAATAGATTATGACTGTATTACTCCGGTGATTGTTATTATTCTGATTCCAACTCAGACCCACCTGGGCACAGTATCCAAAATTTTAAAGATCAAGCTGCATTTCCCATTAGACATTTTCAAAGCAAAGCCTTTACTAGGCTAGTAACTATCTCAGTCTTGGCAGCCCGCCTCTTAGTGCACCAGATAGCTCACCTGTACCCACTGAGATGTGATAGCCTAGATACTTCCTTTGTCCATTTATATATTGTCGGATGATCTGGGAAGTGACTTGCAAGGGCAGAATTTCCTAATGAAACCATGTGAAAGTAAAAGTTTTGCTGCTAGCTCCAAACCCCAGACAGTAACTAGCAGTCTTCCTCTTCTCTCCATTACTACACCCTCCACCTCTGCCACCCTGCAAAGAAAATTACTCACCTAATTTTCCTCCCCTAGAATTTCTACAAAGATAACAATCGGGAAGAGATGTACATAAGGTAAGATTTTTATTCTTCTCCTCAAAATCTATCAATGGTTCCCCTTTGTTTTCAGGATAGCATTTAAACTTGTTAAAACTCAACTCCCCTGGATTTGCATTCCTATAAATCTCAAAATCCAACTGCCTCTTTCTTCTGCAGTCAACTCCCAAAATCATTTGACCAGCATGTGAAGACCTAATCCTGCATTTATGAGACATGCAGTTAGACCAGAAGACAGACAGTTTCTAAAGGAAAAATAATACCAAATTGCATGATACCCATATCCTTTTAGGCATTTAAAAGATATTTATCTCAACATATCATGAAAAGTTTTTTTTGGATACTAGCCTTGAGCAAAGAAATCCCTTGCCAATTTTTTTCAGAATCTCCTATTTTTTTCTCCAAAGTTCTTTTATATTATTGTTATTTTTACTCATTATAAAAATAATAAATACTTTTAACCGAAACCAAAAAAACCCTCAAAAATACAAGACAACTAAAATTAAAAAATGAAATGAACTTCTATAATCCATACATCTCTGGATTAATTTATATTTATATGTAGATTGAATTCTATGCATGCATATTTTTTGCAAAAAGCAGATCATATTGCTCATAATTTATTTTTTACTTGGCAAGAATTTCATGTCAACAGATGTATTTCAACATCATTTTTAATGAAACTATAAAAATTCTTTTTCCAAAATAAACTATAATTTATACAGCCAATGCTATGTTATTGAACATTTAGGTTGTTTCCAACTTGTTCCTGTCATAAATAGCACAACAACAAAAATTCTTGGACATATATCTTTGCACATATCCTTATGAGGTCAGAGGCAGCGAAGTGGAATTTACCAGAAGGTTATGAGAATGGCACTGTAAGGCTTTTGACACATTCTGTCAAAGTCCAAAGACTTCAAACCTGCACTCACTCTGTTATCATTGCCAATATTTTTAAGCATTCAGTTTAGTATGACTCCAGAAATAGGAACTATCATTTATATAAAAGATAATCATAGGTTGCCCTGAGCTTGGATAGCATTTATAGCATCCATAGACATGATGTTTTATTGTAGTAGCCAAAGACTGGGAATTGTTGGGCCTGGACTATTCACCTTTTTCCTTGTGACCCTGGATAAATCACACAAGCTCCCTGGGCTGAGTTTCCTCCTGTAGTGTATTTCCATTCTGCCTTCCAGTCTAAAGATTAAATGAGATGCTATAGATAAAGAGTCCTGCACCTCGTTCCTTCTCTCCTACTTCTTTTCTCTCCTTCCTGTTTTAGAAACACAGATGGCAAATCCCTGATCTCCATAACCTTTGGAGATTTGAGTCCTATAGTCATCTTAACAAAACCACATTTGCCTAAATCAGACTTTAAATAAGGTATAGTCTGAAAACCTGTTCTGTTTGGAAGGCATCGTATTTAAAAACAGTTTTAATTGGCTGCCAAATTTTAAAAATCTAGACATTGTGCATTAAACTCAAAATTTCTCTCTTCCAAAAAAAACTCGGAAGGTGTGGCATCCCTGGGCCTTCATCCCTACAACTGTCCCTACAACTGTTTCCAGACTAGGTGGTGGCAGCCCCTTTATATGGGTAGGAGAGCCCTGGTCAGGAAAGCGTCTCCATTGAAATAAACTTCTATATTGAGTTCCACCCAGTCCACCTTGGTAGCTGCCCATTAGACCCCTGTTTCAGTTTCGGTTACTGGTTGGCCCATCAGGGCTCTTCCTGTGTCTTCCTTCGGGCTTTGCAGTAAGCTACAAACCCCATGAGTAAATTAAGGAGATGAGAGTAGCAGAGAAGCCCTCTCTGATTGGCAGAAAGTTAAAGTGGGAGAAGAATGGAAAAGCTATGACTATAAGTCAAAAATAACTGGTGATGAGCCTAGCTCTGCCTATTTCCTGCCCTAAGAACTCTGTTTAATAGCTCTCTCAACCTCCTTACCTATTAAAGAATCACTGGACTCGTGAGTTTATATAATATATAAAACACCCATTTGTTGGATGAGTGAAGGAGTCTTTCTTCCTGGGATGCTCCCCCTACTCACTTCCTTGCCTTCAGATCCCAGTCCATGATCACATATGAAAACCTTTCTGGAATTCCTCCTGTCCCCATCTAGATAAATCCTGCTCAGATAGTACTGTTAGTCTCCTTCACAACATCTACCACAGTTGTAGTTCTGCCTTTATTTATCTGACTATTTGGTTCAAAGTCTGTCTCTTTTTCTAGACTGTAGATTCCAGATCCTGAGAATGAAATCTATTTTGGCAGCATTTATCTCTGATGTTTGCTATGCCTGTATACTCAGTACATAGTACATATGCAATATGTGTGATCCCAAATGAATTGATTGACAGAGGATTGAATCAAAAAATGAGCAAAAGGTCACCAGCATGTTCTGGCTCATTAATTATAAAAACCACCAGTTGGCCTTTCTTCCTGTCCAGATTTTTGGCAGTTCCTACCCTGAGGTCAGGTAGCACACACTTGACCCACCACCATATTTTATATGACCAGAGACATTAACAGCTGACTCCTCCCTTAATGACATTCTGTGCAGAATGTTAAAGTTTTATACAAACCTAAGCCTGAGAAATGAAACCTGCTTAGAGAGTAGATTTTTAAGATATCCTTTACCCCTGTGGTTAGATGAGGCATGATCACAAGTGGCGTCTCTCCTCCCAGAAGAGAGGACCAACGGCATCATATCACAGCATCTTCCCTTCACCAGATGACTGAGAGCTGATCTTAAGTAAATGCTCCTCATGACATGAAAGTCACCACAGCAACAGTTCTTTGGCTCTGGATTCTGTTTCTAGCAGCACCAAGAGGAGAAACCTAATTCACATGATAGTAGATAATAGCTGTCACCACACAGTGCTGATTATAGGCTGGTCACTTTCAGTGCATACCACATTTATTAGCAGCAGTGCTAACCAGCACTTACTGGACCTTTTACCATGGTCTGCTTGCTCCTTTCTACACCCAGCGACTCTACTTGCTGTGAGTATTTTCACTTTACATGAGAGTAAACCAAGGCACAGAGGAGTTAATTCACTGCCCCTTACTAGAAATGTAAATATCTAAGAATTGAGCAAAGATACCCTCCCCCTTTGTTCTCCTTCCTGACCACATTGCCTCACAAAAGTAGTGTCATCCTGGTGTGCAGAACTGGAGCATTACATTCCAAATGAATGCGGAACTGAGAATGTGATTATAGTAGAATCATAGATTCTTCCTGCTGATGATAGCTCAGGGTCCTCATGTGAATATACAAAGTCTAGCCCCAGTACGTTACCTTTCCTTATAAGAAATGTTCTTCTTTTATACCCAGAGAACACTGAAGAGAGGGTAGGAACTGCCCTTTACAGTGGTGTGGTTTGTTTGATCTTATAAAATAATTACAACATGGAATCTGAAGGTAATTAGCCTGGCACCACATCCCAGCTCTTCCAATTATTAACATGTGATTTCTGAAAGTCATTTCTTTCTTTCTCTCATTTCCCTTACTTGTCATATTGCATTGGCCAGGTCCTTCAATTATCCAGTTGAATATAGACTGGGATGGTTCCTAGACCAAAGTTTTCTCATCAGAAAATGGGAACTTTTAGCAGACCCATCAATCATGGTTGTCATGAGGATTAAGTGACCTATGGCATTCACAGTACTTGGCACGGTACCTGGTAGGCATAGGGCCTGGCAAACACGAGGTGCTGTCAAAGTCACCATGCAGAGGCACTGGGCAACTGTGGTAGAAGACTGTCCTGTGACCCTGAGAGATACCCAGTTGTTCTGACTTTACCCAGCCCTACCATCTGTCCCCTTATCACCTACAGTTGGTAACTGACAAGTATCCCCAAACAGGTACCTGTACAAACTCCGAGACCTTCACCTGGACTGTGAAAATTACACAGAAGCTGCCTACACGCTCCTTCTCCACACTTGGCTTCTCAAGGTACTGCCCTTCCAGTGAAGGAGATACATGCTGGGATTCCCTCAGGGCCTTCATAGCAAGTGGAAGAGTTAAAGTGAAAAGAATAAGTCAAATAAATTTTGTTGTTCTTTGTATCCCCAAACTCTTGACCTGGCAGATTATTTTCCAGCAGTGCTTTGCCTGGTCACATAAGGTTTCCAATGACCTTCACATTTAGCAGCAACAATAGCCCTCTGAGATATGTCTTCAGGTTTTATATAACATCCAAACTGTTTTATATAACACCCAAAACATCAACTCTAAATTGTTAGCATGCCCAGTGAGTGAGCTGTTTTCCTTCTCTTGAAAGAGAAGCTGTAGCTGGATGAAATCAAAAGCATTTCCTTTGGCTTTTGAAGAGCCAGGACTGTGTCCCAGAGGGGTTCAAAGAAAATCCCTACAAACCATATTAACAAAACAATAGAGAGTCAAATAAATATGATCTGATCCAAATCAGGAAGCTATAGACCAGAAACTCTCTAATGCTGACACCCAAGGTGGTGAGGAAGCTGGCAGGCGGGGTTGGGGGCACATTATAGGACTTCCACTCCTCATCAGAGGGAAAAACACCTGTCGTGGGTAACCTCTAGGTCCCAGGTGACTCTGTGTGTCCTCTCTCTAGTGGTCTGATGAGCAGTGCGCATCACAGGTCATGCAGACGGGCCAGCAATTCCCCCAGACCCATCGACAGCTGAAGGAGACCCTCTATGAGACCATCATAGGCTACTTTGACAAAGGAAAGGTAAATTGTCCCTGTCCTCCTCTCTGTGGACACCTTGGCTATGAAGAAGGACCATCATCTCCTACATTGTACACCCATTCCTTCTGCAACTGAAGTCAGTCTCCTTTCCTCCCAATCCTAAATCTCACTGCTTCTTTCCATCTTTTCTCTGCCTCCATTCAAGGCAGCAACACTGCTCACTGGCCACTCAGTGGGTCCTAAGCAGTTTCTATTTCTTCCATTGTCCCCAATAGATTGCCCTCCACATAGTAAAATATTTTTCATAAAACAAATGTTGGATCATTGCTGTTCTTCTACTTATAATCATCTCAATGGCTCTCTAACTCCACTTAGAATTAATACACAATTCTTCATATGAGCTGGGGGTTCCCATATAAGCTGTCCCCTAATTCATCTAATTTCATCCATGCTATTTTCCTTCTTGTATGCATGCTCTACACCAAGTGCTTTTCTACCTCAGGACCTTTGCACTTGCTTTCCCCCCACTTGGAACATTCCTCTCCCATTGTTTCCATGGTCAGTTCCTTCTCATAACTTAGACCTTTGCTTGGATATCACATCTCAAGTAGACCTTCTCTGGACACCCAGAAAAGCATCACCCCTTCCTGAATCACCCTCCTTGTCTCATCAAAACTCTTGTCACTCTCAGACATCACTTTCATTATTTTGTTTTTACTTGTTCATTGTCTGGCTCCCTCCTTCAGAATTCCATGGACACAGAAACTTATCTTTTCCACTGTTAAATGACCAATAACTGGCATGATACCTGACGTGCAGGGCCCAGTAATTATATCCTGGAAAAATGACAGAATTAAATGTGTGAATGATATTATGGTGCCATCACTGACCTCAAACAGCAAGGAGAGGCTGTTTGGTTGAATTTGGTTAGGAGATTGGTCAGACCAGTTGCACCCCATCTTCCAGTCTCTAGAAGACCTTCTGGAAGCACCACTACTAGCTGTAGGAGACAGGGTATTGCAGCTAAGTTCTCAGGCATGGTGCCAGACTGGCCTGGATTTCAGCTCTTATTCCATTATCATCTACAGTTCCTTTGGCCTTTCAGACCCCAACTTCCCACCCATAAGAATGAGATACCAGTAGTAGCCACTTCCTAACTGTATTGAAAACATTAAATGAGAAAGTGCATGCTGGGGCCTTTATATAGGACCTGGCACACATCAATATCTTGCTAAGTTTAACTGTCATCATTATTACCCTCTCCACCTTCAAGGGCCCACTTTGTCTGTCTGTTCAGCCTTTTTTGAGTCTTCTCTTTACATATAGCCCTGCCTCCCTTTGAATTGCAAGGCCTCTCACAGTTTATTAACACAGTATTTAACATTTAATTTTGATCTATCCTGTCACTGCAGCTCATTGCATCTGTCTTATTCTGATCTCCTCACCTTCCCTGGAAAGATAAAATGAGGTAACGTCTGTGAAAAGGCTTGTAAATTCCCAGGAACTGAGAGCAGTTGGAGAACACTGTTCTTATAATTTACCATTATAAGCCCCTTGAGGGCAGAGGCTCTGCCATCCCTGGAGCTTCCTCCCCTGCTAGGCTTCAAGTCAGAGCAGAGAGGGGGAAAAAAAGGCATGATCCCAGCGTAAAGGAGCTTACCTTTTAGGTTGTTAAACAGACATGTCAACCATGACTTCTTTTTTGCACCTTTCCTGGTGGTATACAATCACTGTAGAGGTGGGGAGGGAACACAGTGATGCCAGGGTACTTTGGGAGCAGAGAGGAGGAGCAGATGGACATAGCTCACCCTGAAAGCACTGCCGTGGAAACTTTTAGAATGAAGCCCAAACTCCTTAGCAGCCTTTTAAGTTTTCAGTTTCCTCTCTCCACACTGGAGCAATGAGAACTCATTGCTCCAGATATAAATAATGAGTTTCTACTCCATAAGCCCATCTGTCAGCATCTGGTAAACTCCTCTACATCCCTCAAAACCCAACTATTACTTTATTACTTTATTTATGTTTGCTTTACCCGCTAGGTTTAGTGAAAGCAGAAACTGTGTCTTGTTCTCTGTATATGTGCTCCACCACTGCATACCTTACATTGCTTAGAAGTCAGCAAGTAGTCAAGTGGATATATGAGACTCAGAGACATGGGCTATTGTTCCATTAGGGCAGACCTGGTAGAAAATCTCTCACTCCCATTCTACTCCCTTCCTGGTCTCTTCAGACATGTGGAGCACATTTCTGGCATATTATGATGGAAAGTTGGCAAAGACCTTCACTTCAACCATATCGCTTCCTGGCCCACCCAGGGGCATTACTACCATTTTCTTGTTCAAGCTAAAGAGAAATCCCCAGCCCAACTTGGCGTGAGAACTTGGTTCCTCCAGGCACATAAAGCATTTTTATGATGCTCACTAAGCTGTCCATGGGTTTACAGCCTCAGCTCCTCCACTCTGCACTTGCTTTTATTTATTTTTATGCCTGGATGCAGAGAGAGCACTTTCGCTACAAAGCACACACTGCATTTTTGGCAACCTCCCCTCTCCTCCCCCTCCTCCCCCAGCTTCTCCATTTAGGTGCATTTTCCATTTTAAACTAAAAGTGAAATGTAATATGTGTCCCTAAGATTGTCAGCTTTCCAACCCATCCTGCCTCCTGCAGAGATTCTCGACCCCCTCAAACTAAGATGGCGAGATTGTCTATTGGCTTCTGCTAAGACAGAACAGAAGAAAAGGATCCCCTGTGTCCAGAATTTGTTTTTCCAGACTTTTTTTCTTAAATAGAAAAGACCTATTTTGAAAAGTTTGAATAACTCTTTTTGATACCCTAGTACCATCCCACCTTCATCCCTGTGCTGCCCTTTGCCCACTCACATACCCCATTGAGAAGTGATGGGTTGGCCTTCCTGGTGGTGTAGGGGTTGAGTCTCAGTGCTGTCATCATGATGGCCTGAGTTCAACCCATGACCAGTGAACTAACCCACACATGGCACAGCAGACCTTTCCTGCCTTGCTAGCTGCTTCCTTTAGCAGTGCATTTCAGTAGATCTGCCTGTTTTGCTCCTCACTCTGTCTCTGGTGAATCCTCTCACCCCCTCTCAACCTCTACCCTATACCCAATTCTTCTATAAACAAACAATAAATAAATAAATAAGTGATGGATATATAGTTTCAGTAATGCAAGATGATGCATTTCAGAGACCTGCTGTTCAGTGCTGGGCCTATGGTTAACAATGCTGTGTTGTGCCCTTACAAATCTCAAACAAGTAAATATTTTTTAAAATATGTGTTAAGAGTGTCAGTCTCATGTAATATGTTCTTACAACATAAATAGAGAGTAAAGAAAAGAGAAAGGAAAGAAGGGTGGAGGGCAGGGAGGGAGAGAAGAAGGAAGAGGGAAGGTAAGAAGAAAGGGAGGGAAGTTTACCAAAGGAAGAAAAGTGATAGGCCTGGCAGAGTGGAGAGATAATAAGAATGAACCCCAGAACTCGAATCTGACCCCCAACTCTGTTCCCAGAGATTCTCTGACCTTAAGTCACCTGTTTACTTCTCTATGAACCATTTCTCTTTGGAAAATCAGGGGAGCACCTCTCTGCCTCACCTCCCCACAGGAGGGCTGAGAGAGGCGAAGGCCTATAAGGCAGGGCATTGAGAGCCAGGTCACAGGTTGAACATCCTCACCCTGCTTTCTACTGGGGCAGTAGCTGTGCTTCTATGAACCTACATCTCTCACCTGGTAATTGCAGAAGCTATTACCACATCTGAAGCAAGGTTGTGAATATCCAGAGAGCAAGTAAACCAGGTGTTCAGCCTAGTCTGTGGTTACCCCACTCTTGATCAGGAAATCAGGTGAGAAGCAGAGGAAGAGCCCTGCTCCCCGGGAAGCACAGGTTCCCTGTGCGTGGGACCAGGGCTGGACCAGAGCAGAGCTACAACTCAGTCCCAGAAGGCAGAGGCTGCCAGGATCCCTTCCTTGGCAAACGTTCTGCAAAGTTGATGTGCCCTTTGACCTTTGTCTCATGTCCTTCCTGTAGATGTGGGAAGAGGCCATCAGCCTGTGCAAGGAGCTGGCAGAACAGTACGAGATGGAGATCTTCGACTATGAGCTACTGAGCCAGAACCTGGTAAGGCATCAGAGACCAAGTGCCCTTGGGTGCTCAGGCCTCAGCAGAAAAACAGTGGAAGGAGAACTTGGCTGAGGAGGTTGTGCTGAGCGTCCCAGAGGGGACTATTTCCAAAGGGAGGTATTCTGGGGAAACTCAGCAGGGACAGTTCTTCTGATGGAACGTTAAGTACCTGCTTGGCACTGGGGCTGCTGCTGCTGCATACCCAATAAAAACTGTGCTACATTTGCAATAAAATTCCCACAAATCACTTAGCCAATTAAATAAAAACGCGAATTTGTGCTTTCTGATTAACAGATAAATCACTTTAAATTCTCCCTATCTGGCCATTCCCCATTAGCTCCTCCATGCTCATGATTTGGTGAGGAGAAGCCTACTCTGCCTATGCCACAGAGGCCAGGGCATGGAGAGGCGGTGGCCTCCGTGGAGAGAATGCCCAATTTTTTGTCTGCTTCCCCCACTCATATACGTTCTGGTTGCCTGAGAGTGAGGACCTAGGACCCCATCTTAGTCCGTCTCCAGAGGCCAGTCCAGCTGTTTCCAGGAACTTTAATGACAGTTAAAATGTTGGAAAAGGATTTAGAGGGTTCTTTTAGAAGAGGGGGCAGGGGGCTTGGGTGTGGGGTATAGTGTTCTAAGATGATGCAGACGCACCTGCATCTATCCCATAAATATATCACTCAGATACAGGTAGACGTGGAGGGACTCATGCACATACACAGGGTGATTACACAGGGATATCTATGTCCAGAGACACTGCCTGCTGGCCACAGACCCATGCACACACACAAATACACAACATGTATTTGCACACACAGACATCCCCAGGACATATTCTTGCACCACATCTATGCACCAAACCCACATCACATAGAATGGATTCAGGTCCAAGCCCATTTAGCTTCCAGATTGTGTCAGATATAAGATGTCTTTGTTTGTAAGGCACACCATTCTTTCGAATGTGCCACATCATGATTTCTATCTGACTAATAGCAGTCATAAGATGCCATCGGGTATAAAGGAAGATGCAAACTGTTTTCGGAGATATTAAAATGTGAAAAGCACACAGCTTTTAGAGTTTAGGAAATATGTTAGGGGTGACTACACGGGGAGCTATCTATATCCAGCACAGATCCTTCATAAACACATGCTTGGGGGTGCATGGTCCTGGCGGGGGTTCTGTATAGGTGGCTGGCTCAGTTCCATGCTCACTGACTGTACTGCCAGATGCCGTTTCTTTATCACAAACTGGAAGCAGGATACCTCTAGGGTTATTAAGAAGATGCCAATAAATGAGCTGGTGCAAGTAGAGTGATTAACAAGTTTCCTGGTTTCTGATTTATATTGACATTGCTACACCCATGCACATATCCACAAGTGTGCAAATATGTGCACTTGGCACTTTGGTTCTGGTCTGCAGAGCATTTCTTTACCATGCTCTCTCAGAGTTCAGTATATCTTTGATGCATGTCTGTGTTGTTACATACTGGCAGTTTTTTCCTTTCAGATTCAGCAGGCAAAATTCTATGAGAACATCATGAAAATCCTCAGGCCCAAGCCAGACTACTTTGCTGTCGGGTACTATGGCCAGGGATTCCCCTCCTTTCTGCGGGTGAGTTTGTGGGTGACCCGGACATGGGCTGGGGTGGAGGGCATTGGTATGTCTGCTGTCTGTGCTTTGAGGACCTGTCTGTGCTCAGAGGCTCTTCTCCATTGTCCCTGCTCAGCCCCCAGCTCCAGCTCACTCTCCAACCTGCCCCAGCATCATCATCATCATCACCACCACCACCGCCACCAATCCCCCCACCTCCTTGTTTTTCTAAACATACAGAAGCCAGTGGTGCCTCTTGCACTAGTGAGCTCCCCATCACTAGAATGAGGGGCTCAAAGAGAGACAGAATGCCTCTGTTAGCAGCACAAACTAAAGCAACTGTTCTCATTCTCAGATCTTCTTGCCTCAATAACCCTTTCCTTTCTTAAAAATTATCAAGGTTTCCCCAAAAACTTCTGTATTGTAGACACCATCAGTATTTACCATATTCCAAATTAAAACTAAGAACATTTAAAAATATTTATTTTAAAATAACATTTTTATTTAAAATAATGATAAACTTATCACTTGTTACTCTAAGTTGGAGCTTTATGAAGAACAGCTAGTTAATCCAATTAAAAGATATTGTGCAAGTGGAATAGCTTCACAGTTCTGGATTAAGAACAGACTGTCCGTTTCCTATATGCTTCTGCATTCAGGCTGCTTTGATACCTCCTGTCATGCCACCTCTGGAAAATTCCAGAGAGAATGAGAATGAACCAGGGAAATAACAGCTTAGCTTTATTATGAGAAGATTTCTTTTTTATTATTTTGCAAGACCCTGAGGGTCTTGAGAACCCTCGAGGGTCCCTGAGCAGTTTCTGAACTCACTCAAGGTGCACGGTTGGATTAGGGCAGCTCTAGGCTTCCTCCCTGTTTGTGAGCCTCTGGTTCAGTTCTGAGGTCAGGGAGATGCAATAACTGGTAAACCCAAACTCTGACCCCTCCTGATCCACAGTCCAGTGAAGGAGCTAAATTCCTCACCGTTACTAATCATGTGACGTCAGAGTGGGCTGGGAGTGAGCGTCCTGAACAGAGGGCAGGATAGTGAAGGTTTCCTCATGAAATGGTGACTTCACAAACGAATCTCCAGAGAAGCATGTTTCAAATACATTTCTGGGCCCTACTCCTGTAGCTTCCATTTCAGCATGTCTGGAGCAAGGCTGGGAATCCAAACTGTTAAGTCTCCTAGGCCCCTGCAATGGCCCAGCCATGTTTGAAAGCACTGATAGAGAGGGGTGACAGCTGTGGTTTGAGAAGAAGCACTTCTGGCCATTAGAGGCCACACAGATGGTATAGATAGGTCTAGAATAGGGTTTCTCAACTTCAGTGGTGCAACATTTTGGACCACAGTGTCCTCTCCATTGTGGAGCTGTGTTGTGTATTAGAGACTTTAGCAGCAGCCAGGCCTCTGTCCACTAGGTCCCAATAGTACCCCTCCCTCAGTCATAGCAACCAATGTCTGCAGTCATTGTCAGAGTCCCTTATGAGGCAACCCCACCCCTCCTCCAGTTGAAAACCCTTGGTCTAGAGGTTAGCTTCAAAGAAGAATAAAGTGTACGTTTCCAGTGGAGTGAGGGCCAGGAACCAAGTGACGAGGAAGTCAGGTGCTGGTTCTGCCCAAGACACCTGGCCTAGTAAAGGCATAGGGGGAATTTTGTGACCCTGTATTGGGGAGAGTAGACACAGTGAAAGTTAAGTGAGAAATATTCTGGAAGCTGTCTATAAGATGACGAAGAAGTTCTCAGCACCCATCAACTTTTCTCCCTTTAGAAACAATCTTGTTAAAGAAGCACCCTGTCCCAGCTCCTGTCTCATCCATTCTAGGCATACCCACCTAGAAAGCCAGTCACCCCTTGTTCTTTCTTCAAGGCTCTCAGCATTGCTGGACTCAGTCTTCTAAGCCTGGGTCCTGGATCCCTCATGGGTGTCATTTTTCTGCAGAACAAAGTGTTCATCTACAGAGGGAAGGAGTACGAACGAAGAGAAGATTTCCAGATGCAGCTGATGAGCCAGTTCCCCAACTCAGAGAAGATGAACACAACCTCTGCACCTGGGGATGATGTGAAGAACGCCCCAGGCCAGTGTATCCTTGAAGAAGGCCCGCTGAGGGCTAGGCATGGGCAGCTCTGTAGGGATTTCAGCCCACAGAGCCCCATCTGAGCACATCAGGAGCTCTGCAGTGGTTCCTACCTAGGGACCAGTTGGATCCAAAAAACCCATTTCAGGAATCTGTCAGTATTGCAGAGATTGGGTCATTCATTCATTCATTCATCCATGCACTGAGTCCTATTAAGCCCAGTATTGCCCAAGATGCTGGTGATTACACACACAATGCAGTCTTATCTTCAGGGAGTTTACAGTCTGGCAAGTAAAAGAGACATTGAACAACCATTTGCCCCCCTAACTATGTATTTATAAAAATATGGTCAGTGCCAAGAGAGAATCGTGCAGGGTGCTGTGCAGGAGGGCAGGGAAGGATTCCTTGAGGAAGGTGCTGTTTGAGATGAGTGATCTGCTGAAGGGTTAGCAGGGAGATCATCCTTGTGCAAGGACCTTGAAGCAGGAAGGAACATGACAGGTTCCAAGAACTGAAATGTCTCCACATTGCTCTTAAAATAAGATCAAAACTCCTGCCTTAAGCCTGCCAGGCTGTCTGACTCCTATGGGTCTCTCAGTGTAATCACCAGCCCCTCTGGCCACACTAGCCTTGTTTCTGTTATTAAACATACTCAGCGGTCCCCACCTCTGGGCCTTTGCAGGATCTGTTCCCTCTACTTGGCATGCTTTCCCAGCTCCTTTCTCATTCATCATATCCTGACTCGATGAGGCCTTCAGTGGCCACCTTATCTAAATGGCCTTTTCTGAACACTTCATGATGCTCTTCACGACCCCTGTTTGCTTTCATTAGAGATCTGTCTCAATCTTTTGTGCTTCTTGAAGGTATACCTAAGCTGGACCACAGCTCCACGAGGGCAGAGACTTTGCTGTCTTTTCACTTCAGTGACTCCCATAGCCCACAGTGCCTGGCACAAAGCCAACTCTCAGAAAATACTTGTTGATTAATATAAAGACAAAGAAAAGAGAGAAAAGGACAAAGAAAGAGGATAGACACATAGAGAAAGGATGGAAGAAATGAAGCCTGAAGGAAGCCAGTTCCCAGGATCCAGAGAGGAGGGCTGGGGAGACAAGGACGATGCTAGTGAGGCTGCGTAGGGTAAAGGGGTTGTTCACAGGGCAGGGGCAGGACTCCTGGAAGCAAGCAGCATATAAATCCAAGGATAAGGCAGCCAAGTGGGGGGCACAGTGACCCAACCTGACTCCCCACATTGCACCCTTTAACACAAATTAAGTTACAGCCTTTAAAATGGGCCTGACAGGTTGCATGACTGGTCGGCTGAGTCTGCTGAACCTTACTCCAAATATTTTTCCCTTGGGTGATAAATATTCATCTGTAACCTTTTCATTATGCTCGCCTGCCCTTCTTGCCTGCTGTAGCATGGTTATTTGCAGGAGGAAATACAACTGTTGGAGGGGCCGGCTGGTTACAAATGTTGAATTTGGTTACAGGCGAGACACAGGATTAGTAAGAATGTCCTCCTAAGTGGACATCCTTGTGCTGAACAGCTCTGTGGCCTTTTTGAGAAGAGAGCACATGTGTTGCTGGGCTGGGGCTTCAGCACATGGCCAGGCATCCAGCCGCCTCCTCCAGGATGTGGTTTGTGGCCTTTTGTGTCTCTGGCTCCTTCAAGACAGGTTAAGAGTCTCCTCTCGGGCCAGAGCCAAGTGCTAGGAACTGTAGACATGACCTAAAACCTTCTCTAAACAGAGTTGGCAAGCTTTTCTGAAAAGGACCAGACAGGAACTATTTTAGTCGTTGTGTGTCACATGGTCTCTGTCCCAACTACTCAACACCATTGCCGCTGTGGGAGAGAAGCCCTGGATAATACACAAATGGATCAGTGTGACTGTGTTTCAATAAAACATTATCTATGAACCCTGAAATTTGACTTTCATAGAATCTTCACATATCACAAAATATTCTTTTTCCAGCCATTTAGAAATATGAAAGCTATTCTTAGCTGTGGACCTTAGAAGAGAGAGTGGTGAGTCAGATTTGGTCCTTGGGTCAGTTTGCCAACTCCTGCCTTAGCCTTACTTCATAACGGTTTTCCTTCTAGAAGAGGCCTTGACAATATTATTTGAGAAAGAAAATGGTTTTCCTGAATATTATATAATCCTTCTGGTTAGGTTTATTCATTTTTCTTAGTCTCTCTCTCTCTCTCTCTCTCTCTCTCTCTCTCTCTCTCTCTCTCTCTCTCTCTCTCTCTCTCTCTCTCTGTTCANTCTCTCTCTCTCTCTCTCTCTCTCTCTCTCTCTCTCTCTCTCTCTCTCTCTCTCTCTCTCTCTCTCTCTCTTTTCCTCTCCCCCCACCCCTGCCCCCTGACTCTCATTTACTCTAGAAGTACTCTTCACTCTTCAAAGATAAACAAATACCTAACATATTATTATGGGGCATGGCATGAGTTTATTATTATCAAGAATACACTGGGGTTACATTTTGGCCATTTCTTTTTGTGAGAGAATCATATCCTCTACCATGAGAAGGTTCACAATCTGGTGGGGAGGGACCTGGGAAGGAAAAAGAAAGGCAGCTGGAGAGAGAAGAGTCCTAAATACAAACAAAATGCTGTGGAAAGCAAGCAAGAAAACGCGAACTGAGTGAGGGGAAGTCAAGTGTTCTTGGATGTGACATTTGCCTAGAAGGAGACATGGTCAGGTAGGAAAATATTCCAAGCCAAGGTTACAGAATTTGCTGGACACCTAGAGATACTGGTTGGAAATAGATTGGAGTCATAGTGGGTCATTTGAATACCAACAAGAGGGATTTGTGGTAACTTAGTGGCAGGAAAGTCAGGCCCAGAAAAGTTTCTGGAGACATGGTAATCAGCAAGGAGAATAAAGGGATGAGAATTTGAAGATCTAAAGAGAGATGGATAAAGAAACCATGAAATTCAGAAAAGGAGAAGCAGACCTCAGGGATGGAACTAGAGATGAGTGCCTATGTTCATTTGATATGACATATTATCAGTTTAAATAAATAAAGGTCTAGAATATATGTAACAAAGTTATGGAGCCCCCTGGTGGTACAGGGAGTTGGGGTGCAGCACTGTGAGGCTATCCACAGTTTGATGGATCCCCAGTCAGAGAGCTAACCCACATGGTGCCACAGACCTCTCCTGTCTTACCCACTGCTCCCCTCAGCAGTGTATTTCAGTAGATCTCCCTGCTCTGCTCCCCACTCTGTCTCTGGTGACTTCTTTCACCCTCCCCCTACACCTCTGGCCAGTACCCCAGTTCTTGTATGCATAAATATATATATACACAAATACATATACATATATGACAAAGTTCTGGCCCACATTGCCCCTTTACTATGTCCTGTGCGCAAGGCATCACTGATCAATTGAACACTTTCATACTGAACCCTACAGGATTTTAAAATCCTGCCATAGACAGTTAATCTAAAATTCAGAGTTTGGAGTGCAAAATGGCATCTATTTGCATACTCTGAAGCAGGGATACTCACACTGAAGCAAACCTATCACCTTGGAGTCCTATAAAAATACAGGGTCTGACCTGGTAGGTCTGAGGGAATATCTGAGATTATTCACTTCTAATAAGCTGTCAGAAAACGCATACACTGTTGGCCAGTGAGTCACACTGAGTCAACATCTAGAATCAACGAACGTCAAGTTCCAGTTTAAAAGACCTAGGATAGGGCCTCCCGGTGACACAAGGGATTAAGCAACCAGCAGCCTCTGGAACACGAGTTTGGTCCCTGGCCAGGGAACTAACCCACATGGCACAGCAGACCTCTCTTGTCCTCCTCACTGCTCCCCTCAATAGTGTATTTCAGTCAATCTGCCTGTTCTGCTCCCCACTCTGTCTCTGGTGAATCCTCTCACCTCCCACAACTCTGGTCTACACCACAGCTCTCATATGCATAAATAAACCAATCTTTAAAAAAACAAAAAGGACCCAGGACAAACCTCTGCTCAGTTCTCAAACTGTGTGACCGTCAATAAGTTGCCTGGTTTCTTTGCCCTTCATGACCGTGTCTGTGAGGCAGAGGCGATTTACATAATAACTGCTCGGTAGAACTGGAGAGACAAAAGGAGACCAGGGAGAGATGTGCTCTACAATTGATGAAGAGCTATAATTCATTAGATAGCTTTATTGTTAATAATAACATAGCGATGACGATGATTAAAGACCACTAACCAACTCTTACCAGAGGCTGAGCCCTGGGTAAGTTTACAAGTAGCAGGCTGCTCTGATGAAGACCAAAGTGGCTACTAACTGTCCATTACAACCTACTTAGCAGCCAGCAACCTGACATCAGTCACTCAGTAAAAACCTGGCCCCAGAAAGTCTGGGCCATCTGGAAAGTCTTAGCCACTCTTGGAACTGTTCCCTGCTGTGAGACACCCGTGTGAGCCCTTAACCACAGCGTCCCAGACATCCAGTGTTTCACTGTCCAGCCCGTCTTGGATGAACACCCCAGGTTCAAGAACAAGCCAGTGCCTGACCAGATTATAAAGTAAGAGCCGGGACTCACTGGAAGGAGGGAGGGGAAGAAAATACCAGGGGACCACCACGCTGAGCTGGATAGGCCCCAGTGCCATTCTAGTTTCCTCTCCTTAACCAGTCTGCTTCTGCTTAAGAAGTCCCTTTCCTCCCAGGACAAGAAACAGCTCCAAATTGTTTCCTGGGCTTCGCCCCCTAAAAAGGCTGGAGCCAGAGAAGGGAGGGAAGAGCGAGGATGTGGCTCTCTTTGCAGCACATGGGTCCTTGGCGGGCATGGGTGTTGATGAGGTTCGTTGAGTTGGATGTGGAGAGACTGTTGCTCAAGGCAGTTCTAGGGTGGTCCCGAGGACGTCACAACAGAGAGTATTGTTTGGGCAAGGTAAGAAAAGGGGCAATACTCACACTGAGTCAATTGTCCCAAAAGGACAGCTTTCCAGCACTTGTTGAGGGCTGCGCCAACGATACATGTGTCAGAAGATGCTAAAGCGCATTAGAGGAAGCAGCATCAGGTGTCAGTCTGTTTTTGAGATTGCAAGGCCAGTGATAAGGCCATGAGGCAGGGGTCTGTGGGGCACGAGGCCGTACCCCTCCCAGCTGCCCGGCTCATCCCCCACTGATTCCCCAATCTAGCACCTTGAGTGCCTTATTAAAAGGCCTCTCCTCTTGGAGGTCCAGTCAGAAGTAGGAGCTCCTTTGTGAGAAGGGCCCCTTACTTCAGAGAGATGTGCCCCCAAGGACCTCCCCTGGTACTTGTGGTTGAGCAGGTGTACCTTGACTTTGATCTCAGCCTCCCTTCTTGGTCAGCCATCAAGGGCAGCAGACAGCAGTTCTACGTGTAGGCAGCATCCTGTTCCCATGAGAGAACCCCCTAGAGAGCCAGGAAATGCAATTCTGGGGGTGACTGGGACTCTTAAAGAAATCCTTGGAATATACCCGTGGGTATTTTACCTGAGGTAGATCTAGATCTAGATCTTTCATTGAGGGCACAGAAAATGATGACCTGCAAGTCTGCATGCATTCATGCTAGAATTCCAGCTCCTTAGATACCCTCGGGGGTTCTCTATTGTCAAGAGGTTGTAAGAATGGTCTACCTCCTACTTCAGCTCGCAAGAAAAGCCTGATTTTCAGTACTGCATCAAGGCCTACGCCAGCCTGGTTTACTTCAGTGGACCTCCCGGGAGTACAGGGTCAGATCAGGTTCTGTATCAGCCCCAGGCATGCCACCGGGAACCTCACCCTCTTCTTGTCTTTCAGCTTTTACAAATCCAACTACGTGCAAAGGTTCCACTACTCCCGGCCAGTGCGCAAGGGGACCGTTGACCCTGAGAATGAGTTTGCCGTGAGTATCTCTCCACCTTGGGGCAATGCACATTACCTTGGGCCACCTTTATCAACTGGAGGGTGCCCTGGCAACCTCAGGACAGGAGAGAACTGGATCCAAAGTCTGAGAAGGCAAAACTAACATCACTGATAGACTCCTCAGCCCTGGGTTAAAACGTACTGGGTGTAGTCGAGGGAAAGCTAAAGTTCTCATTGAGAAAGAATTCTTATAGGTAGGGTGGGAGTGTGTTTCTGGGTCTTGCAGCACGCTGATTTGGGGTGGACAGAGGCCTGGGTCCCCACCAAGCTTCTCTGAGAGTCAGCTTTCCCAAGTCTTGCTTTCTTGCCCGTGTCACCCCTTGCCGGTGGACAGTCCATGTGGATCGAGAGGACCTCCTTCACGACTGCCTACAAGCTTCCAGGGATCTTGCGCTGGTTCGAGGTGGTTCACATGTCTCAGGTGAGTCCACGGCCCTCAGGGCTCGCCCTGCCCTGCTGGCAGATAGGATTCAGCTACCCTCAGACCTCCCCACTGACTGGAAAGGGGATAGATAAGCTCTTGTTCAAACCACCTGGGGAGCCCCAGAATTTCAGTGCAGGAAGGCACCTGAAAGAGCATCCACATTATCTGTCTTTACATTTTTTATTAAGCATCAGATAATGTTTTTCATATTTTTTGTAAGCATCAATTGTTTTTTTCCTCACAAATGAAGCCTCCCTTCAAATCCAATAATAAAGTTGGTAAATGGGGAGCTGCTGTAATTGGGTGCAGTGGTGCTGGAGCTCCCCACACTGAATCACCCCTCCAATTCTCTCAACCCAGCAGTCATTTGGGGCATCTCTGCAGAAATCCATTATGAACCCATTTTTATGGTTAGATAAACTGAGGCCCAGATAAAGGAAATGACACGGAGTCAGGCCTGGCTAGCATGCAACATTTGAACTCTCTTATGAAGAGAGCAGGTATTTTATTTCTCAACATACTTCAGGATCAACATACCCTTAGTTTAGGACCCTGCAGATCCTAGGATACAGGAGAAAGGTCAGGGTGGCCATCCAGAAACCTGCAAAGTGGGGACTTCTTCAGAGTGTCTTATTTATTTATTCATTCTACAAATATTTAATGAGTGCCTCACACATGTTAAACCCTGTTCTAAGAGCTACAGATGTTGCAATGAAATTTACATTCTACTGAGAAAGACAGACTAAAAAAAGCAAAGTAAATATATGTCAGATGGTGATAACCACTATTGAGAAAAATTAAAAAGAAAGATAATAGAGGAAGGGTCGCTATTTTAAGTAGGGTGATCAGAAAAAGACTCCCCGCTAAAATGGTTTTGGAGCAAATGCCTGGAGGACACGAGGGAGGGGTTCATGCAGATATTGACAAGAAGGGTTTTGTAGCAAAGGACTAGCAAGTGCAGAGGCTCTGGGGCCAGTAAATGCTTGCATCTGAATCAGAACGAGGCGGGATGAAGTAGGAGTCTGAGATACCACATCATGTAGCACCTTCTGAGCTGCTGTAAAGTCTTGGCTTTTCCACTGAGTGACTTAGATCCTGAGCAGAAGAGGGACATGGCCTGAGTGAGCTACAGTTTCATCAGCATTGAAATCAGCTCTCTCCAGTCCTGGATGCCCCACAGCAGCCTGTAGCCCTCCTTTCCCAGACACAGCCTAGATCTTGGGAAAATATAATCACGATGATATCAGCAAACACTGAGCAAGTGCTCAACCATTCACATGTGTGAGCTCCCTAAAACCCCTCAACAGCACTACGGGGTAAATATTGCTCTTCATTTTACAGATGAATAGAACTGAGGTGTACAGTGAGTTAGTGGGCTGTTCGAGGTTAGTAAAAGAGGTGGGTTTGACAGCAATCTGCCATATCAGGCACCTGGACTGGGCTCACCCTCTCCTTCCTTCTCAGTGCACCCTCAGTCTACCCTAGCATTAAGTAGTGCCCTGGAGAGGAGGAACCTATCCATGCCTTTTGATTATGGGATATTTGCTTTTACAAGTGTTCCAGGCACTGAGTCTGGGACTCTAGCATCACCCCACTTCATTCTCACAAATCCTGTGAAATACATACTAGTATTAATCCCATTTTTGAATTGAGACACCAGAAACTTCCTATCCATCTGTAGCCTTTACCCATTGGCCCTGGCTCTGCCCTGTCCTCAGGACGTCCTCAACTCAGCACCTCCTCATCAGCTTCCCTACCAGACTGTAGTCAAGTTCAGGAGCGCCTGCCTGCACACCCATACACCGCCACCATGGGATTTCCCCCCAAATAACCTAGCACCTCCTAATAGACTATGGAAATTATCCCTTGTTTATTTTGAAATATACTAAAATAGAACCTGGGAAAGATAGAGATTTGTCCATTTCGTTCCCCACCATATGTCCGAGCACCGATAACGGTCCCAAGCCCATAACTGGTGCTCAGGTGTTTTTATTAAGTGAATCAGTGAGTCAGTTAATATGCAGAGACCCACAATGTCTGAACCAGTTACCTTACTCTGTGGACTAAGGATTCTGAAGTTAGGAAGGAAATCTTGAGAATTTGTGTTTTATTTCTCTTATCCTATTACCCTCTTTGGAAGCTAGGAGGTTGGAAAACCTCCAAAGAGCTGACCAGAGTGAATTGAGCTCTAACAAGCCTCTCTAGGTTGAGTCCCCCAGAATGTCAGATGCAAAAGTTTAATGCTGCCAAACGAGTGGATTTATTTTTTTTTTATTAATATATTTTTTTTAATTTACATATACTTGCCATCAGTTGTAACCCCCATGTATTCCCCATCACCACCTCACCAGTGCACCATCACCTCAGTCCCTCGTGCTCCCATCTTCCCTCAACCTTTTCCCTCCCCTCCCCACCAAGTGTCCCCAGTCTGTCCTTGTCTCCTCATTTTTGGTTTTTGTGTCTTTATTGCTGTTATTGTTATTATTGTTGTTCTTATTCCTTTCCTTAATCCTTATTTGGTTCTCTTATGTTCCTCCTAAGGGAGGAACCAATGAGTGTATTTCTAAGCCCTTATTTTTGTGTTACATGAGTTGGAACCTTATTCTGTGTTGTTTCTTTCATGGATTGTCATCGCTATGGTACTGTTTGTACCATGTGTGCTTTCTAAGGGATTCCAGTTCTGCTTATTGGGGCCTCTTTCCTTGTTCTTGGTCTTGAGAACAAGTCCCTTCACAAGGAGCCCCGATCTAGGGCTCTGAGAGCAAATTTAATTCTGTCATTAGGAGCTATATGATGCTAGACACACGTTGTATGTGTCTCTGGGCCCTAGTTTTCATCATCTTTAAAATACAGAGTGCAAAAGTATGGAATGTCAGAGCCGAAAGGGACTCTAGAGGTCATTTAGTGAAAGAGCTATAAATTCAAATACCTCCAGAGCCCAGGAAGCTAATGTAAGTATGTGCAATGTAAGTTTGTGACTACATTAAGGTCACAAAGAATTTTGGTAGCTGTGACAAAATCCCTCGAATGAGTTAGATTTTAAAAAAAAGAAGAAGTTGTGATGGTGAAATGATAGAACTCTCCAGGCCCAGCTGGGTCTACCTACCTACCCATCTCCAAATAGCAGTCCCTCTCCGCTTCATGTTTAACACTATTATTTTGTATATGAGGAAATGAGGCTCAAAGGTGGGATTTGACCTGCCAAGGTCATCAGCTACACAAGTCAGATGTCATAATAAGGTGTGTCTGGTGCAGCTCTCAGGATCCCTGAGGATTTAATTAGGTGATATGGGGCCTTTGAAGATGATGAAATCCCCACTTGATTAAAAGGCATTACCATCACTTTCTCTTTTGGCTGATGCTTCCCCCATTATTTCCAAAATATTATTTTCTCCTGATCGTGCATTTTCCACTCATAAAAGGTTGCATGGGGGCTATATACCTCTACTGAGAGAGCTTGGGAAAGAGACTACAGTTCTGAGGGCTTGACGAAGCCCCAGAAGCCAGTTTAAGGCAAGTTTGGTAGCAGAGCTTGATCTGTGTGTGGTGAGAGCAGCCTACCTTTGGAATCAGGAACACTTAAGATCCCTCGGGCCCACCCTGGTGGCACAGTGGTTTAAGCAATGCACTGTGAAGCAAACCGAAGCCACTGCAGCATGAGTTCTATCCCTGCTGCCGGCCAGGGAGGGGACCCACATGGCACAGCAGACCTCTCCTGCCTCACCCAATGCTCCCCTCAGCAGTGTATCTCAGTCAAATCTGCCTGTTCTGTTCCCCACTCTGTGTCTGGTAGATCTTTCACCCCCCGCACTTCTGGCCTGTATCCCAGTTCTTGTACGAATAAAAAAATAAATCTTTAAAAAAAGAAAAAAGCTCCCTCCCCAGCTTTGTCATCATCTGCCCTTGGGCAGGAGATTCAACCTGTTGTTGGGGAATTAACTGAGTAGATACCAGCCATGCCCAGCATGGGCAGGGGCACAGGGGCATGTGGTAATTGAGCCACGTCCTTTATCACCATCATAGCTGCTATCAGCTGCTGACGTGCAAGCCTTCCACAAATACATCTCCCCCGTCACTCTGCTCTGACGGGTATGTCCTCATTCTACACAAACGCCCATAGGTATGAATCCAAAGGAACTGTCGTTCTCATTCTGTTCCTGTGGTTATAATGAGGCTAAAGATTTGGGGATTCAAAAATAGCTTCAGAAATGAGGAAGAAAGCCAATCAATAGGACCTTCCATTTTTAATGACTTGCCTTAAAGCCACATCTTTGAGACTTGCCAGGCTATTATTAAAATCCAGGTGTGGTGCTAGGCTCCATCCAAGTGGTCGTGATGGATTTTCCTTAGAACTCGGTTTAGAACTGGGCTCAGAAAGGCCCCTGCAGGGTGGAGAGAAACTAGACCACAGATTACAGTCAGTGGGATCTGGATGGCAGCCCCAGCGGGCCAAGCAGCCTCCCCCTCCAGTTCAGAGTGTGTGTGGACATATGTATGTATATATGCACATGTGTGTGATGTATGCGTGTGGATGTGTGTAGGAATATGCAGCCATGTTTCTGTGAAGTCATGTGCATGTGTATACATGTATGTGTGACAGAGAGTAATAGTGACAGAGTGTGTACTCCTGGGTCTCTGTCCCTGCAGAGTAGCCATCTTCAAAAATGTCCAGAAACAAGGGAATTCACAGAATCCCCAGATTTCACAGAAATACAGGGAAATGGTTTAAAATGATGACCAAGAGGGATCTCCCTGGTGGCACAGTGGGTTGAGCGCTGCACTGTGAAGCATCTGCAGCCACGGCAGCACGAGTTCGATCCCTGGCCAGGAAGGGACCCACATGGCACAGCAGACCTCTCCTGCCTCGCCTGCTGCTCCCCTCAGCAGTGTATTTCAGTAGGTCTGCCTGTTCTGCTCCCGGCTCTCTATGGTGAATCCTCTCACCTTCCACAACTCTTGTCTGTACCCCAGCATAAATAATTAAATTTTTAAAAAATGATGACTGAGAATCTACCTAGAGAACCTGACTCTGGTGTTCTCATATCCCAGAAGCTGTAAAAGCTAGCAGGTTGTGTTTTTTAAAAAATGAAAACAAAAAACTCTGCTATTAGTGTCATATTATTTCAACTAATCTTTACTACATACCCAAGTAGGCAGGCACGGTATTACCATTTCATGGATGATAAAATGTAAGTTCCCTTCCTCCATGAAATTTTCCTGTATTGCTTATTCCTGCACTCTGGCCCACACCTGATCCAGCCAGTGAGTCTTCCCTTCTTAGGACAACTGCTACTCTCTGTCCTAACACCTGCAGAATTTAATGATAACAGTTACCAGCCACTCTCTGAAAGTAGGTTTTCTTATCTTCATTTTATCATCAGTCAACTGAGTCTCAAGGGTTAGGAAACTTACCTAAGATCACACAGCTAGAAAAAAAGTAAACATGGCAGAACTGAGATTTTCATTCAGTTTTAATTTATTTAATTTTGTTCAGGAGTCAGTAAACTTAGTGGTCTGTGGGTCAGATTCCACCTGCCACCTATGTTTGTATATAGTTTCTTCCCCCCCCCCTTTTTTTTTTAAATCCAGGCATTGCTTTTATTTTATGGTGTTCAAAGGAGTTTTAAAGAGAACCTGTGCTTTTATGGACTTAGGGAAATCATTCCTTTTTTTTTAATTTTTATTTATATATTTTTGATATGGACTGTGGTCCCATGGGTTTCCCACCACTGTCTCACCAGTGCACCATCACCTCAGTCCCTTAGTGGAGCAGTGGGGCTCATGTATTTACATATTGCCAGTAGCCTCTTTTGCTTGCTGATAACAGAGATGAGCGGTCTCCACAGAGACTGCCTGGCCCATGGATCTTAAAATATTTGTTATCTTGTTTTTTTGCAGAAAAAGTTTGCAGATCCCTTGTTTGACTTGCCACTCTAGGACCCATTCTCTCTCTTTTCTTTTTTTTTTTTCTTCTAAAGATTTATTTATTTATGCATATAAGAGCTGGGGTACAGGCCAGGGTCTCAGGAGGTTAGAGGATTCACCAGAGACAGAGTGGGGAGCAGAAAGGCAGATAGACTGAAATATGCTGCTGAGGGGAGCAGTGGTTGAGGCAGGAGAGTTCCGCCACACCATGTGTGTCCCCTCCCTGGCCAGGGATCGAACTCATGTGCTGCGGATGCTTCACAGTGCAGTGCTCAAGCTGCTGCGCCACCAGGGAGGCCCTAGGACCCATTCTCTTAAAGAACCTTACTTTTGCTAGTTAGTACTTGATAAGTGTTCTGTCTATTGCTTCTAAGAGATGTTGGGGAGATGTTAGTTTATTTTCTCAGCTGAATAGATTCAGAAACTGAATCTGACATTATTTTTGGAGTCCATTGGTTTGGAGAGCAGGGTTCTTGGGTTCACTCTGGGAAAGGTTTCACCAGAGCTCCCCTCTCAGCTACATGCAGCGAGTTCCCCAGGGGAGTTTCTCCATGAAGCAGAGATGTAAGTTGTATTTAAAAGAGCAGGTTTATTAGAGAAAGAGACAGAAAGGTAAAGTACACTTGTATAGACACAAGCAGGCAGAAAGAGCTGTCTCTAAAGGGACAGGCTTGCTGAGAGAAGCCTGCACAGTTGCAGGCAGGTAGCCTGGAGGAGAGCTGCCTTCACTGAGGGAGGTCAGTGATGAGAAGCCCCAGTAGGATGCAGGTCACTGTCTGCCAGAAAGGTGGCTGCCCTGCAGAAGAGAGTTGGTGAAAAGAAGCACCTGCATAGTCACAGGTGGGCAGAAGGATGGCTGCCCCGTTTTGAGGGCCACATTAGGTTGTATTCTCTTCTTTTGGTTGGGAGAGGCTCATCTTTGTGAGTGGTTAGATGCTGCCAATTTGGGACAACTATGCAGAGCCAAAAAGAGATCAGAGATTCCACAGTGGACAGTCTCCATATCTTTACCCTCAGGTCTGTTCTCCCAATACTCCCTACAGCTAGGGTCTTATGCCTTGTGATAAGACACTGATGCCTAGGACCTTGATTTCTACAGCTGGTGTATAGTCCTGTTATTCCCTCTACCCTGCCTCCTCATGTGAGCCGTGTTTTAGTCTAGTCTTGTGATGCCTCCTTCTTATCCTCCATTAAATCTACCTTGGAAGTGACCACATCATGCATCAGACTTAGGACCACTATGCATCAGGGTCAGGCTGGGTGACCACATTGCTAGCCCTTCTCGCTGAGACCTCACATGCAGAGTGCACTGGCAGTAGCAACAGTTTGCCCTGGAGCATGTTTTCACTTGGGAACTAGGGAGAGAAAATCCTTCCTGGAGCACCCAGCCTCTGAAACCCAGCAAATACCTGACACTGTCTGCTCTGCCTCCCTAGGGAAATCCCTTTCTCACTAAGCAGAAAGTCAGCCTGTCTTTCCCTAGACAGCAGGCAGCCCCCAGAGCTCACTAATTGCAGTAAGAGCCCACTACAGTCCCTTGGGGAGTAGCGCCTCATTTGAATCCCAACTCCAAAATGAAATCAATACCAATCATTATATCTATTTTTAAAGCGACCTTATGCCTTCTCTTCCTGCGATCTCATTTTCAACAGACCACAATTAGTCCTCTGGAGAATGCCATTGAAACCATGTCCACAGCCAATGAGAAGATCCTGATGATGATAAACCAGTACCAGAATGATGAAAGCCTCCCCATTAACCCACTCTCCATGCTCCTGAATGGGATTGTGGACCCTGCTGTCATGGGGGGTTTCGCCAAGTATGAGAAGGTAAGGGCTTCTACTTTGCAGAAACTGATGGGGGCAGAACAGTGGCAGGAGGGCCCAAGGGGCAGACACATCACACGTCATTCATCTTGATGTGACTTTTTGCCCACCAAAGGAAAATCTGAGGTTGGTTAGGCCTTCTAGAGTTTTTACAACATCCCTCTCATCTTCTTTCCACCCTCGTTGTCACATGCTGATAGAATAGGAAGGAGCTGGGGCCAAAAGAGCCCCTTATCCCAAGCTGCTCATCACAAAATCTCTGGGATGACTATAAGCCAGGCCACAAAGTTCTAGGAGCCACAAATCAAAGAGATGGATAAACCCACCTCTTTCACTGATGACTTGAAATAACCTCTACAACAAAATAAAACCCAGAATCTGTGAAACTATAGAAAGAACAAGAGACAACTCTAGTAGAAGGCCTAGAGTTTATCCAGGTCATAAACTCCCTTTACATTTAAGCCATTGATTTTGATTTTGAGCTTCCTAGTGTCCATGGCAAAAATGGAAATGTTATATTAGGTAAGCCACATTATCCACTGAGAAAAAATTTCCCAGTAAAAGAGCATAGCTCTCTCTGGCATTGAAGTGTAATACAAAGTTATCTGATTTTTCACCTAGCCCATGCATTAATAAGACATTGAGGGGAATGGACTCCTCATTTTAATAAATCTCATGATGAATTTCCTACTATCCTTTCTTTTACATTCATTGATGTAAAACTAAGACTACAACACTCTAGTATAATTTAAGAACAGTAATTCCATCCAGCTACGCTCAAATACCCCAATTAGTCATCATTGGTAACCCTTTGTTCAACTTTTAAGGATGATACATCTGTATATATGTGTGCACACATCAAGACATTAGCCCTGTAAAGAGACAGGAGCTGCCAGTTTCCCAGGCAAGGAGAGATGTGGTGAGGTGAGCTGGAACACCTAGAAGTTGAAAGTCCTGACTGAGTGCTCTTCCCTGGGGCAGTGCTCAAACTTGGATGTGAATCAAAATCTCCTAAGGGGCTTCTTGACGCATACAATAGCCATCCTATCCCTGGGGGATCTGGTTCACTAGGTCTGGGTGAGCCCATGAATGTACATCTCTAATAACTTGCCAGGTGAGACTGATGCTGCTGGTCTGTGGACCCCACTTGGGGAACTACTTGTGTGAGGTTTGTGTTCCATTTCCACGGATACTAATCTGAGCCCACAGGAAGAGAAAAAGTGTCCCTACAAGCCCTTGCCCCTTCTAATACTTGTGACCTCATTCTTGCCCCCTCAAATGGAATCTTATCCAAGTGCCACAGAGATGGATTGCGGAGTCCTTGCCAAATGAGCAGGAAATCTAACACCTGCCTGTCTTCCCAGGCCTTCTTCACTGAAGAGTACACCAGAACCCACCCTGAGGACCAGGACAAGCTGAGTCGCCTCAAGGACCTGATTGCATGGCAGGTAAAGCAGAGCTGGTTTGGGGACAAGCAGCCACACTTCCTTTCTCTCCCGGGAGGGTTCAGGTTCACTTGCCCTCAGGGATCCTCTGCCTGAGATGCAGGTACTCTGTCCCCCTGGCCCTGGGCTCTCACCTTCTCTGCCTTTCCTTCTCACCTGAGGAGGCTCATCCTGCAACCTGAATGGGGGGCCCAGCACCCAAAGGGGCTGTGTAGCCACTGTATGCTGTGCTGCCATTGCTAAAATTGCTTTATTTGATGTCAAATTCAGGAGGTGTTTTTTCCCAGTGGGACTGAAACTAAAGTCACCCCCCCCCTTACACCTCCACCACCGCCTTCCCCCCACAGTCAGCAGGCGCCAATCAGATAATAGAAGACACCAGCCCCCACCTCTCCTCTTCCTAAGGCTGACCCAGTTTGTTGCAGATAATGCTCAGATGGATATCAGGTTTGGAAAA
This sequence comes from Galemys pyrenaicus, assembly GCA_019455555.1. Lineage (NCBI taxonomy): Eukaryota > Metazoa > Chordata > Mammalia > Eulipotyphla > Talpidae > Galemys > Galemys pyrenaicus. The sequence goes on along the minus strand of JAGFMF010011606.1, from coordinate 4,320,489 downwards.
TAATTGAGGCCTTTATTTGGCCAGTGTTGGGTCAGAGGGCCTGCATTCAGCACTAGCTGCTCAGCCCTCTGGAGCCCAGCCAGAGGACTTGGAAAGCGGCTTCTGCCCGCCTGCTGCTGGCTGTTGTGATGGGCTTGTCTTCTTAGAACTTTCTCTCAGTGCACCCTTCTCCCTACCTTCCTCTGGCTCTCTTGCCTGTGTTTTCTCTCCCACCCCTCTCCTCTCCTCTGGGTCTCTTGCTCTCTCACTTTCTAGAAGTGAAACAATCCATCAAACCACCCCATCCCCCACCTAGCCACATTCAAAGAACCAGCCTCCCCCCTTCTCAAAGATCTCCCTCCATGAACCCCAGCACCCAGAACACAGGCTCCAGAAGACTGGGGTTGGAGGGAGGTAGGATGGGAGCAGGGCAGCAGTTAGCAGCTGCCTGTCCTCCCTCTCTCCCTTCTTGCCAGTCACTGTGCAAAGAAAAGCAAGCTATTGTGGTGGGGAGTTTTTGTTACTCCAGGGAAATCAGGGAATGAGAAGCATTGGGTGCAGCCTCTTTTCTTAAAATAAGGATTCCTAATTCAGGTCCTTCTCTGCCTCTGCCAATTTATGCAAAGTGAGGCTTTAAAAATGAAACACCAAGCACTGGTCGCACAGATGTACTTTCTGAATGCATCTTATAGGTCTGGAATTTTCTCTCCCTTCTTACCTTGTGTCACCTGTGAAATCCAGATATTCCCCCAAGATCCCCAGCCTCCTGAGGTCAGCATGACCTTTAACACTCTGTGACATTTCTCCTCAACCCCCAACTCAGGCAGCCCTAAGACCCAATTCTGACTGGTTCACTTCTTAGATATTCTGGGGGTGCCCCAGAGAAAGCTAATGTGTCAAAAATGTGTCTATTGTTTGGGTGTCACTCTCCATCCATGTCACAGCCCTGCACCTCTCCGCTGTGGGTGTCTTGACACCTGGTAGTTAATTCTCCATGCTATGTACACCACACCCAAAGCATGGACCCTGGTCTCAGCACAGCTAATACCAGGCCATGTCTTCTAGGAATTTCTGCCAAAGTCTAGGAGCTAATGGAGGGGCACTACAAACAAGAAGGAAGACTTTGAGAGCAGATATTAAGCATTACAGCTTCAGTCATTAACTAGGCTTCTTTAGACAGCGCCCCTTAGTGGTCGCCTTCCCTATCACACTTCTCCCCCCTACTCGACCCCGAAGTCCCCTGACACCATATTATATGTCACCACCACTCAACCCCTCAAAGGAGATTGCCCTGAGCCATGTCCTTCTGTCCAGAGACAGGCACCCTAACTATGGGCACACTTCAAAAATGCTACCCTGCTCACGGTGAAAGCAGCTGTCTTACAGTATCACACTCAGCAAATGAATTCTTCCTTATCCATCCCATTGATTCCTGCAACTTGTTTTTTTTTTTTTAAAGGAGAACTTGCTTTTTATTTATTTTTTAAAATTTTTTATTCTATTTTTTCTCTTTAATTTATATGTATTTGACATCAATTGTAATCCCCATGAATTCCCCATCACCACATCACCAGTGCACCATCACCTCAGTCCCCCGTGCTCCCATCTGCCCTCAACCTTCCCCTTCCCCCTCTCTGCACCAAGTGTCCCCGATTTGTCCTTGTCTTTTCATTTTTGGTTTTCGTGTCTTTATTGTTATTATTATTATTGTTCTTATTCCTTTCCTTGATCCTCCTTTGGTTCCCTTATATTCCTCCTAGAGGAGGAACCATCTGGTATTTTTCTTTTGCCTTATGATTTATTCGCTGAGCATAATCCCTTCCAGTTCCATCCATGTTTCTATGAATGTGTCTAGTTTTTCTTTTTTGATTGCTGAGTAGTATTCCATCGTGTATATGTACCACAGCTTCCCGAGCCACTCATCTGTTTTTGGGCAATTTAGGTTGTTTCCAGGCCTTACCTATTGTAAAGAGTGCTGCTATAAACATAGGGGTGCAGGTATTCTTTTGAATCAATGTATTTGTGTCTTTTGGGTATATTCCTAGGAGTGAGATTGCTGGCTGCAACTCGTTTTTAACCAGGCAGCAGAACATAATGCTGGACAAAATTGGGCCCATTCGCTATCTTCTTGGATCTCAATTCTAGGTTGGATCTTGGTTTTGAAAAGTCAAATACACTTTGAATTTTTTTTCAAACATGAGAACCTTGAATTTCAAAGGGGAATGAATGTATTTGCACCTCATCTAGCAACTTAATAAAAGCTAACATTTTCAAAGCAAAGTTTTTGTGTTCAAGCCTTTATCAGTTGCAAGATGACTGCTTCTTAATATTTTTTCTTTGTAAATATTTTCTTTATATTTATTGGTATGAAAAATATTTATAGTGGATACTTTTAAATGTTTTGTGGAATAGGCAAAAAAGTGAATATAAAAATACATACAGGAAACAAATTTCCCGCAAAGCGTATCTCCGTGTGACTTCCACCAGATGAAGAAGCACTCAGAGCCCATCCTGTGTCTTCTTTTGGTCATTATTCCCCTTCGGCAAGGCTGACCACTGTTCTACTTAAAAGCAATAATCATGTCCTTGCTTTTTGAAAGGGAAAAGATTTTACCACCCAACTACTCATTTCTGAACACTGCAGTTTACTTTGCTTATTTGTGACCTATATAGAAATGAGCCCATACGGTGAACATTCTTCTGTTTCTTATTTTGCTCAAATAGAATTCATTAATTTCATTGTATATAATATTATACACCTATTGGTATTTTTGCTACTGTAGAGAAGTCTATGCAGTTGGGTTATATGACTGTGCCAAAATACGTTTATTTATTTTTCAGCTGCTAGAGCTTTGGTTTGATTTCAGTTTGAGGCTGTCACACAAGCAGGCTGTTCTAAACATCTTTGTATATGTCTTTTTGACATACAAACACACAGTTTCTAGTATGGAATTGTTCTATCATAATATATGAGAATATCTGGTTCTAGTAGATACTGCCCGACTTCTGTCTCCACAAGTTAGTCTTCCTTGTTCTTGAACACATAAGTGTTATTACACTAAATGCTGTTGTGTGTCTGGCTTCCTTGGTTGAATATAATGCCTTTGAGACTCATCCAGACTGCCACATAGATGAGAAGTTTTTCTTTTTTGTTTCCATCGTAAGAATATACAATATACCAATAATGAGCCTATTTGTTTATCCATTCTTATGGTGGTGGACATTTGGGTTATTTTTCCAGATACTCTGATTCCTCCCACATCCCAAAGATGTGCACATGATGTACACTGGTGTGTCTCAGTTGTCCCAGTCGGAGTGAGATTGTGTGTGTATGTGTGTGTGTGTGAGACATGATGTGCCCTGTGATGACATGTGTGCCCTGGACAGGAGTGTTCTGTCCAGGATGGGGTTCTTTCTTGTGCCCTCCCTTGTCAGGAGATGTTCTGCCCTCTGAGATCCTTTACTAGAATAAACGGGTTGGAAAATAAATGAATGAATGAATGAATGAGTACAAATGATTGTAGACTATTAAAACTAATTTGGGTATTTATTTTTATTTTTTAAAGAATCGTTTATCTATTTGTGCATAGAAGAGCTGGGGTAAAGGCCAGAGGTGCGGGGGAAAGGATGCACCAGAGACAGGGTAGGGAGCAGAACAGGTGGATTGACCGAAATACACTGCTGAGGGGGAGCAGCCAGTGAGAAAGGAGAGTTCTGTTGCATCATATGTGAGTCAGCTTCCTGGCCAGGGATGGGGGATCGCACTCAGGCGTTGTGGTGATAACTCTGATACTTAACCCCTACACCACCAAGGCGCCCCCAATTTGGGTCTTTACTTAGAAGTTTGGTGATGTTTTTGTGACCAGAAATATGCCATAGGAACCTAACTCTTGTTTATGTCAATTAGTGAAATTAGTTTTGTTACACGCCATTTTGCTTAAATCCAAAGTTTCCAGAACCTACTGATGATGCCAAATGAGGACTTAATCTACAAACTTCCTCAACGGTTCCCTCTAGTGGTAGCCAGAAGGTTAGGCTGCTCTCCTTGTATCTACCATTTAAACTGCACCAATGGACTTTAGGTCAGAGAAACAGATTCCTCTCCTGTGCTCCTTGCTCTGTCCCACAATAGATTCTACAACAGGACATATCCCGTTAGGTCTAATGGGGTATCCAGCCATCCTGTGGCACAAGAGCAGCTGGAGGTCTTTCTCCCCCTTCTTGAGCAACCCCTATTCCCATGGCTGGGGGCTCTGCAAGAAGTCTCAGAGGGCCCTAAGGCCCTTGATGAGACTTCAGCAGGTGCGGTAGACTCAACCGCGTGCGTAGTCTGGGTCCAGGCTGAGCCCAGAGGGCCAAACTCTGGCTCATCACTTACTACCTTTCTCTCCAGATCCCCTTCCTGGGAGCTGGGATAAAGATCCATGAGAAAAGGGTATCTGAAAATCTGCGGCCCTTCCACGACCGGATGGAGGAATGTTTCAAGAACTTGAAAGTGAAGGTGGAGAAGGAATATGGTGTCAGAGAGATGGTAAGGCTGTCCCTGTAGCCCAGAGGAGTGAGATGGTGGGACCAGGGTGGGAGGACAGTGGGTCATGGGGACCACAGCTGAAGGAACCCAGCATAGGAACCTGCCCTCCTGGATTGATCATTGGATGAATCCAGGGGAAATTAAGCCCTTAGCACTCAAAGGACCCTGTTAAGAATACAAGCTACATTGATAAAGCACCTACTATGTACCTGGTTGCTAGAAGCACTTGCCATCTCCTAGGACACTTAGTCCTCAGAACAAGCCTGGGAGGTGGGAGTGGTCTTGACCCCTTGGGTCTCTTCTAGAAGTTCAGAGGTCTCAAGTAGCCTGCCAAAGGCTACACAGCTATGAGGCAAACTAGAATTGTAGCTGGCTCTACTGGTCTCCAAAGCCAGTGCTTTTGGTCACTCTGCCTACAGAGAGCATTGACCTGGTGCTTGCAGGGACAACTGGCCCAGTCTTCTAGCTAACAGATGGGGAGAGTGATGCCCAAAGGGGGCTGTGCTGCTAAAAGAGCCTAGAGGTAGACCCCAATCTCTTATCTTCTGATACAAGAATGTTCCCTTGAGACAGGCCACCTCTTCCAGCACACCCTACATGACACCCCGATGCAATCCTGACCTCAGCCACCCAGAGATGGGTCAGATTTCATAGACTCCATGAGACTCCCCTCGCTAAAGACACCAGGGATTCCAAGCCACCTACACTTTTTACCAGCTGTTTACAGATGTGAATATTCTCAGTGCCCCCAGGGTTGATAATTCCACAGTTCTCAAGAGAGCACTATTCTTATGACTACAGTTTTGTTATAAGGGTACAACCCAGGACCAGCCAAATGAAGAGATGCTTAGGCTGGGTTCTGGGCAGGTCCCAATCATTAGCCTCTGTGTCATCAGGACAGGTCACCCCACTGTCCCCACTGGCATATCGTATGACTACTGACCGGAAAGCTGGCCCGAGCCCAGTGTCCTCAGTTTAATTGCGATTCATGACATAGGCGTGACTGGATGAATCATTTGCCACGTGACAGGAATGGCTCGCAGCCCCCTCTCCTCCCCAGAGGTTGAGTTGATCCCCCCCCCCCCCCCCCCCGCTCAAAGCCCCAGCCCTATAATCACAAGTGGATCTTTCTGAGTCTCCCGAGTCCTTTCATTAGCATGAGGGGCCACCAGGAATAACAAAGACACTCCCATCACCAGAGAAATTGTAAAGATCACCTCCCAGGAACCAGGAAGCAGTGCCAGCCAAAGTCTTTATTAAACTGCCAGGAAGCTTTTGTCCTGATGCCCGGTCTGCCCCACAGCTCCGCCTGCCCAGGTGGAGGGGAAGGTAGCAGGAAGCTGGATGCCACGTCCTCCCACCTCCCACCCTGCTCTCAGCCTAATGACTGCTAATGCCAGGTTCTCCCACCCACAGCCTGACTTCGAGGAGAGGCGTACTGGCATGGGCCGCCCCCGGTCGATGCTGCGTTCCTACAGGCAGATGTCCATCATTTCTATGGTGTCTATGAACTCTGACTGCAGCACCCCCAGCAAGGCCACCACTGAGAGGTCAGTCCCTGCCCCACGCAGCCCCATGCCCCTGGCCCAGCCCCCAGCAATGCCTCACTACTTCTTCTTTTGGCCCAGCAATTGCCTCAGATCTTCCCAGTTCATCTGTCTCAAAGCTTCCTTTCCTCACTCACTCCCATTTTCCCTCACTCTCACCCCAGAGGCTGGCTCACTTCTTAGTGCTATTACTTAGAGATCACTGAGGCTGGGACAGGCCAGGTGACCTTGCCTGAATAGCAGCAGGCCCTGCCCACAACCCCAAGATACCCAGGCCAAAGACTCTGGGCAGACTTCACACAGCCTGCTTCAGTCTGAAGTCTGTCCTGTCCCACCGCAGAGCGACCCTTCCAGACCTCTTTTGGGCTTCTCCCTCCCTCACCATAAGAAAAACCTGCCCTTCTACCTTCCTGGAACCTCTGTGTCATCCTCTCTGCTGTAACAACAGGTGCCATGGACCAGCGTGCTCCAGGGGCCCAGAATGTGCTAGGGGTCCTCAGACCTCATCTCAGGCCACTTTGCAAGGTCACTACATACTCCCCCATTTACTGAAAAGGAAATAACAGCTCAAAGAGTTTGAGTGACTTGCCCAAAATCATTCAGCTAAAATGTAGCAGAGTCTGGATTTGAATCCAGATCCATGTGTTTATCCACCCTTCTCACTACCAGTCTTTCTTTGTTATGGTTCTCCTCCACCAGTTTAATTTACCCTGTGTTTTGAATGTCTTCCAATTCAGTAAGTCACTTCCCAAAGAGCCAATTTAGCTGATCTGCCTCCTCAATCCTATAGTGACCGCTTGGGTGTGGCAGTTCCACTGAAGCTCTGACCAGTTTCTACTGCTGTCCCTCTTGCCTCTAGCTTTGACCTGGAAGTAGCATCTCCCAGGACTTCAAAAGTGGAGTCAGAGGACCCAATCTCCCCGGGGAGCACACTTCCAGAGGTCAAACTGAGGAGGTCCAAGAAGAGGGCCAAGAGGAGCAGTGTGGTGTTTGCAGATGAGAAGGCAGCAGCCGAGTCAGACATGAAGCGGGTAAGCAACTGAGGCAGGCTGCCTCCTGACGCCCTTACTAAATCTCAGCTGCACTCAGGCACTGTTCAGGGCTCAAAGACATGGTTTCAGTCAAGTCTCACTTTCAACATGAGGACTTGACCAGGATTTGAACCCAGGCATCAAACTCTCTAAACATCCTTCCTAGCACTGCAGAGGACTTTGCAAGGCTAGAGAGTCGCAGCTGGTTTCACCCACTGAAGGAGAGCAGCCCTCTTGGTGGGGAAGCAAGCCGTGGGGTCATTTGAACACAATGCCCTAACATGGAAGGCTTTCATCTTGTAAATGAGTAGCTCTTAAAATGCGACTTGGTGCCAGTCAGCCTTGGGTTCAAGTCTGTCTTTCCCCTGAAAGAAAAGTTTGTTGAAAGTGTTCCTGGAGTCTCGGAAGAGGAGCGGGATTAAGTGGCAAGGAAGAGATGTCAGATGAAAGGACGAGGGGCCACCTAAAATGCCTTGCAGTGAAGAAAGGAACCTCCACGAACTACCCAGTGGTCCATTGCCAGGGGCAGAAGGCTGGTGACGAGTCTTCCATGAGTCACAGTCCTGGAAGGTCACTCACATAATCCAACCCCTGGAGTTGTGCACGTCAGACAGGCACAGAATGATGCAAACAAAGTAAATGAATTTGGAGTTGGGTCCATGGAAGCCTTGCCCTCATCACTGACTTTTCAGGGCAGAACTGCCTCATAATAAGCCAACCTCTCTCTCTCTTCTGTGTGTGTGTGATGTCTTCATCCAGCTTTCCAGGAAGCATGAGTTCATGAGTGACACCAACCTCTCGGAGCACACAGCCGTCCCTCCCAGGGCCTCCATCCTCTCTCAGATGAGTTTTGCCAGCCAGTCGATGCCCACCATTGCAGGTATGCACGCAGCTACCGCCAGCATGGGGAATAAAGGTAGTGCGGACACCAGGAGGGTAGAGGATGGGTAAAAACCATGTCTACATAGGAGGTCAGGAGGTCAGGGATAAGAGGCTCTATCCACAGCCTCCCCATCCTCCAATTTCTCCCAGCACTCACCCCGTATGGGTGAAGTTACCTAGCACGTGGGACAGTAGAAGCCTGCTGTCACTCTTGTCCTCTGGAGCTACTGGGACTCCATAGTCACATTAGGTGGCCCTGGGTTCTAAGTTTGCCTGGCCTCCACAGGACCAGATCTCTGTCTCTGGCATGTTCCTGAGTCCTCTGTTTCATTTTTGGACTTTCAGGACTATTTCTAGAGCTTACAGAAATTGTTAGCGTGCCTTAGTGTTGCAGCATATCTATTTCTCATCCTCACTCACTGTCTGGCAGAGGTGTGCCTCCACAGAGGAGACCCTAATGCTCTAACTGGGAAAGTGGCTCACCCAGAGCGCCCTGTGTGGCATTCGGCAATCACTGGTGTCTGCTACTCAGGGCATGCTCCAGGGTAGAAGGCCAAGACTAGTCTCCCTGCCCTGTAGAATTCAGCAGGTTGCTCTCACTCCTGAGGGCTGAGTGGGGCAGCCCTGGGGTAACTGCTCCTCCAACCTCATTTCATTTACACTCAACCCACACCTGCGAAGGAGCTCACGTTATTTCCCTACCGTATATATGAAGAAATCAAGGCATTCTGGGTTCAGATCCAGGCCCTCTGGGCTGGGACCACATCTCTCACCAGATAGGAGAGCCCTACCCAGCCCACAGGTGGTTCACTCTGTCATCTCAGTTGGCCCCACAAGCACCCAGAGGCCTTTTACCAAGTCAGAGAGATGGCTGATTTCTCCAGCCTGTCAGCTCTTGGCTAGGGGCTGCAAGCACCAATGACACCTTAGATAGAAGACTCCTTGCCATGAGCCCTGCGTTTGGAGAAATCAGAAGTCCAGGCTCTTGGTGTTAGAAGGTGAAGGGGGGTAACCTCACATTGGAACCACATCTTGGGGCAAAGGGCCATGTTCCCTGAGGGAATCAGGGTCCCAGAGGCCAGGAGTCTTTACCCTCCTTGACCTCCTGTTTCTAATCCAGAAGCCACAGTACCAAGCTCTGATAGGCCCGAGGCCCAGTGTTGTCTGGGGTGTTTAACAGGCCTCCCAGAGAACACAGCTTCAACAGCCCCCACCAAGCAGGAAACAGGGCTCCCGACCTCCCACCTAGTACCTGGCCTGTTCCCCCCTACAGTCTGACTCTGTCCCCCAGCCCATCAACCTGTCTCCCATCTGCCCCCCCAGTCACCCTTCCTGTATTGGATGCCATCCGCCCCCAACCGGCACACTCAGCAGGCCTCCACTCTCCTTCCAGCCCTCACGCTCTCTGTAACAGGTATGCCTGGGATGGACGAGGCTAGCTTATCGCCCCGTCTCAGCCAGACCTTCCTGTCCATCAGCGACGGTGACAAGAAGACTCTCAAAAGAAATAAAGTGAATCAGTTCTTCAAGACCATGGTGAGGACCCAGATGGGTAGAAAGAGGGGGATGGGGTGGCGAAAAGGAAGGGAGCAAAGAAAAGAGAATAGAAAAAGGAAGAAGAGTAGAAAACGGGGTGTGTGCACGTGCATGCATGTTCGTGCGTCTGTGTTACCCCCCGAAGGCACGGTTGTGGCTCCAGAGTTGGGCCATTGGCCCGCAAAGCCCAGACTGCGTGTCCACTCCCCCTCTGGCCAGCACTAACCACTGCTGTCTGCAGGAATGTGCTAAGGGGCGCTGCCCAGCCCCCGGCACCCTAGAACCGGTTGCTGCTGTCCTTTGCCTAAATTGGCCTGCCACGTTCCTGTCAGAGCCACAGGGCCAGCTGCCTTCAGAGGCTGAAAAAAGTGCTTTTCAAAGGGTTTTTTTGGAAGCACTTTCTTATTCAACTCATATTACAAAATCCTACTAATTAAAAGTTCGTTTCCGAGCCCTGACTTTTCAAGCACCGGCTCCTATTGTTACTTGTCAGTCTTTGCTCAAGATAAAGAGGGGAGCCTTGGCACTTGTGATCCTCACGATGATCTTAAAGCAGAGCGCTGCTGCTATAATAAGGCAGTTTACCACCGCCATCTCACAGCGAGCCAGACCCACGCTGGGGCGCTCCCAACACCATCCCGCCGACTTTCCGCCATCCCTGTGGGGATTTTATACAGCTCCTGAGTCAGGTGTTGCAGCAAAGACATCGTCTTGCTAACCACTGCGTGCTGTGGCCCCTCTGGCCACACTGAAGGTCACGGCGGCTCGTGTTCTCTGGGCTCAGGCAGGGTCTGCGCAGGACGCTGGTGATGGGCCATGGTTCTCGTGAGAAACCCACCTGGGCGTATTTGTTTATTCTCTTCTCTCACAAAGCTCGCCGGCAAGACTGCTGAAGAAGCTAAGCAAGTGTCTGACTTGCCACCCACTGACCAGTGAGGTGCTGCTACCAGGGTTGCTCGCGGGAGCCAAGGAAAGATGTTTCCAGAAGAGAGGCACAGAGAGACATTACAGCTTCCAAGAGTGGGAACCCACACACACACTCAGGCAGAAGGCACCGAGGGGCTGCTCAAGGGCCGAGAACCCGAGTGTCACCCACCCTGGGGGCTGTGACTCAGGTGGGGGGGGAAGGACTCTACACTCCAATTCTTGGCCACAGGAGGAACCAGAAGGCTCTCTCCCAGTCTTCTCTCCCCAGCATCCCAAGCGCATCTTTTCATAACCCAGTTTCTTAAGTCTAAGGAGCTATATTTTTATTTCATTTCTAAAGGCCAGCACTTAACAGAAGAACCTTTAAAATATTCTTCTATTTTATTTTTGGTTAACAGTTTTTGTACTTTACATTTTTTCAACGCAATCAACCAGTCATTACTCTAGCTGATCGTCTCTTAAGTATTGTTGTTTTTCACTGACAATAAAAATGATATACAGACCCAAGAAAGCTTCGTGATAGCATTTCATTATTGAATCCCTGAGACCCAAGTTGGGCAGGGCACCCCTGGAAAGGATTGCCAGGGCAGGCAGGCCAGGGCTGACAGTGATGCCAGGCCACTTAGCTGTTCCCCAGGCCAGGTTTCCTCACCTCCTCTGGACTACCCTGAGAATCTTCTCCACAGCTCCTGTTCCCTAGAGGTGGAGCAATGGTGTACAGGAAAGCCAGGAACATCTACCAGAAGTTTCCTCCTACCATCTGCATGGTGGAGAGCTTTAAACTCACTTTCTCCCTTTCTGGAAAGAGATGCCCAAACCGTCCACATGGTCACTCTGATAAAGGCCCCAACTAAAAGCTCAAGAGTCAGGGGCTTGGGACTGAGCTTCAGTGGAATGATGGTCCAGCCTTTGGCACTGTCACTGGTTCAGAGGGGTGGCTTTTCCTGGAAAAGGTCACAGGAGGCTCAGAGCAACCCCAGGCAGAAGAGAGGTCGGGAGCAGGGCCCTCTCTACAGCCTGTAGGGAGCCTGGAAGGGGAGGGAGCTTAGGAATGAAGTGGAGACTGGGTATACTTTAGAAGCTGTCGGTGCCATGAGATCAGAACTGGAGATCGTGGGGTGGGCACCCACTTCTTAGAGGCTGACCTGGGACTAGATGGTGAGGGATGAGAGATGAAGACAGCAGTGAGAATGTACCACGTGGAGATGGCAGTGAGAATGTAGCACAGTGGCCTAGCCCAGACAAGGATTACTCTTCTAAATCATGATGGCCTCCCAAGGAGGCAGGTAGGACTATTACCCAGTTGAAGAAACTGAGGCACAGAGGCATGATGTGGCCCAAGTCATACATGTGGGAGAAGACAGGCTGAGCTTCCAACCCAGGCTACCTCACAGGAAGCTTGCTACCCCTACCTTGTTTCTGCTCAGACACTTCCTGGTGTCTGGTCTAATCCCCAATGTCCTCACAGTCCAGCAAGTGCCATCAAGTGAAGGTTAGGAACTTGGTCACCTCGTGGATTCCCTAAGTGAGGAGTCAGCACCCGTGTCTGAAATCCAGCTGATTTTACTTTCCAAGGGGGCGAGGAAAGTGCCAGTGGGAAAAGGAGTAACCCCAAGGGGCTGAGAGCTAGGCCCACCAGGTCCTCTTCCTGACACCCAAGTGTCCTCATCTTACCCATCCGTCCTGCCTGCCCCTCTCCTCTCCAGGCCATAGGTGGTCTCCAGGTCATCTTCTCAGGCGTGCTTTCTTTCGTGGCAATCCCAAAGATTAGCCTTGAAATCTATGAGCACCCTTCCAGCCCCTTGCAGAAAAAAATTCTCTGCGAGAAGAAAATGGTGCCCTTTTCCCACAACTGCAGAAAAACAGACACGCTCCTACATCCTAGCACTGCAGGTGTGATTTCTCATCAAAGAGTGGGTTCCTGGGCAGCAGGCTTAACCTCAAAAATTCCATCTCTCCAACCTCATCACTTGCCCAGGCTTGGCCCTAGTAATGACATTGCTGAGCTCCATTTTCTGAAAATGTTATCATCACCTGTGAGTTTTGTATGACGTCTGAAGGGACCTTGAGGGTGTCTCCCTTTTCCCATAAAAACGGAGCAAACCACAAGATTCTTATTTCAGCTTGAGAGTCGAATCTCATTTCGGTAGGACGTCATTGTGTGGATGGCCCACTTGGCTCTTGGCCAGGAGGACTCCAGCTGCTGCGGTGACAAGCCCTGGCCTCCAGGTCGGTGGTGATCACCAGCTACGACAGTCGCAGAGCTGCCATTTACGGCTGCTTACTCTAGGCACCCATTCCTGGAATCCTTGCATCAGTTTGATCAGGTGGGTGCGAAGATCCCAACCGCGAACGTGTATAAAGCCCCACTGGGGGAAGCTGGTGGTGTGTCCTGTCCACCTGGCCAGGGAGCACAGCCAGCTCTGTCCACTTCATGGCCAGAGCCCTCACATTCCATTCACTTCCTGCCTTTGATCCCAGCTCATTGTCAGACTATGCACAGTCCATGCCTGTTTCAAAAGTCTCCCCTATAATGCCAGTGAGGGCGCCCGGAAAAACGAGAGTGGGCATTATATGCCTGTCATAGTTCTCCTTGTTCCAATGGCTGTCCTTTTATTGTAAACACTGTCTGTGCCAAATTAGCTAATTTGGAGGGGTGTGCCTATGCCTCAGATTGCCCAGGAAGGGGAGGTGGTATGGAATGGTGTGGGATAGGGGTAGGATGGGATGAGGTGGGAGAAAAGGAGGAAGGGTCACTTGATGTGTCTTTTCCTTTCCTGATTAGAGTTTCAGGAAGCATCAGAGATCATTCATCTAGATCCCTCATTTTACAGAATTAAATGGCTCATCCCAGACCACACAGCTCTACCCTCTAGGCCCAACTCTCAGGCTGGTCTCCTTCTGGGTAAACCTCTCAGTGGCACTCTGTGGCCCTATCTTTAAGCATGTAGACACCTGGCTTTCTGCTTTCTCTTCCTCTGCCTTTGAGACAGAGCCGATACCTGCCATTCACACTTTAGTGTGATCTAGGGCTTTGAGTTCCCTCTACTTAGGGAAGGATCAGTCTTATCTTTATCTCTAAATGTAGAGCAGAAGCATTCTCTTTTTTTCTTGTAGGCCTTCAGGCTTATTTCAGCAAGTAGGAGAGAAATTGAGAGAAACAAATGATCTCTCCAGCATTTAAAATCAGGCTCCAGACACCCTAACCTATAACACATCCATTTGCTGCTCCATCTGAACTCTGGGTGCCTCTGTCTTCCTGTCATAGCTCCAGTTCCCAAGGAAACAGACCCTCGGGCAATGACTGAATGCCCAGGCTCTTCTACACTGAGCAGCGCTAGGGTAGTGAGAAGTGGGGAGCGGAAGCAGCAGCAGGTCCATGACCTGCAGACTCCCCGTCAGCCACTGCTGCTGGCAGTTTGGACACCAATAGTAAGAAAACTCTCTCACCTTGTAGGCAGAGACCCCGTATCTTTGCACCCATGCAGAGTCTAAATCCCTGCTTGTGCACAGACTAAGAGGGACCCTGGGCCCCCCAAACTTGCAAGCTCTACTTGGGGTACAGCCATCCATGCCCACAAAGACAAAGTTCAGTTAGTGTGAATGAGCTTTAAGATTAATGTGCATAGAGAGAGAAGAGAAAAAAGGAAAATAGTTTCCCAATGAGTGACCCCAAATTATGCATCAACCTCATGAGTAAATACCCAAACAAGGTTAGCTCAAAACAGAGCCACTGAGGCCCAAAAGCTTGCAACAAACCTAAGGCACCTTCTGGCAGGGAGTCATAGCCAAGGGGCCGAAGGGGCCAGGCCAGTCTGGGACAAAAGAAGCAAAATCAAATCACAAATCAAGGTCATGGTACAGGGCAAGGAGAGGGGCACCCCAGAACCCCCAAACCTGCTCTTTTTAAATGGGTTCTGCCATCTGCCACATTAAGACAAATATATAAGACCTTTAATGGAAAGGAACTTTAATACAATTAGGGTACAATACAGAAAGGACAAAGAACATAGTTACTAAGTTAAGCATCCAAAGTTACCCATCTCCTTGAGGGTAAAAGTCTAGCCAAATAGGATTGGCCCAAAGCAAGGCCCAAAAGCCTGGCACACGTCTAAAGGACCTTTCAGTGGAGACCCATAGAAAAGGGTCAGAAAGAGTCAGACAAACCTGGGAGGGAAAGAGCAAATTCAAAATCAAGATGAAAGCTGCCATTGTTAGCTTCCCCAGGGGTCTCTCACCCACATCTGTTCCAACCAGTCCAGGACCAAAAAGCAAGCACAGTTTCTTCACATGTCCCTCTGCTCCACATGCCTCTTCAACATCTCCTTGCTGCTCTCCATCCTGCTTCCTTCTTCCTCCCTTCCTTCGGTCTTCCTATTTCCTCTCTCCAACATCTTCTTATCCCTGCTCAGCTCCACCCACTTATGGCGGAACCGGATTCTGGAACTTCCCCCTTTCCTGGAACCACCCTGTTACAACTATGTTCTTTGTCCTTTCTGTATTGTACCCTAATTGTATTAAAGTTTGTCTTGATGCTGCAGATGGCAGAACCCATTTAAAGAGAGCAGGTTTGGGGATTCTGGGGTGCCCCTCTCCCTGCCCTGTAACAAAACCATAGTGAGACTCGGCCTCACTAGAACGGCTGTCAGCCCAAACACAAGAAACAAGTCTGGCGAGGGTGAGGAGGAGCAGGAGCCCTGGTGCCCCTTTGGTGGGAATGTAAATTGGAGCAGCCATGATGGAAACAGGATAAAGGAGCCTCCAGAAGTGAAAAACAGAAATGCCATATGATCCAGCATTCCACTTCTGGGTGTATGTCTGAAGACTTCAAAACACCAGTTCAGAAATACCTGCACCCCTGTGTTCATCCCAGCACTGCTCACAGCAGCCAGCATAGGAAAGCACCCAAGTGCCCATCCACAGACAAAGGGAGAAGGGAGATGTGGTCTGTGCACAGAGGATCACTATCAGCTATTTACAAAAAAGATGAGATCTTGCCATTCCCACAACACAGATGGAATTGGAAGGGATTACACTAAATGAAATAAGCCAGACAGAGAACAATAATACCCTGTATGATTTCACTCAAGTGGAAGATAAAGAAACAAAACAAATCAGACAAAACAAAAACAAACCCACACATTCTGACTACAGATGGGTGATCGCCAGAGGAGAAGGGGATCAGGGGAGTAAAGTAAGTAATGGGGGTGAACTAGGTGGTGGAAAATAGACTTTGGGTGGTGATCGTGGTCAGATGTCAAAGACAGATGTCAAAAGACAAAGCTGATGGCTGACCTAAGACTTCTTTTTAAAAATGAGCAAATGAACAAAACAAAAAAACAGGCTTTTAGATTAAGAATGAAATGATGATGATTACCAGGAAGAAGTGGGTAGGGGTGGGGCAAATCAGGGAACGAGATCAGTTATATGGGGGGGGGGTGCAAAAAATAGATTTTTAAGTGAGGCTTACAGTACTGTACACAGATGTCAGATTATATTGTTGGACAGCTGAAGGTTATGTCAATTAAAATAGTAAGTGAAATAAAATTTAAAATGTCTGAAGTTTAAAAAAAGTATGAGAGGCAATTTTAAAAATTTAAGTAGAGCGAAGTCTAAGTGCTGCTCATAGATGCCCAAATCACAGAGGCCGTGAGCCTCAACATGCATGGCTGCGAGTGACAGGGTCCTGCACCCAGCCCAGAACTGCTCCATACAGACAACCGATTAATCTGCTGAAAAAGTAATGGAGCGAATTATCGCCAAGTATGACTTCAAAGGCATTTGTGCTGCTTCTCATCATATGCAGCCCTTGCAACAGCTCTTTGAAGGAGGTGACCCTGGTTATCCTCCCAGAAAACAGAGGTTCTGAGACTAAACACTGTCAAGGCACTCAGAAAGTAGGACTGGAGGAGTCAGATTCTCATTCCAACCGGTCCAACAGCTGTCTGGCTCTGCCTCCCGAGACATTTTGCCTCATTGCCAACCCGATTTCCAATATTTTCGTCACAGAAGAGCTGAAACACTTTTCCCCAGGGGTGCATTTCCTCTTTGAAGCTATTGTCCATCATGGGATCCCTGTCCCTTTAGCAAAGAGGTTCATAAACCCTTGACCCCTGTCCTGAAATGTCACCCAATCTCTAAACTCCGGCCTCTGCTTTTAATGAGATGGCCACCAGAGGGCGGGATTGGTCCATGTTTTTCAGCCTCGGGCACCTCGGGACACAGAGGGCAGCAGGTAGCATCAGGATCAGCCAGATGTTCCAAAACCCACCCTGAGGGCCAGCCCCTGGGCAAGCCCCAAGGAGTACTAAGACACTGCACTGAAGCCCAGGCAGGAAACTGATCGCTACTCACTGCCATTTAAAGAGAACTGTTTGTAGACAGTAGATAGGAAAACTATGGCATCATATTCCCATTTTACAGATGAGGAAATTGTTTAAGTGAGGAGCCAACTAATTCCTTGATTCCTCATCCCAGCCTACTTCCCCCATCAAGCTTCCAGAATCCCTGGAGCTTGGAGGTCATTCTACATTCATAGGTAGAAAGCAGAGGCGCCTAGAAGCACAGTCCCAGTGAAAGGTAAGTGGGGAAAGACAGGTCAGTAAGTGCCAAGAACTTGCAGCTGGGGTAACTGCAGCTGGTGGGGTGCTGGCATCTCCCCTCAGCTCACATTTCCTGAGCAGATGCGAAAAGCCTGGCATTTAAATCCTCAAGGTAACTCTTAGAGGCTTGGTCTTCCCATTTTACAGAAGGGGAAGCTGAGGCCCAGAACAATTGACTGCTATCAGGTACTGTAATGCCCTAGGAGTAGAATCAGGATGAGGCCCAAAAACTGTGGCTTTGGAGTGTCACAGGGCAACTCTAATGTAAAAGGGGTTTGCCTGACTACCTTTCCCCCTAACAGCAGCCTGAGTTCTGCTCCCAGCACTGCTCAGGCAGCCGCAGCCAGTTCAGAGCCCACCTTTTCTTTCTTGCTTTTCATCTTCCCCTGCTAGTTTCCGACAGGACTCTGCCCCTGAACATCAGGCCAGGGGTGCTGGTCCTGGTCAGCCACACTTTTGCCCTTCCCACAGGCTTCTGGACCCTGTAAGACAGACAGTTGGCTGTCAGACGTACTCAAAGAGTGACCAGTCCCCGAGGCATCACACCCATGGCTAGATGGTCCCAAGTGAGACCCCACCGCCCAGCTTTTACGTTCTTACGCAAGATCAAGTAGTCATGCCTTCTCAGATCTGAGTTCCCACTTTCGGAATATTGCAAAAGCCTAAAATAATTTCATCCACATAATGACTCTGGGAAAGAGATATTTGATCCTTTCCCCAGCGTTCCTGGGGCTCGGAGTAACCAGTTTTAACTTCCAGCCTCCCTTGGAGTAGGGGCGGGCGGCTTCCATCACTCACCCAAGGACTGTGGCAGTGCTCATAAAGATCAGGAATGCTTCGGGCTGTGCGTCATGAGGGTGTGGGAAGCTCGAGGGGATGTGATCCCTGGTTACTGGATAGTGGGAGCCCTCCTAAGATAGTGGGGATAGCCCTGGTCACCGGATAGTGGGGAAGGCCTCCCAAGATAGGCCAGGCTTCCTCTGATCTGCGGGGTATCAGTCCCAGGTGACAAAGGAAGCACAGGCGAGCATTCCACTAAAAAGGAGACTCATGCAATAGGTAACAGGCATGGAAGGAAGGGGCCAGGCCCTTACCTGGTTCAGCAGTGAACTGTCATGTGACTGGAGGTCTCTCTGATGCCACTTGAAGAGGATGGGGTGTGGCCACACAATACCTGTCTGCAGTGAGCATTCCCAGCTCCCTTCCCTGCTGGTAAACCCATCTGCCATACCTCCCCTGCCTGAAGCTGCTAAAAAGGAACAATGATTAACTCAATTACTTGATCGCACATATCAAGTGGACCTTGGTGGTACTGCATGATAGTTTTTATCTGTTGAATGCATCATCCAGGCACCATGTGAAAGGATTTGCAGTGAGTGCATTGATTACCCCAACTGAATGCTCAGAACAGTAGGCATGAGGTGGGGCATCCTTCCCATCTTCACCTAAGAAAACTGAGGTGTAGAAGTTGCATCGGCATTCAAGTTCTGCATAGCTATTGAGAAGCAACACTGGGATTTGAACCCAGGTCCTCAGTGCCAAACCATCTATCATTGCAGCTTATTGACCTTCTAATGGAAACCCAAAGCAAACCACCTGTATGTTTATCTTCTCTGATCATTTAAATGAAGGTACAGAAAAATAATACTTTTAATCACATCCACTTCCATATAAGAATTGATAGGTTTTGTTATTTAGATTTACAAAGTTCATACACAGTCATACATAGTTCGGTTCATACAAAGAAGTCCTCAGTTTCACCAAAAGTTTCTTGAAAACTGACTTGAATAAAGTAACATATCACAAAATCAAGTCCTCAAATAATGTCATTTTGTTCATTATCAGCTGCTATTTCTTTCTTGTCATCAACATTATAACAAAAAACATTGAACAAGGACGTGCTGTACAAATATGTACATATATATTACCCCCTCCTTCAAAATCATGGCATCCTGCAGCCTATTTCTCCAAATAGTATTATTAGAAAATAAACATTTTTCCATATCACTAAATATGCTGCGTCTATTTTTCATAGCTATATAATATTTCATCATTTGGCTCATATACAATTCATTCCCACAGTCCCCTGTTGTTGGACATGCAGATTAGTTGCAGTTAATTTATAGGCATAAACAGTGAAAGGGTAGACATTCTGTAGCTAATCCACTGTTCTGACTCAGCCTTGCCAGGTTATTTGTAAACCTTCAGTTTATTTTAGCAGGTTCAGTGTGACAGCTCTTTGAAAAGTTGGGGCCCACCCTCAACCAGCTAGGCCTGGTAGAAAAACTAAACAAAAATGAGGCCTCTTTGCTCTACTTTTCTGAAGGAACATGCCAAGTGTGCCGACCCCAAGCCTCACCTGGACAGTCATTAATATTAACTTCAGACAATCTGGAGTCACCCTCTCTCACTGTTCCACTGCAGGGACACAAGGACATTTCCCCCCAGTTATCTGAATGCATCCCCTGGCACCCAGATACTGCAAACACGATTCATTCCACAGCCCTCATTTCCCTCATGAATCCTGACACAGTTGGAGAGCAGAGGGGAAAGATGGGCAGAGGTGAGTCCCTGGGAAGAAGCACAATGAGAGAGAGACAGAGAGGAGAGAAAGACCAAGGCTCAGAAAAGATGATAGGAAAACAAGTGAGAAGGGTGGGAAAAGAGACAAAAATGAGACAGGATTGGGAGGTGGGGGTGGAGAAAGGAGGAAGCGTGAAGCTAGGGACAAGGAAAGGGAGGAGGGCAAAAAAGGGGCCTAGTTGTTATGAACATCAGGTAGACAGCCAGTCTGGGCTGTCAGCAGCAGGACCTGCTGTGGTGGCTGGGAAGTCACCCCCCTTCCCTTCCACCCCACCTTCCCTCCTCCCTTCAGTGGGCACTGGGCACTGGAGGAGGGGCAGGTCCCCAGGAGAGCCGCCCCTGGGTGGGGCCGCCCGGACCGGCCCACAGGGGTATAAAGCAGGGGGAGGCTGGGCCCTCTGAGCACCTGTCAGGGACAGCTCCCGATGCAGGTGCCAGGCAGGTGGCTCCTGCCCAGCCAGCCCCAGCATGAGCTCCTTCGACCTCCCAGCACCCTCCCCTCCTCGCTGCAGCCCCCAGTTCCCCAGCATTGGCCAGGAGCCTCCTGAGATGAATCTATACTATGAGAGCTTTTTCCATCCTCAGGGTGTGCCCAGCCCTCAGCGCCCCCCCTCTTTTGAGGGGGGTGGCGAGTATGGGGCCACCCCTAACCCTTACCTCTGGCTCAATGGACCAGCCATGACCCCACAGACCTACCTGCCCGGCCCCAATGCCAGCCCCTTCCTACCCCAAGCCTACGGGGTACAGCGACAGCTGCTGCCCAGCGTGTCGGGCCTGGGGGGCAGCGATCTGGGCTGGCTGCCCATCCCCTCACAAGAGGAGCTGATGAAGCTGGTGCGGCCCCCCTACTCCTACTCGGCTCTCATCGCCATGGCCATCCACGGGGCGCCTGACAAGCGCCTCACCCTGAGCCAAATCTACCAGTATGTGGCCGACAACTTCCCCTTCTATAACAAGAGCAAGGCCGGCTGGCAGAACTCCATCCGCCACAACCTGTCACTCAACGACTGCTTCAAGAAGGTGCCCCGGGACGAGGATGACCCGGGTAAGCTAAGCGTGGGGTGGGGAGACCACCTGAGAGACCCTTTCCAGAAAGGTCTGAATGCGGCTGCCACCCCCAGGCCTAGGGCCTGAGGGAAATCAGTAGTCAGATGGACCCTGGAGGCAGATGTCCCCCTTCTGACTGTGCTGCCCACCGGACTATGACCTCGGGCAGGTTCCACCCCAGGCAGGTTCCATCCCTGAGCCACAGTTTCATCCATCTGCAAACAGAGCTGGGAGCAGGAGCCCCTTGCAGGCCTGTGGTGGGGAGAGCAGACAATGGGTATGAGGGGATGGCAGTGATGGATGATTTACCTGGATCCCCAGCCCACAGCTCACAGCTTGTCCTTGGAGATAAGTGACGTGGTTAGACAGAGCCCAAGCGTGCCCAGGCCCACTGGGATGACAACCACATGGACCCCCCTGTGCTGCCCGGCCCCTGACTCTGTCTCCTTGATCCACCCCTGGAGGGGAGCTCTGACTGCACCCACTCTCCAGAGGAGGAAGTAACACTCGGCGGCACAACCACCTGAGGTGATACCACGAGGTGCTAGTGATGGAGTGTGACTCTGAATGGCGGCCTCACACTAGAGGTGGTGAGCGTCTGCCTGGTAACGACGCATTTCAGAAACATACAGGCATTAAGGGCTGTGCACCCATGTCCCAGGGGAAAGTTATACCTCAGGAGCCAGGTACAGCTCAGAGGCACCCGCCTCTCCCACTCTGAGGTGGCAAGGGCAGGACTCTGTGTCCCCTCACCCCCGCCAGAGGGCAGAAACCCGCTCACAGGTTGGCCTCACCCTGGGCAGGCAGAGAGCAGGCAGCAGGCAGGGCGCAGGCCTCCCCTGGGGGTGGGAACTCACCATTACAAAGCCCTTGCTCACACCTGGTGTTATCCCTCCTCACAGCAGCCTGAGGGGGAAGGCACAGTCCACTTTTCAGACTGGGACCCTGAGGTTGTCGGGAGTAAAGCCAAGACCCAAGTCCATGTCTCGATTCTGCCCAGGACCTGCAGGGAGTTCCTGTCCCTCACAGTGGAAGACCCCTCTTCCTCGACACCCCCCACCACCACTACTTTAGGTCTTTCCTAAAAAGACCACACTGAGTACTTCTTTGAGGCTCCTGCCTTTCTCTGTGCCCCCAGAGCCCCGAGCTTCAAGGGGAGCTTATCTAAGTGGTGTGGTGTGTGGTGGGCTTGGGGAACCCCTCCCTTTCTTAGGCCCCCATCGGCTGTCCTCTGTCTTCTGCATCTGTTTCCTTTGTCTTAGTTATGACAATAAGGAAGAGCAGAAGCTAAGCTTTGACAAAGTCTGGCTCTCTCCTTACCTCCTCCCACTTTCTCCCAGGCAAAGGTAATTACTGGACCCTGGACCCCAACTGTGAGAAGATGTTCGACAATGGAAATTTCCGCAGGAAGAGAAAGAGAAAATCAGATGTGTCCTCCAGCACGGGCACCTTGAGCTCAGAGAAGACGGAGAGCAGTCTCCTGGGGGGCAGCCCCAAGACCACAGAGGCCCAGGACCTCCTGGATGGTGCTTCGCCAGGCACCACTGGCTCCCCAGAGAAGCGCTCCTCCCCACCCCCGCCGGGTGCCCCATGTCTCAACAGCTTCCTCTCCTCCATGACGGCCTATGTGAGTGGCTCCAGCCCCATGAGCCGCCCAGTGGCCACGCCAGGACTGAGCCCTGAGCCCCTGGACAAGATGGGGCAGAACTTGCTGAACTTCAACTCCTACACCCCCCTCACCAACCTCAGCGGCCACGGAGGCACGGGCGAGTGGGCTAGCCCCGTGACCACCAATGCCCTCGGCTACGGGGGTTCCGTGCTTAACCAGTTCAGTCCTCATTTCTACAACAGCATCAACACCAACAGCACTCTCTACCCAAGAGAGGGCACTGAGGTCTAGAAACAACAGCTTCCAGCCAGAGAAAAACAGTAGAGGTCACGCCAGCCACCCTGTGGTCCAAGACCGCTGACCTGTCACCATATACAGGAGACTCAGAGGGATTCATCTTCTTTCCAGGACATTGTGTAAACTTCCGTTTATATACATGTACCAGCTTAGCAGTGAGGACACTGGTGCCTGGCAAGCAGTAATCATGGCAGCTGTTAGTTTAGCACTTACTATGTGCTATGAACCATACCAGACTCTTGAAAGGCCTCATCGCCCTATGAAGTTCCTGTGGAACCCCCCCCCCATTTAACAGATGAGACAACTGAGGCTCTAGGAAGTTAAACAGCTTTCCCAGTGTCATACAAACCCGTAAGTGGCAGAACCAGGAGTCAAGTCCAGGTCTAAGGTCTAGCTGACCCCCAAGCCTGAGCAGTGGGGGCAGGGATGGAGGCATTATTTGAGCAGCTAAGGAAGGTCAGTGTGAAGAGCTGATCCTGACAAGCATAACCAAATCTCCCTCCTGCCTCCCTGTCATCCATCAAAATAGCAAGCCAGTCCCAGGGATCTGGTGTGGGTCCAAGTCCTTATCCTGTGACCCCTGCCTTAACTGTTGACAGTGCCCTGCTACAACTCAAGGAGAGAAGCCACCAGCTTCTTAATTCCAGAATTCCAGACCCATACTTGCAGGAAAAAGTGTCCTCCCCTCCCCACAGGAGACATCCCTTCCCCAGTGCCAGAGACCTTCAGCAGGGCAGGGAAAGGGGCGGCGTGCACTCCCAAGCCCCCAACCGACACTGCCTACCTGCAAACTCTTGTAAAGCCCAGCTTCCTGTGTGCACGTCATGGACCAGTGAACTGGAGGTGGCTGTGTCTTCCAAGAGAAACAGACCGCATGAGCACTTCCTCTCCCCCAGCAGGAGAGGTGGAGGTCTGAGAGGGCAGTGCCTCCAGGCAGGGCTCTGTGGACCCTGCACTGGGCGCGTGCAGCAGCTCCTGGCTTTTCTCTTTCTTGTTTTTGTACGTAATTTACATGCCTGTAATGTTTCATTGAGGCACACCTTGGAATGTGTGTTTGGTTTTCTTATTTTCTTTTTAATTAAAAAAAAAAAAAGAAAAAGAAAAGGCATGTGTTCCTTCCTGGTGAGATTTCCTGTCTCTCAACATCTGGTCGACTGAGACTGGGGCCAAGGGCTGCCTAGAGCTAAAGGCTTTGGGACCAGGAGCAGAGTCAGCGATGGTTCCAGGCTTTTCCCCTGCTTCCCACTGGTGTGGAGATAGCACAAAGGCCCCCAATAAAGAGAACACTCTGGGGGAGAACAGATGCATGAAGGAGCCCCATCTTGCTGGACTGTCCCGGTCTTTCCAGTTTCCATCATCCCAACTGTGCAACCATCATTTAATTGCCCAGCAACCCTGGCAAGGGGTGGTGCCGCCCATTATACAGGAGAGAGAGTTGAGAGTCAAGGTGGTTGAGCCACTTCTCTAAAGTCCATAGCCCATCCATGTCCAGCTCTTCTGCCTCCTGCCCCTTATCACTCTGCAGCATGGCCTCGGATGTGGCTGAGTCCCGTGGCAATGCCTGCATCACTGTGGCCTAGGGCTCACAGAGGACCGTGCAGGTGGGAGCCTTTCACCCTCACATCAGCCACATGTGTGGACAAGCAAGTCCCCAGCGCCTGCACAAAGCCAGCTGGAGGACTCTGCAGATCCTCTAGTCTGGGTCCCCTCCTCGGGCTGGCACGCACCTTGGCCACCCGAACAAGCCTTGCCATGCCCCCCGCTCAGACTCTGGAGGACTCTTTCCTGTAGCCACAGAAGGCAGGTGGCAAATAGCAAAGGTAAAGAGGATGACGATGATGATGACGGGACATTGGCATGAGTTGCAGGCTTACTGTGTCCAGGCAAATGTCACCAACACAATCAGTCCTCTCGGTCCATTGTGTAGGTGGAGACTGAGGCCTGGAGAGGTTCTGTGACGCCCTCAAGGACACAGTCAGGGCTCTGGCACAGATCTGCGGATGAGTGGGCAAAACTCTCACCCACTGCAAGTGTGCTGGGGAGCCAGGACTCACCACGGGAGTGCAAATAAGGCAAACTGCAAAGAGAAAAAGCAGGAGCTCCCTAAAACCCCAGATTTCCCTCTAGGGAACCCCTTTCATCAGGGAGCCAGACTGAGGGAAGTAAAGAGAAGAGACACAGCATCAGACCACAAAAAGCACTGGAAACCCTTGAATAGGCTGACCGTTTGACCCCCAAAAATCATCCCTGAGACCTCTGCAGACGCCAACAGGGAGATGGGCCAGAGGCAGAGTTCAAACACAGACCCCTAAAGCCAAGGCCAGGAATTTTATCACACTAGATCCCATTGCCACCAAATGTGCTCAGAGGACCCTGCAGTCCCACCATCTCCACGGCCAGTCTCACTTGCTGCTCTGCAGGTGCCACACCTTCCCCACACAGGTCAGCAGTGGGGCAGGCTGGGCAAGGCTCCCAGGTGAGAGACAGGGAGAGAGACCAGCCTACCCCAGGAAGGGGGTGCTCATTTCAGACAAAGGTGTTCAACACCGGCATCTCTGTTCTTCTGCAGCCCAGAATATTTAATGGGCGTAGCAGTAAAAAGAATGTCCCTCTCTGGTGGTGCAAGGGGTTAAGTACTACACCATGAAGCATCCACAGCCACTGCAGCACGAGTTCTATTCCTGGACGGGGAGGGGACCCACATGGCGCAGCAGACCCTCCTGCCTCCCCCGCTGCTCCCCTCAGCAGTGTGTTTCAGTCAGTCTGCCTGTTCTGCTCCCCACTCTGTCTCTGGTGAATCCTCTTACCACCACCACCCCCACTACCCACCCCCCCAATGCCTCTGGCCTCTGCCCCAGTTCTCCAACATACAAGAAACCATTGTCTAGGACCCTGTATTGGTGTTGGGAGCCATGTCACCTTTGTGGAAGCAAACTGTTGGAGGTTATAAAGTGGACAAAGTCTATGCATAGCACTGCACACCGGACTGAACACTTGACGGATAATCAACTCTTTCTTCCCTCCCTCCTTCCCTCAAGCTCTCAATTCATTTCAGAGGAAAAGGACCAAGACAAGGGCCAAGAGATAGAAGCTGATTGATCTGAACAGAAGACTCGACTCCCTTCTGCACCTGGGCCCTGCGTTCGAGCAGTTACCCCAGGCACCTTTCATTCCTCTCTCCCCCAGAGAACGTGGCACTGCTACTGGAAACTGTATCACAGAGGAGGGAACCAGAAGAACAGGCAGATCAACTGCAATAAACTGCTGATGGGAGCAACAGGAGAGGCAGGAGGGTCTGCTGCGCCATGTGGGTCCCCTCCCTGTCCAGGATCGAACTCATGCTGCAGTGGCTGCAGATGCTTCATGGTGCAATACTTAACCCCTCGTGCCACCAGGAGGGCTGGCCTGGAGGAGACACAACCACAGCCAAAAGACGGATGGCAGAAATGAGCTCATGTAAACAGATCTCCAACACACTGGCTGGCACACTCATCCTCAAGCCTCCTAACTCCAATTCCCCACCCTAAGTCCCAAATTACAACGGCTGAATTTCCAAGTTAAGGGGTGAGGAGGAGTATGCCTCAAAGCAGAGTGTATATGTATAGTAAGTGATTATATCATATATAACATTTATTTTCATAGATAAAATCGCAAGGGGAAAAGTCAAGAAATGCCATATGTAAAATAGTTAGTCATTGGTGGTGATGAAATACTAGGGGATCTCTTGTCGTTGTGCTTACCTTTAATTACAGTGAACATATTGTCAGCTCAGCCCCCCATTCCTAGAACCCAGGTTCTCCATGCTGGGGCTTGGTACTTGTGGGCAGATATATGCTTCCTGGATCTGGAAACTGCGGAGGGGGTGCCAGGGGATTGCTCCTGCTGCCCGGGCATTGTTGTATGATTTGGAGGCAGACGTTCGCTCTCTGGAAATGCTGAGCTAGCCACCAATGCCCAGCTCAGGGGAGGGGGCTCACCTCTGCTTACAGCAGAGTCAGGGCATCCACATTCATTGGAAGCCGAGCCTGTTACCTACAGCCCCACTCAATCTGCACAACAAAATCTTGGCTTGCTGCCAGGTTAATTGTAAAAGCAAAGAAACCAAGAAGAGTGTAACTTGCCCTAGATTGCCAGTTGGCGAATGGAAAAGCTGGGGTTCCAGAGTTCAAAGCCCTAGCACTGATTTGCCAATATCATAGCTGTCTTCTGGGCTGTCTTGAGAGTTAAATGAGAATAAATGCATGCATGTGCCTGGCCCACAGTCAGGAGACTCTTCTCTCCTCAGCAGGAGCCTTACCTCATTCCCACCGCACCTCTGGGTCTTTGATGCCCAGCAACGAGGACATGATGGGGGTGCAACGTGGGCCGTGCTGTGCCTGTGTGCATTCCGTTCCTTCGTCTAAGCCCAGAGGTCACAGACGAGCAGCAGGGCAGTGCCGGGGTCACCCTTACTCGGGCACAGCCACAGGGTAGATTGAGTGCCTTCTAGAGTCTCGTTGGTTCTGCCCGAACTCCAGATGTCTCCCGAGACTCTGGGCTTCCAGGGGCCACTGGCCCTCAGAAATGGTCACCGGGTTTCAAGGACTATACCGCCCCCAGCGGGGACCTGTTCTTTCCAGCTCCTCCCAGTGCTCCTTAGGACACTCCTCCCTGCTTTGGCTCCCAGAACCCCAGACAATCCTCAGGGACCCCCAGTTCAGTACCAGAACTGGAGGAAGAAAGAAGGCAGGATCTCCCAACCTCTTTGACCTGGGCCTGCCTTGGATTTAAATGGTCTGTGAGCATCTATGCCAGCTCAATCTCTGAAAAATCTTAGGAAAATAGAGTGAAAGTCATCACCTCTGCTCCCCATAATGGAGCGACTAATACAGACCCCCGCTAATAGCTGCCTGGAGGAGCAGACCCTCCACCACCATGACTGCAAGCCCACCCCGCCATTTAACACCACAGAGGGGTGCTCAAAGCACCTCTCTCCCTCTAAACCTCCCTCGGTTTGCCCTTCTTTAAATCAAGGCTGAGTTTGGCTACTGAATGTGAAAGTGCCTTAGAAACTTTTAAAGACCAAACAGGCAAGGGCTTCTATTAGCAGCTGTGACTTTATAAACACCTGCCAAAAGATTAAACCCCACCAAGTAGGTGTCATCCCCATTTAATGGGGCAGGAAAGGAGTGTAGAGACATTGTTCAGCTCACATCTCTACAGAAATAAGACTTGACTCAGCTCCACCTGCCTCAGAAGCCCAAGGTCTTATCTGCAATAAAAACACAGGACACAGACAGTCGGAAGTAAGTGGAAGCAAACAGGAGGTACAGGGAGCAGAAGCAGCGAGGAGAGACATTTAAAATGATACAATGTCAATTCATCAGGTAGACAAATATCCATTAAGGAAAGAACTTTATAGCAAGAGGCAGAAATGACAATGAAAAGGAGCAGTGTACAATTCCAGTTAGAAATTTTAACACTTCTCTCAAAGGCTGATAGAACAGACAGTCAAAGCGATCGGTTAAAACACAGAGGTTTTAACACTAGCATCCACCTTGACCAAATTGATATTTCTAGAACACTGCACTCAGCAATGCAGAATCCATATTATTTCTGAAAGCATGTGGGGCATTCGCCATATGCTGGGCCATAAAACATGTCTCTCAACATTTAAAAGGGTTTTAAAGCATTCTGCTGTGTGAAAGCACCCAGACACAAAGAGTAAATAAGTGTCATTCCATTTAAATAAAATTCTAGAACAGGCATACTAAACTGTAGTGACAGAAAGCAGGTCACTGCTTGTGCAGGGCTGGAGTGGAGGTGAAGATTGACCTCTGGATGATGGAAATAGTCCACAGCTTGTTTATTATGGTGTGTACCTGGGTGCATCCATTTGTCAAAACTCACAGATCTGCACACTCAAAATAAGTGCATTTTACTAAAGGTAAATTGCTATTGGAGAAGGTTGATTAAAATAGAAGGAGACTTTTGGAAGTCATTCCAGGAAGTGAAAAAAGCTAGTTAGAACCTGTGTGGGGGGAGGGGGCGGGGGGGGTTGGGTTGGTTGCTGAATACTGGATGAATCAGTTGCCAATATTTGAACCTGTGAGATCTTAGGCAAATATAAAGACATAGGCTTCTCTGAGAAGTAAGAAGCTCTGGCAAAACTGAGTCAAGTTGTCCCCGCTATAAAACATGGGATCGACTCCCTGCAGTGACCCCCTTAAGAGGCTGCTCAGCTACCCTGGCATGCCTGCTTCCCTCCTTTAAGGGATCTTCCCTCAGGGACCTTGGAGTTTGTGACCCACTGGCTAGAAGGATAACCATGGCTACCACCCACTCGCAGCTCCAGCCCCTCCGGCTTCTTCCTGTGTCTCTCAGCATCTGAAATTACGCTCCTACAAGGCACAGATCTAGATTGTTCTATTTTTATATTTGAGCCCTTACTGTGGGTAAGCCGCATCGCTGAGCACTTTGCCTATTATAATGCTTTCTAAATCCTATAACAATCTTAGGAAGCAGGTCCCACCTGCGTACCCATTTTGTAGATGAGGAAGCTGAGACACCAAGAAGTTAATTACAAGCTAAAGTTTACACAGGCAAAGAGTAATAAGATTAGAATCCAGACCCAGAACCCCCTGGGGTTCTGACTTGTGCTCCTGGGAGGATGCCCCATTGTTGGCCTCCAGGAAGGTGGCTTCACATGGAATGCCACAGAGCATGTGGACCCCAGCGGGCGCCACTCACACAGAACACAGAGCCAGAAGTGCCATCTCCTATCTCATAAGAGGGGAAGTTTCTCTTGGTAAAACCACAAGACTGGGTAGCTGATGGAGAAGGGGAGGGTGCTCCTTTAGGTCCGTGATTTTTATTCATTCAACAAGATGGACTTGACTACCTCCTCTGTGCCCAGCCTGATCTAGGTGCAGGAGATCCGCAGTGAGCCAAGTCCCCACCCTCATGGAGCTTAACTTCCAATGGGAGAAGCAACAACAGCTTTTAAATTCTATTAACTTGGGGCCTCCCTGGTGGCGCAGTGAGTTAAGCAATGCACTATGAAGCAAACCACAGCCACTGCAGCATGAGTTCCATCCCTGCTGCCGGCCAGAGAGGAGACCCACATGGTGTAGCAGACCTCTCCTGCTGTGCCCGCTGCTCCCCTCAGCAGTGTGTTTCAGTCTATCTGCCTGTTCCGCTCCCAGCTCAGTCTCTGGTGAATCCTTTCACCGCCCTGGACTCTGGCCTGTACCCTAGCTCTTGTATGCAAAAATAAATAAAATCTTTAAAATAAGTAAATAAATTCTATGAACTTTAAATACCGTGCCAGATAGTGATGTTGCTGGGAAGTACACCCAAGTGGGGCTAGGGGTCAGATCGTGACTGGAGACACTGTTTTGGAGAGGGAGGTCCAAGAAGGCTTTCTGAAGAGGTGACATTTGAGCAAGACCTGGGATTTGAAGGAGCAGCTCTGCAGTGATCTGAGAAGCAAGGCCCTGGGATCCATCATGTACAAAGACCCTGGGCAGGCAACAAACTGCAGGGATCAGTGCAGTCGGCAGCATGAAGGGGCTGAACCTAGTAGGACCTTAGAGGCCTTGGGAACAGTTTGGATGTTACTGCCCCTAATAAGGAGCATGGAGGGATAAGAATGAGGAAGGGCCTCCCTGGTGACACAAGGGGGTTAAGTCACAGCAGTATGAAGCTATGTAGCCACTGCAGCATGAGTTCGATCCCCAGCCAGGGAGGGGACACACATGGCGCAGCAGACCTCTCCTGCCTCGCCTGCTGCTCCCCTCAGCAGTGTGTTTCAGTAGATCTGCCTGTTCTGTTCCTCACTCTTGTCTCTGGTGAATCTTCTCACCCTCCGCACCTCTGGCCTGCACCCCAGTTCTTGTATAAATAAAGAAATCTTAAAAAAAAAAAAGAATGTGGGAAAGATGGAAGAGAATAAGGTCAGGGGTCTCTGAAGGTCTCAGCACCCACCCAGGACCTGCCCTCGGCACTCCTAAGCAGTCTGCCAGTAGCCATGCAGACAACACTGCTTCTGACTGAGGTTGTTTTGTCCAAAATACAGATGACTCTGGCCTGGCTTCCAGCAGCAAGGCGACAACACCTGCTCTGGTTTCGGTAAATCCTTCTTATGCAAAATTCCAGCTCTCATCTCAGTCACAAAGCCCGTGACACATGCCACCTGAGTCTCAGGCTGCAGGAAGTGCCAGACAAAGAGAAAGACGATGTCCCTCAGTGACGAAGTAGACAAAGTCCAGCCCGTCACTGCAGCTAGTGACCTTGGGCAAATGTGCTCTCCTTTTCGCTGACCTCAGTTCCTCCCTCTATGTGATATGGGGTGACACAGGCAGAATTTTCGTTCTTGGTAATTAATAAAGATCAGGTTTTTTGAGAACACCGTGTAGGACCAGTTTGATGATTTCCTTGTTTATCTTCTGCCTCCCCAACTAGACGTAGACACCCTGAGGGCAGATGTCTGGTTCTCTTCAGACACCCCAGGGTAGATCATAGAGCCTGGCTCCCAATAGATGCACAACAGTGTGTGAGCAATTAATTAATAGCATTTGCTTATTAATTATCTGCAGATAGAATGTTGGATGTAGTACCGGGAACTTTTCATTTTTTAATATTACAAGAAAATTTTCTCTGTCAGGTCCAGTGATTACTGACTGCTATGATATGAAGGTAAATAATGACCCTGTGAATTTTATCTACAGTCCACTGCACAGAATATCTGATGTCAGCCAGCATCTCCCCCAACACCTAGAGAAGAAATTAAATGAATATCTCTAACAAACACATGTATTGGGTTTTTTTCCAATTAATAGTCATTAAGATTCTCGACTGTGAGTCTCAGTGTGGAGTACGTTTCTTATAGCCTTAGCCCTTAAAAAGAGCTTCCATATTAGTAGGAGAGACAAACATAAAGTAATTCACTATACAAGGGCCTCCCTGGTGGCACAGTGGGTTAAGCAACGCACTATGAAGGAAACCGTAGCCGCTGCAGCACGAGTTCAATCCCTGCCGCCTGCCAGAGAGGGGACACACAACGCGCAGCAGACCTCTCCTGCCTCGCCCGCTGCTCCCCTCAGCAGTGTGTTTCAGTTGATCTGCCTGTTCTGCTTCCCACTCTGTCTCTGGTGAATCCTCTCACTGCCCTGGACTCTGGCCTGTACCCCAGCTCCTGTATGCATAAATAAATAAATCTCTAAAAAAAAAAAAGAAAGTAATTCACTATACAATTAATTCATTGCCATTGAGGTCTGAGTGAAGAAGGTCAGGTTCAGGAGCCATGAGTGTGCCCATCAGGGCACCTGTCTTGGAACAGAGTATCAGGAAAGACTGCTGAGGGAGGTGAGGTCTGTGCTAAGCCTGGAAGATAATAAATACTGTGTTACTTGGTTCCCTCCCTGACTCTGATCCAGGCAGAGGGACCAGTCCTGGACAGGTTGTACATTTTTGAGGCTCAGAAGGGAAACAGATGAAGGGGAAAGGGCAGGTGACAGTGGTGGAGGCTTCATAGGGAACAGGCCAGC
The DNA here is from genome assembly GCA_019455555.1 of Galemys pyrenaicus. NCBI lineage: Eukaryota > Metazoa > Chordata > Mammalia > Eulipotyphla > Talpidae > Galemys > Galemys pyrenaicus. The sequence continues at coordinate 4,288,391 of JAGFMF010011606.1, read as the reverse complement.
GGGACTCTATGAACCTTGAACTCCTCCGATTCAATCCACAGAGAAGGCAACACCATCCAGATGGCTTACTTACAGACAGGGACGCATTTCCTTTGGAAGTCTCAGATATTTCCACAAGTCTTCGCAGTCCCAGTGTGTTCAAAACTGGAGTTTCAGGTTTAATTTTCATGATAATCTTTCAAGGTCAATGGTGCAGGTCAACTCTCCCCTCAGGAAACCAAGGTACAGGGATGGGTGGGATCTTGATAAAAGCCACTTGAACAGAAGGACAAAGCCTTTACCTTGAAATTTTGACCTTGGGAGCAATGTCAATCTATGAGTCAACAAATGGGGCAAAAAGGCTAAAGGGAACCAGGTATTAGAAATGGCCCATGTTCTCTCTCTGGTCCTCCACGGTAATAGTGAAACTGGTGACTCTGCACTGGGGACATAAGGAGGTGTGAATAGAAAGTCAGCTGACAGCTGACCTTGAGGAAATCCTTTCTCCCCAGCACTGATGATGTTCACATTCACCCCCAATTGCAGGGGTAGGGTCATGGGGGGCACATTCTAACCCTGTTCACAGCAAGTCTCTACTCTGCTCCTACTCCAGGATCCTTTTTCTCTTAATGAAACGCGTTTCCTTAATTTCAAAATTAGTAGGATATAAATGATGATCATTGGTGTCTATTTATAACAGTGTAATCTTCATAAAAAGGGGAAGTTCCAAGTTCCCTGCCCCACCTAAGGAAGGGTAGAGTGGAGTGGGGAGGGTAAGCTGAAGAACACTGAGCAAAACCTTTGAAGTGACTTGGAGGAGGTCTATAGAGCAGACATGTGAAGAAGGGCCTGCTTGTTTCTTGGCTTTGGACTTGCACCGGGATTTGCGGGCCTTGGAAGGAGACATGTGGAGTCGAGACATAGAGACACTTGGAAGAGACATGGGTGAGACACACGTGGGGAAGCTGATGATGGCAGCTGTTAGCTTGATTTGCATTCCGATTTTGCTCCTTTCATTGCAGACTTGCCTGGCCTTTCTACCCCTTTCCCATGGTTCCCCACCAGAAGGTGCCTTAGATTTGTGGCAAGCTTTTGGGCCTCAGCAGCCTCACTTTGGGCAAAGCCTGTTTGGCTGGATATTTACCTGCAAGGGGATGGGTGACCTTGGGTGTTTCCTTGGAAAACTATTATCCTTTCTTCTCTTTTCTTTCTAGCCACTATCCTATTAAAGTTCTCACATGTTAAGCATGTTTTGTCTTTACACAGTCAGTGACAGAACCTCTTTACAATGTATGATATCAGGGTGCCCCTCAGTCTGCCAGCCAACAGATTGAGATCATTGTGCTGGTCTGCTGAGCACCTATTCCCTGCCTGCTCCCCATAACAGCACCCTGACTGATTTCCCCTTGGGGCAGAGCTCTGGGAGTAGGTGGAGGCAAACAATTTAGAACGAGCTAATGAGGCTTAGCACTGGTCTTCCCTTGGGACTGCCCTTAGTAGGTGCTCAGTAAATGTTTTCTAAATTTAGTGAAACGTATTATGAAATGACTATATTAGTCCGGCTTCTGTTGGTTGCAAGCAATAAAAACTTTCACCCAGCGGAATTTCACTGGCTCGTGTAACAAGAATTTCCTATGACGTGGTTGGCAGCTCCCCTATCTCCAACTCACCCCGAACACTAGCAGGTCCAACTCTATAGCAACATGAAAGAACATAGTGAGGAACTTGGTCAAGGAGCAAAGGGGGTGAGGCCAGGGCATCAGTTTGGTATCTAATTTGTTGTCACAGAAAATCACTCCAGGTAGTAGGTAGGAGGATGAGAGGGAAGACTCTCAAGTGGCTCATGGGTGCAAAGACTAGTACACCCAGGTACAGAGGAATGTGGGGTCCGGGAAGACCCAATGCAGCAAGGGCAGTCTGCATCCACCACGGGGACCCTGAGATTAGAACTGCAGTGCTGACCCCTCGCTTCTCCTGATGAAGTCATTCCTCATCTGAGCTGCACCTCAAAACCCAAGGCACAAAATGCAGTCAACCAAGCTGAGGTCCTGAACCCCCGTTCTGCCTGGGTGTGTCGCAGTGGCATTTGGACCCTACTCTTTCCAACATATAGTTTTTTCACTGACAAAAAATGGGCTTGGATGGCAATCTGGAAAAATATGAATAACAAATGCTCATTTCAAGGATGAGCAGGATCAGAAGGGAGTGGGATTTCACATTTAGATAATTTGGGGGCCAGTTAATTGCTTTTTCCTACTAAAGACATCTAAATTCAGTTTTAAAAATTACTACTTTTGAACAAACCATGTCAAATTCAGTTGTGAACCACCTATACTGTCAGTTAACTTATACTTCATTCACTGGGTAATAGGAAGCCATAGAAGAACTTTGTAAAAGATTTCTTAAAATTTATTATGCATACGAGAATGGGGTATAGGCCAGAGAAGCAGGGGTTGAGAGACAGAGTGGGGAGCAGAACAAGCAGATGTACTGAAATACATTGCTAATGGGAGCAGTAAGCAAGACAGGAGAGGTCTGCTGCGCCATGTGGGTCAGCTCCCTGGCCAGGATCAACTCATGCCTCAGTGGTTGGCAATAACTTGATAGTGCTGAGACTTTAACTCCCTCGCCACCAGGGAAGACTAGCAGTAGAAGGATTTAAGTAGGAGGAGAGAAGAAAGTGACCAGGTCTGCACTGAGAAAGAACCCTGTGGCTACTGTGAAGGATACTGGAATTCCAGAAAATTGAGAGCTGAGAGGCCTGAAATCAGGCAATGGCCTAGGTGCTTAGAAGAGGTGACAGACTTGACACATTAAGAGAACAAGCAAAAGGATCTAGGGATGGAGGTTACAAGGGAGGTGGGAGGTGAGGGAGAAGTAAGATTCAAAATTCATGAAATACCTAGGGAGGAAGACCAAATGTCCTCTAACGCCTGCTCCCAAGTGCTTCATTTTTGTTAGCATGGAAAAGATATTGTAAAGGCCAAATTACACAACCGAAGAGGAAATCCAAAGGCAGACAGAAGGAATAATAGAAAGGGTTGTGGGGTTGACAGCGTGATTCATTATTATTCTTTAAGGTAAGAAGAAGAAGAAGAATTGATCCTGGATGAAGAAATTGGGTTGGGTCGCCTGGGGCTGTGAACGTCTGGCTGCTCCAGCATTCCCTGGGGCATGTGGTTAGGGGGAGGGGGCACAAATGCTTCAAGAGGCATTTTGTCTAAGACCCAGGATGGAACAATCTATAGGGCTGGGTTTTACTGCTTGGAAGGGAGGACGAGGACAGTGCCAGTCCTCTGCTGTCTCTGCAGGTGTGCCCACAGCGAGGCTGGTTTAAAATCTGCCAGATAGCTACCAACCTGAGCCTCATCACAGGCACAGGAGGACATGCGCCTGGGAGAGATGGAGCAGCTAGAACACAGTTAGCAAGGAGGAGCCCAAGCCATGTCTCAGCTCAGGATTCCTGCCTCCTAGTGGGCTCCAGTGCCCCAGGCCATCGTGGACCTGGGTATTACAACTGATACCAAATAGGATTCACCCCTGATCTAGGCAGTGGCACAATATCTGATACATATTAAATTTAAGGAAGTTAGTTCACTTTCCCTATTTTTGGTATCAGTGCATCAATGACTGGGATTAATTAAATTTCTCCTAGGGAGAGGCAGAGCAGAGGAGAGGAAAATCGATTAACCCTCGCTGAATCACAGGGGCTTTCCTGAGAATATGAGCTGTTAGAGATGGCAGGAGGGGAGATGTGAGCCACCCAGGAGGCCCGGACAAAGAAGGGATACATTTTACAAGGTTTGTACTTATTTTTCATGCTTCTCCTCCCCAAAAGAGTGTTAAGAGCATTTGAATCCAAATTTGATTATGACCCTATGTGAAGGTCTTCTAGATCCCGTATGGATGTAAGACAGCCTAGAACATGGAGCTCGGAGACCCAAGTAATGAAATTTCTGACCTAGGTAAAAGTCAGCAATCTGAAAGACCAGATAGTGAACACTTTATGTTTTGTGGACCAAGAGGCAAACCCTAGGATATTATAAAGCTGTAAGAAAGAGAAAATTCTATAAAATTTTTACTGATGAAAACATATAATAATAATTGTAATAATAATTGTAAAATATTGTAAAATAAATGTAAAAATAATAATTGTAATAATAGTAATTGATTGCAATTTTGTATTTTATTTATTTATTTATTTATTTTTGCATAGAGGAACTGGGGTCTAGGACAGAGGTATGGCAGGGTGGGGTGGGGGCAGTGAGAAGATTTGCCAGAGACAGAGAGTTGGGAGCAGAACAGGCAGATCTACTGAAATACACTGCTGAGGGGAGCAGCGGGCAAGACAGGAAAGATCAACTTCCTGGCTGGGGATCGAACTCATGCTGCAGTGGCTGCCTACATCTTCACAGAGTTGCGCCTTAAGCCCTTATGCCACCAGGGAGGCCCAGAATTAACCTTTCTATAGGAGAAACTGGTCTGTATCACAAGGTGAAGGCCAAATTACAAAGCATGTGGTCTTTATCATTTGTGTTGAGTTACCCTCTCCTCTCTTTTGGAAACTCCAGGCCCCTCTTCCATTTCTTAGCCCAGGATATGTGCTCTGATTCTGTCCCCTTGACTTTAGAATCTGCATTCATGTAGATTCTCTGTACATATGTGATTAAAATTGTTCTTTTCTCCTAGAGGTCTTTCCAGTGTTAATTGGGTTTCTCCAGCAGCCAGAGAAGGGGGTTATTTCCTATTTCCCCCTACAATGACAAGTTGAATTTTTCATAATCAGGACAGTCAGAAGACATCTCTGATGTTCAATAGTTATGTCTACTCTCTGACTAAGGGGAAGACGGGCAAAAGGGGAGGTCTAGTCAATGGGACTAGAAAGAAACAGTTACTGAAGCTTCTGGAGTCTTGGGAAGATCCCAGCCTCAGTTCTAGAATGAGGGTTCCCTAGTCTGCCATTGAGTTGGTAGGTTTGGAAAGGCTTGACCAGGGTCCTCCTGATCCAGAATGCATTCAGTTCTAGAAGCCCAATCCTGAATGCCATTTCTATCTGTTCAATCCCACCAAAAGCTTACTGTAAACACAGGGGTTCCCCAAGTACAGAGAAGAACTGCTGAAAAGGCCAGCCTCTTAGACTGCTGAGACAAGGTGGTGGGTAGGCTGGGGCAGCGGGAGCAACTTTCAGCACTGCAGCTGGAAAATAGCCCTTATCTCTACCTGCTCAGGTGGAGTGTGCCACCTGTTTATGAGTAAACTAATGGCCTGATCTCAGCTGGAGGCCAGGTAGTGGGGCAAGGCAGGGCTGGAGAACACCCAAGCCAGGCAGCCCAAGGCTTAACCCCTTCTGGGCAGCAGAAGATGACTGTGTAAACACCACCCCAACTGAAGGACCAGCCCGAACCAACCTCCCTCTTTGTAGCTGGTCCCACAGGAGAGAGAAGACCCTGACCAAGGAACTTTAGCCGTCCAGGGTCCCACCAACATAAAGGTCGTTTTGCAGCTTTTCATGACTCTGAAATGGCTGGGGAAAGCATTAAATGTTTCTCTCATTCTGCAAATGCTGCAGGGCATGCAGCATGAACAGGATCATTTAGCTCACTACGCTCAAGCTGAAGGGTGCTGGAACCACCCCTTGGCTCCAACTCCAGGCCAAAGCAGCAAGTACATTATTATCCCCATTTTACAAGTGTGACAATGGACACACACAGAGTCACTCAGGAAATAGGTGGACAGTGACTCATATCGCCTTGGTCTTTGCATAAAGTTTCCTTTGTTGAAATAACAAAATGGTTTTTAATATTCACTTGTTGGGGCCTCCCTGGTAGTGCAGGAGTTAAAGTCTCAGTGCTATCAAGCCATCCTCAACCACCACTGCATCAGGCATTAGTTAGAGCCCCACCAGGGAGCTGACCTCGTCTCTCTCTCCTGCTGCTCCCCTCAGAAGTGTATTTCAGCAGATCCACCCATTCTGCTCCCCACTCTGTCTCTGGTGAATTCTCTCACCCCCGCACCTCTGGCCTGCACCCCAGTTCTTGTATGCATAAATAACTAAAAATAAATCTTTAATAAAAAAATAAAATTTACTTATTTATCCACTCATTCACTCACTTTTCCTGACATAGGTCGTGATTAATAGATTGTGCCTGACTCAGCAAGGAGTGCTTAGGATGTAAAGACAACAGAGCTCATTTTCTTTCCTCAGGTTCTGTGGCCAAAGGGGGTCCCACAGTCTACTCTGTAAACCAAGCTGAGGAAAAGTGGGGTGCTTACGCAGAGGTACAGCCAGACAATGGCTAACCACAAGCTCTTCCACTTACTACATCACCTTAGATAAGCCACTCACTTCTCCGAGCCTCAGTTTCCTCATCTGTAAATGGGTATAGCAAGAGTCCCTACTTCATGGACCATTGTGATGGGCTGAATAAGGTGGCATGTTAGGAGCTTGACATGGTGTCTGGTATGACCAGTGCTCAATAGTTGGTATTACCCATAAGGACCAATAAAAGGGTCTAGAATTTTATAGAACAACTGATTTTATGTGTCTGTCTCAAACTCTTTTTTTAGATTAGACATTTTTGCACAGTTATTAAGTTATATCCTAAATGATTCTGTATCTGTGATCTAATTGAATCCTCAAATCCCCTGGAAGTGTGTATTGTCATTTTCTTCCCATTTTGCAAGTAAAGAAACTGAGGACCAATGATAGGAAGTTCTCAAGATCACACAGCTGGGAAGGAAACAAGTCAGGTTTTGAGGCTACATCTCCAATTATGTGTTCCCACCCTGGCTCCCCTCTTGGTCCATGGAGGCAAACGTTTCCTGTGGGCAAGACAGGAAAGCCAGGTTTAATGGTGATGTGAAGGACTCAAAGGCGATAAAGAGGACTGCCAGAGGTTGTCAGACTCTGGAACAGGCAACTAACTTCCCCGCCAACATTATCTTTTCTGGATGATTCTCCATGGCCCTACTTACATGCAGTAGGAAGGGGAATTAAAAGATGACCAGCTGCTGCATTCACTTTTCCCAAATTCCCAAAAGGTTTTCACTTTCAAGATTATCTCCTTCAGCCAATGATGCTAACTTCCCACACCTCACTTTCCTTCCTTCAGCCAAAGGAAGAGACTCCTGATACACTTCTGTCCTATTTAGTGCTGAATCACTTTGTGGTAGAATTATCTGGTATCTGCTCACGTAGAGGAAGCCCTCCACTAAAGACCTGGCAGCTCTGAAGCAAAGCCCACCCTGCCTACACAGACATTACTAATCATCAGCACCCCTCCCCGCAGCCCTGAGAAGCACACTCTTTCCTAGGGCTGCCTTAACAAGTAACCGCAAACTGGTGATGGAAACAGCAGGAGATTGTTCTCTCACAGCTCTCGAGGCCAGAAGTCCAAACCCAAGATAATTCCTCCAGAGGTTCTAGGAAGAATCGTTCCTTGTCTCCCACCCCCACCCCCCACCCCCAGCTTCTAGAGCCTCCAGGTTGCTTCCTGGCTAGTGGCTGCTTTGCCCCAGTCTCTGTCTCTGTCCTCACATGGCCCATGTAAGCCATCGACTGATTCTCAGTCTCAGTTTCCCTAGTTCCTGCCACTTCTCTCATCAACCCATCCTGGACTGCTCTTCTTCAGCCAGCTTCAGCATGGGCAAATACTATAAGGACACTCACCCTAACCCATTAGAAAGCTCTCAGAAGCTTACCTCCCGGTCTACATCCCTACCATTCCTCATCCACAACCCAGAGGGTCTTCTAAGATATTCTAGCTCAGAACCGCAAGAAGGGCCTGAGTCTGGGCCCTCTGTATTCAATCTGCGTTCCCCAGGCATGATAGTCTGGGGCTCAGGAGAAGACGGAGGGAGCCCTGTTTTCTCTAGTCCCTCCCCGAGGGCAGAGCTGGCATCGGGTTTGGCAGCGTTCCTTGGCTCGCCCTCCTTGGCTCCTGTAGGTGGAAGGCCCCTGAGCAATAGTGGTTCTTTCTGGGTATGTCAGCCAACCCGGAACCTCAGTCCCAGCCCGTGCACTTGACAGGATCCACTGGAAGCAATTGTGGAAAAGTCCAACCCAATGGCAAATCTAGGGCTCGGGCTGGGACCCCAGCAGAGTCCATGGTGCCAGAAATCTTGGCAGCTAGTGACCACAAGAAGGAACCTCTGTCCCATAGGGCAGCTCAGCCTCCCTCCTGGAACCAGGGGCTGGATTGGATGGGCCTCTGAGTTCATCTCCAGACAGGGGCTGTCTCAGTAGCAGCCTGCAGGAACATTCAGAGTTGACTGGAAAAGTCCCAGTAGCATAAGACGTGCCTCACAAGAAAAGGAAGTCTCCTGCCACAGAACACTTATCTATGGGCGTTTATAACTACATGCAACACCAGCCTTGCAAAGAAGATAGGGTTCAAATTCTAGCACCTTCTCTTACTTAATTAGGTGACCTTGCATATACCCTTTGCCTTTGCAAGGGGATCTGTAAAATAGGGACATGATTGTACTGTAGCTGATCTCCATGTGAAAGTCATTTCTACTTCACTTCTGATTCAGGTATTGCCAATGAGATGACATGATTTAAGTCAATCCAGGGTTACTTGAATGTAGCTTGAGCAGGGTTTTGAAAGAATGCCTTTGTTTCCTAATGTAGATATTCAAAAGTGAGACCCACAAGTTAAACAAAAAAATAATATTTCTTGAAAGAAAATGTGCACATACCACATCCCAGGCAATGTGTTCGGTACATTACAGAATATTCTAACAATCCTATGGATACTACCACTAACCCTATTTTACAGAGGATGAAAATAAGCCCCAGAGAGAAGATTTGATTTTTCCCAGTGGGGGAAGAGGCTGTTCTTTGCCCCTCAATATATTGATATTCCCTAGTTCCTTAAATCTAGACTCTAAGGTTCTCATCTGAACAAATGGACAACCAGAATAAGACCTGTTCCAACCCAGGTGTGAATAAGGTTGTTTAATGGGTTATAGGTGGAGGCAGTGTACTTAAAAGGAAGATGATGTAGGGGTGCTCCCCTGTCTCCTTCCTTACTTCTTCGTGCCAGCTAGAATGTGGGCGCAATGGTTGGAGCTTCAGCAGCTCTCTTGGCCTATGAGGTGACCTTGGAAAGGATTCATGTATGGCAGAGCCTGAGACCCCAGCACCAAGGACTGCCACATCATTCAGTACTGTTGACCTTCAGACTTTTATTCTATCTTATTTAAGTTGAAATTTTTTATTACTACTTTGCACATGAACTTAATGCCAACAAGTATCCCAAGATCAGATGGTAAATAAGTGCATACGGGGATCTGAATACAATCTCTCCCACTCCAAGTGTGATCCTTAGATACCTCCCTAAGGAGACCACACATGTATTTGGTTAGACTGTGGGTCCAGCAGCCTTGGGGATATAGCACCATCGTCAACATATAGTAAGTGTCTGGCACATAGAAGTCATTGGGGATCGACCTTCTCCTACCACTGCTGGATCCCTGATGGTGGCTGCTTAGCTTTGGACCTACCTGCTGGCCCAAGAAAGACCCTGATGAGAGTTCAGACACTGTGGACCACTCCCTCAGGCCAGAATGTGGGCATAATGGCTGGAGCTTTAGCAGCTCTCTTGGCCTATGAGGTGACCTTGGGAAGTCCTTGAATTTGTCTGTGAACCTTATTATTTACATTTGCGTTTAACACAGAGCCTAGACCAATACCATCTCCATTTGAAGGCATCCATATTCCCATGATAGAATGGTAGGATTCCAGCACCTTATGTTACAGCTTTCCTTTCTCCTTCTCAGAAAGCCATGGTGAAAACAATGGTCCCTCTTAAAACTGAAGATGTAGGGCCTCCCTGGTGGCACAAGGGGTTGAGCGCCGCACTGTGGGCCTTCTGCAGCCACTGCAGGGAGGGTTTGATCCCCAGTCAGGAAGGGGACCCACATGGTACAGCAGACCTCTCCTGCCTTGCCCGCTGCTCCCCTCAGCAGTGTATTTCAGTTCATCTGCCTGTTCTGCACCCCACTCTGTCTCTGGTGAATCATCTCACCCCCCGTGCCTCTGGCCCGTACCCCAGCTAAGTATATAAAATCTTTAATAAATAAATAAAACAGAAGATGTCCTAGAACACTGAGTCAAGATAACAGTTTGGAGAAGGGTCTCCTTACATGTTGAACTCAAAAAGTGACTTAAAAAGCAATGGGGTAAACTCAAGTGAGCTTGAAAAGGGGGCTTGAGAGTACCCACCTCCTCTTTATCACCCATTTAAGAGAGGCAGGCCACCAAAAAGGGCTGCCAAGAGTGAAGTGTGAGCTAAGACCTTGGGATTGAATTACCTGCATATGACTCCTGTCTCTTCTGCTGGCCAGCTGTGTAACTTTAGGCAAACCACATAACCTCTCTGATCTGTGCTTTCTTATGAAATAGGGAACGTAATCCCTTCGGCATAGAGCACTAGTTAGGACTAAATGAGATAGTGCCTAGGAAGCTTTTATCTCCGTGTCTGGCATGCAGCAAGCCCTTAATAAATGGTAGCTATTATTAGCAGCATTGTGCAACAGCCCAGGCCCTCCCTGGCCCTCTGTGCCCACAATCAGCCCACTGTGAGGGCCACATAATGGTGTTGTGTGCGGGGAGAGACCAGGGCACAAGGGAGGAGAAGGAGGAGGAGGTGCCTGCCCCGGGGCCTGGCACCCTGGAATTCTCTTCCTTCACAGCCAGGCCAAGCTGTTTCCTTCACTCTGCAGACCTCCCCTCCTCTGGGAATCCAACTCTGGGCCCCAGGGGTGCTGGGAACAAAAGGGCATAGTCAACCACCACTTCAGTTGTGTTGCCATCTCTTAAACCTCCAAGTCCCCAGGCTTTGTGAGCCAGGAGAGACATTCAGCCTCAAAACTGGAGCCAGCCCAGTATACAGCCTCAGACTCACAACTGCCCGTTGCATGTTCAGCACCCACAACTACCTGTGATCTGAAAAAAACCAGGGAAGTCCCCACCTCTGAGCCTCTGCCCTTGCTGTACCAACCACCTGACACTCCTTGTTCCACTATGGCCTTGGCCCTGAACTGGAATTTTACAGGTGACCCACAGAATCCCTGCCAAGGGCCCCTAACTCCCTGTGGGGCCTTAATGGACTCCCTCCCCTACTGTGTCTTCCACCAAAGACGTCATCAAGTACCTCGGGAGAGCCTGGTGTACGCAGCTCTGTGACACCCCTCTTTTTTTCTCTTGCTTAGACATGACCGGTGCTGTTCAGTTAGAAACCTGACAGCACCTGGACTAGCAGCAGGGATGGCCTCATGGCCCCAACCCCAGACCCTGGGCCAGAACTGCTTTTCTGTCCAGTTCCTGGGGAACACTGTTGCCTGGCAGTCCGCCTTGGAGGCATGCTTTCTGGGGGTAAAACATAAAAGAACTGGGACCTCAGCAGGCGCTCGGAGAGAGGTGGCTTCCCTAGCCAGCCCAGCCAGGCAGCCCCTCCTCCCCATCATCCCTCTTGTCTTTGTGGAACCTACTGAGATTTCCAGCCCAGGGAGCCCTCGAACAGCCAGCCGTTCTCAGTCAGCCCAGGGGAGCGCCTCACCATCCCAGCCACCTGGAGCGCACTCAAAGCCAAGGCTGTCGCCCCCATGCAGCCCCAGTGCCCCAGAAGACTCTTCCCTGGGCAGTAGAGGTTAAGTTCTTTAGAACACCGACTCAACAAACAACTGTCTGAGTTCAACCCCAGCAACTCCCCTGATCTGCAGCAAGTCCTTGGGCAAAAGATACCACTTTTCTCTACCTCAACTTCTTCACCTTGAAAATGGACACAGGGCCTCCCTGGTGGCACAAGGGGTTGAGCACAGCATTGTGGGGCTTCTGCAACCACTGCAGGGAGAGTTCGATCCCCAGCCAGGGTGGGACCCACATGACGCAGCAGACCTCTCCTGCCTCCCCCGCTGCTCCCCTCAGCAGTGTGTTTCAGTCAGTCTGCCTGTTCTGCTCCCCGCTCTGTCTCTGGTGAATCATCTTACCCCCCACAACTCTGACCTGTACCCAGCTGCTGTATGCATAAATAAAATATTTTTTTAAAAAAGAAAAAGTAAATGGACATAATAATAGTATCATAGGATATTAAATGAGAAAGTAAACAACCACAAAGTACTAGGTTGGGGGCGTTATTTGTCCTGCTATGAAGCCAGACATTCATAAAGACGCTTGCTCTCTTCAGGAGCTAGAAGCAGGGGTGTGGACGTGGCCTCTGGCCCAGCAGCACAACCAAGTTCAGCAAGTGCCCTGCCCTGCAGGGAGGCTGCTCCAGATTTAGGGGGCCATATCCTCAGGTTTAGGTGCTTGTCCAGTGAGACACCTGGCCAGGTGCCTATTGTCATTATCAAGACCACATTCCTGGGATTCCTTAGTGGCCAGGCACTTATTACAGGAGAATCAAAGCGACAAAGGAAAAATAGTCATTTGAGGCCAAGACCTGGATTTTTCATTTTCATAATTGACCTTTGGGCCTGCGCATCTTGGGCGTGAGGGCAGAAGGGTGCTGCTGGACAAAGTGTCTCTGTGGGAGCCCAGTCGCCCATGGGAGAGGGCGGGACTGGCTCCCGCCCAGATCAACAGGGCTGCCCAGAGGATCTTCGAAGGTCAAGTTCTCCATCCCTCTGCCCCTGGGCCTGACTCATCAGCACCTAGACCAGAGGGACAGGTGGTCACTTGGTGCTGAAAAAGCTTTGTGAAAGGCAGCAGGAGACCTGGGAAAACCATCCAGATTCTCCCCGGTTAGCCTTCTGTGTAATGAGGTAGTTCTCAACTAAGGGGTGATGTTGCCCTTCAGGGGACGTTCAGACGTGCTCAGAGACAGTTTTGGTTGTGACCACTGGGGTGACCAGGAGAAATGGATGCTACTGACCAACTTTGCTACTGAACATGCCACAAGGACCACAGCAAAGAACGATCTGGTCCCTATGACAACGGGGTCTAGGCCAGAAACCCCACTCCAGTCCTATCCCTTGTGCCTCTGCTATTGCCCACTATCCCAACTGGAGTTCAGGGAGATGTCACTGGGGAAGGTGGGACAGTGAGACCCAGGGCATGGGCCCTGTAGGAAGGGCAGAGGTGTGGGTTGGGGAGCACAAGTCCATATACGGGGCTCTTCACCTGTGAGTACACATAGGAAATAATAGGGGTTTGGAACCCAAATCCCGTAGACCTGGGCCCACAGCCTCAGCACTGAGGAAACCTTTCATAGATCTGAGCCTGGTCTGTGGAACGAGATCATCCACCCACCTCTCAGGCGCGTAGGAGGATGAGACCCGAGGAGGCCGTAAGCTGCCTTGAGTTGCCTGGCCATAGAAGGCTCACCATACATGCCAGACCCCACCCATTCCCCACTCTTACTGTCACAGGGTGGGCCCCCAAAAAGGGAAAAGTTCCAAAATCCCAGTCCCGCCCTAAGTAGGGTAGAGCTGAGAAGGGATAAGAAAATGCTAAAAAAAAAAAAAAAAAAAAAAGGGAGGAAGAAGGAAGCAGGATGGNGGTGAGAAGGGATAAGAAAATGCTAAAAAAAAAAAAAAAAAAAAAAGGGAGGAAGAAGGAAGCAGGATGGAGAGCAGCAAGGAGAGGTGAGCAGGCATAGAGCAGAGGGACATGTGAAGAAACTGCACTTGCTTTTTGGTCTTAACTAGTTAAAACAGATGCGGGTGAGAGACCCATGGAAACTTAATAATGGCAGCTGTTATCTTAATTTTAATTTTACTCTTTTCCTCCCGGATTGATCTAACCCTACCTAACCCATTTCTATAAGTCTCTACTGAAAAGTCCTTTAGACTTGTGGCAGGCTTTGAAACCTTGCTTTAAACCAATCCTATTTAACTTAACTTTCACCCTCTAAAAAATAAGTAACTTTAAATGCTTAACTTAATAACTATATTCTTTGTCCTTTCTATATTATTTCTATATTAAAATTCCTTTCCATTAAAAACTTTATATATTTATCTTGATGTGGCAGATGGCAAAACCCATTTTAAAAAAACCAAGTTTCAAAGTTCTGGGGGGCCCCTCTCCCTGCCCTATAACATTACCACAGCCTTCCCCTCTGCACCTTCCATCCCCCATGACTTCCTAAGACCATCCTCTGGCCAGGGCAGGGAAGTGCTTCCCTGTGCCCCCCTCTTCAACCTCCCTCTCTTGCTTCCGCAACCCCTCCCAGCACCTTGGGCACACTCCAGGAAGCACCTGCAGCCCCCACACTCTGACTACCCTCCTCACCTGCCATAGCTGCCTGTGTTGGCCACACACTGTTTACTATGGGTGCTCCTGGCTTTAGGGGTTGTGAGTGTACTTTGAGGTGTGAGGTGTGTGTGGCATGCCTGTAGAGAGTTGCATGTATACAGGGCTGGTTTGCGTGTATGTTCCTGTGTGGATGAGAGTTGCTGTCTCTTGTATGAACACACGTGGCCTGAGACAGCCTCCCTTTATTATTTTTTTGAGTTTTCTCTGCTGCTGAGTCAGGTCAAGCCCTGTTTGGGATGAGAGATGAGTGACATTGCTGAAAGTCAGCTTGAATCCCATGGGGAGCTCCTAGGGTGCAGGTCTTCTAGGACACACCAGGACAGCAACACCCACCCAAGTTGAAATGCACCATCGTGGTTGATTAGCAGCCACTGCTCTGGGCCCAACACCTTCTGATTCTCACAATCCAACAAGGGGAGGTAAGCCCAGGCCCTGCAGGGCATCTGCAGGGACCCAGCTCTGACTGTCTAGTTCCTCTGTGATATCAGTTGTTAGGTATTTTTAACAGTCTTGGGAGACAGATTCTACAACTCACTGAGCCAACTGAGGTGATAAGGGGTTCTGAAAAGAGAACGGAGTGACTGACTCTACCTGTAGGACTTCAAAGAAATCTTAGGGGGAAAAGGATTCTTCTCCAGGTTCTTGAAAGATGATTAGGAGTCTGCAGGGAGATGAATAGAGGAAAAGTCTTACTAGGCATAAGGCATAAGCTCAGCAAAGGCAGGGAGATAAATGAAGACTCTTTGGTCAAAAGCAACAGTTGCTGAGTGTGTAGAACGTGGAACCGATTGGGAAGGCATCCAGGAAACGATACTGGGAAGAGCCTTGAATGCCGAGCTACGGAGCTTCGAGCATTCTTTGTGATCCCCAGAGCGCCATGCCATAACACAGATCCTGGCAGGGATACTACATAGTTGGTGGGACCCAATGCAAACCGAAAATGGGAGGTCCCTTGTTCAAAAGTACGTAAGAATTTCATGACAATGACAGCTAAGCATTAACTTCAGGACAGAGTCCTTGTACCTGGAGGTCCCCATGTGACCGTACAGGCTGCATGCCCACCAACCTGGACTACCCAGGGCCAAGGGTCAGAACTGGTGCCCTGTCTGGGATTTAATAAGCTAGAGCCTAAGCCCCCAGGCCTGGGTGAGGAAGCAGGAAATGCTGCTCAAAATTCCCCCAGCCTCCTGGGAGATTAGCCCCTTCCTCTATCAAGGTATCTGGTTTCCACTGCAGATGCAATGCTTTCATGACATTCGTTAATCAGCAGGGTTTGCACAGTACTTTTCTCTTTGTGCACTAATTCCTCAACCCGCTGGCACTACCCATGTGTAAACACACCAGGCAGGTGCCCCAGAGGACCCGAAAGCCTGCTGCTGGTAAGTGCTGGCTCCAACCACTGCCCAGCAGCTGGGGAAGGTGCCTGGAGTCTGTCCAAACTCCATTTCACACGGTGCCCAGCAAGAGAGAGTAGAGGGTCTTCCTTGGTCACCTCATTAGGGGCCAAGGAGACCTGCCACTTTGGCAAAGACTCTGGGTCACATTGCTAATTCCACCCTGCAAAAGATGAGATAAGCTGGCAGATCAGATCAGAGAAGGATTGAACAGGGGTCTAACTGTCCTTTTAATGCAAATAGAGACCTAAATCAAAAGCTCCTCTTCTGAGGTTAATAGATTCATTTGGTTAAAAATTTAGAAGCATTTCAGTGTAACCTCTGTCCCCAGCAACCTGCCCTCAGTATTTGCATATGTTTTGAATGAAAATTGTCAAGACCATGCAAACGAGACAGCTAAATGCATATTATCAGATGGCTGTCAGGGAGTCTTGGAGGAGCAGCTAGAAATACAAGGCAGGTCTGGGGCCCTTGTGTGTGTCCGGGCTACAGTGATCAGTATCTGCCCAGCCCTGACTGATAAGCAGCCTTCTCCATTACACCGGCCCCTCAGCCACTACAGGCCACCTGCTCGTGGTGGAAACGGGGAGAGATAAAGGACTCCTTTTGTCCCTCCTGGTTCCATTGAGATCAAGTTTGAGGAAAAGGGCAAGGACACTGATGCCCCTAAAGAGAGTTTGAATCATTGACCCACAAGTTGATTCATTAAAAAGTGTTCCATTACATCATCTCATCCTTTCATGGGTGAATTTTTCCTCTGCGCTTACAAATAGTAACTATCTGTAGAGGAAAACATCTGGAAATAAATGTTACTTTTTAAATTGATCAAATCATATATATCACACAAGTCCTTTGCAGAAAAAAATGAAAATAAAATAGAGATACACAAAGCAGATGATTCTAAAGTTCCCATTGTTAGGCTGCCAGAGAATGACCAGTTTAGGAGGTCACGTGTCTTTCCAGATTCACTCCGTGTCTCGTGCACATAGTACTTGGTATTTTTGGCATTTGGCTTTACAAGACGAGCCCTCACATCGCTAGCTTTTGCATCTCCAATTGTCAGTATCCCACTTAGATTCTTATGACAACAAAAACCTCCCTTCCCCAACATTTCCACACATACCCTGGGCAGGGAAGGTCGGCAATACTATGCACAGACCCCTACCAAGCTTTTCCCTTCTACCAGGCACTGCACTAGGTTCATGGCATCCTGAAATGCGTGATATGAAGTTGAGAATGAAATAAGCCACGTGTCACAGTTTGCTGGGGTTTGGAAACGACAGATTCACTTCCACATTTCCAGTTTCCAAGCTGAAATTTGCATTTTGCTTTCCAAAGATGCCTGTACCAGTGAGATGTATCCACTGTCCTTCAGAGATTACTTCTCACTTCCTGGCAGATTCCAAGCTTAAATTGTTTCTGTAATGGGAAAACATAATAAACTTTTTTTACAAAATTCATTTAGCAGTTATGACATGGCCAACTTGAGCAAGCATTAAGTAAAAATCTTTAAATCTACTTCCAAACAAAATCAATCTATTTTCACTTCACACTGCTTTATACAAAAACTGCTTTTGATTCAAGGCCTAGAGCATAAGGACAACAACCTGTGCCTGTCTTGGGGGATGATTCTCGTGGGGCAAGTTTGTTTAAGGATTTTGTATGTTTAGAGAAGGCTTCTGGGGTGTCAATTATATGATTCAGAGAAACAGCTTGCCTCCCTGGACAATGAGGTGTGCACATAGACAGTGACTAAATGACCACAGTGACACCAGTGACACTTACCAGGGGCTTCCGTGTCCTTGACAAACAATGGCGACAGCAAGGATAGTGGCATCATGAGGTGTGACACACCGACAGCAAGCATCCAGCAACTGACAGCTGCTGTTCTACTTCTTTCTTGTTACAGCACTCACACAAGACTTTCTGCTTCTGTTTTATCTACGAGAGCTCGGAAGTTCAGTGAGGTTCAAAGCAGCTGCCACGGGAGTGGAGGGGCTCAGGGGTTGGGGGTTTAAGACTTGAATCCAGGTCCCCTGAAAGCCATGATGGGTTGGCTTTACAGCTTTGCCAGAATTTCATGCCTAAACTAAGGAAGAAGACATCAGCCCAGTTCTCAGCTTCCAAACATACAGGTTTGCTTCTATAGATTCTTCATTACTTGGCATGTCCAGAGAGTGTCTTGCTTCTGATTGTTATTTCTATGCCCTTTGCTTTGGCTTGAGAAGAAAACCCCCCAATATGTAGTAGACCCTCCCTTTATCCACTGGGGGTAACACTCTAGACTTCCTAGGGGCTGCCTCAAATTATGAATAGTCCTACATCCTATAAATACTGTGTTTTCTCCTTTACAAATATACCTATGACAAAGTTTAGTTTATAAATTCCACAGTAAGAGATTAACAATAATAGCTAACAATAAAAGAGAGCAATTATGGTAACACACTATAATAAAAGTTATGTGACTGCAATCTTTCTTTCTCTCTCCCCAATAACTTATTGTACATGGTATTTTCAGAGCCCAGCTGATCACAGGTAGCTGAGACCAGGGAAAGCAAAGCCACAATCAGGGGAATGACTGTGTGATCCCTTCTGAGTTCGCTTCCATTTAACACTAAACACTGTCAGGCCTGTTAGCGTTCACTTGAATTTTTTCCCAGGCTCTTTCTGTTCCCATCTAGATCAAAGCCAAGTTTGTAGCCCAAATATTGAAACATTTCAGTCACCTGGGTGTACCCAGGGTTGCTCAATTTGTCTCAGCCAAAGTCTTTGAGTAGTATTAGTTCAAGAGAAAGAAAAACCAACATTTGCTTGATCTGAAGGCCCTTCACTTACTAGGATGTCTTAATCATCAAGAGTTTTCCAGCATATTTGAATTTTTTCCACAAGATTTCAAAAGTTTCACTACAGCATGAAGATTAGATTGGGTGTATCCTATATTCTTTGTTTGCTATAAAGCCCCAGCTGTCTTCATTATGTTCATGGTGGAGCCCAAGCTCTCTCCATATTGCAACAGTCTTAGCTAAAATCTTTCTTACCATTTATTCTTTTTCTTTACCATTTTAATTCTCTCTTTCTTTTTTCTAACGGGACCCTGAGGAAACCCAGGGCTCCAGAAGTATCACGTTAAAACTTCTGTGGGTGCTTCTGAGAATCTAAGGGGTTGGCAGGGAGGAAGGGATGACTGTACAACACTTGGAATTTCTATATAAACTCAGAGGTACATGGCTGTTTTCTCATACATTCTCCCCCATAAAATTGATGGCAGTGTTTTTATTGGTTTTGGCTTCCTTATTGCTATTGTGATGAGCGTATTTCTGATTTTCTATGGTGAAGACACTGAAACCCAAAAAAGTATAAGTCAGTCAAGGTCATGTCTCATGTAGGAGGCAAGAGGGCTACAAGTGCTGGGGGATTCTGAGTATTGGGGAGATTCTTTATCGGTGTCTTGTGTTTCCATACATCTTGGAACCGTCTTTGTTCTAGACAGTCTTTTTTAAGGCTGTTTGCAGAAAGAGCAGTCTCAGAAGACAGTGAGTGTGTCTTCTTCCAGAACAAAAAGCAGTTTAGTTTATTATCCAGGATAGTAAAATAATGTTTCCCTGGGGGTAAAAGTTAGGTACCCAATATAAACTATTTGGGTGTCCTAAACTTGCAGTTTCTACCCTGTCGCATACCCCACTGCACACGCAAGCATCACCTGGCCCTTTTCACTTTGACCTTTGATCTGTGAGAAAGGCAACAAGGGAAACAGATTACAATATAATATGAAAAGTAAGCTGCTTACAATGCTGTGAATAACATTTCTTTGTCTCTGATCCAGGACTCTTGTGAAGTGTCTTCATCCAGACATCTTGGCATGCAGGTCATTCAGACAAACATTTTAGATCCATAGTCAAACGTTAGCTCCTTCACAATTCTTTGGCATTGGAGCCAAAGTTCATGGTTTCAAATAGAAAAGGTCTAGCTCCCCAGAAATCAAATGTGCTCCCCACTCTAAGAAAGATGAAGAAGGGATCATAATAGCATAGAGTCTATGCTATGACATTTACCAAAGGATGTGTGTGTCCACACAAACATCTGCACACAGATGTTCATAGCAAATTCATTCATAATTTCAGAAATTTGGTAGCCAATAAGATGCTCTTCAGTGGATGGATAAAATGAATGGATACATAAACCAAGGTGTACCCAATGGGATATAATTCAGTGCTGAGAACAAATGAGCTTTCAAGTCTTGAAAAGACATGGAGGAAAGCACAAATGCATATTACTGAGCAAAAGAACCCAGTCTGAAGAGACTATATACTGCATGCTTCCAAATACATGGCATTCTGGAAAAGGCAAACTTGTAGATGAATACAAAAAAGAAAGCACAGAGGAATTTTTAAACAGTGAAAGTGTATAATACTACAATTATAGATACAGGGTATTAAACACTTGTGCAAACCCATGAATGGAAACACGAAGCGTGAACATAATGAAATATGTGTTGAGTGATAATGATGGATCAATACAAGTTCATCAATTGTGACATATTTTTCACTCTGATGATGGATGTTGTTAATAGAGGAGGCTGTGTGTGTGGCAAGGAGAAGAGTATATGAGAACATTTTGTATCTCCCTCTTAATTTTTAGATGAAGTCATATCTGGAAGGTCCAAGATCTGGAGTCAGACAGTCTTGATTTGAAGCCAGTTTCCTGAACCCGGGCAGTTTTTCAAGCTCACTGAGTCCCAGTGTCCTCTTCAGTCCGGTGGAGCTAAAATTCATTCCAATTTCATAAGATCATTATGAAGATTAAGTGGGATAATTAGATGAAATCTATATGTGCTTTATGAATGTTAGTTTCTACTATTACTATTACAATGATCTTTTTTTAATCCTTCAGCTAACTACTCACCTGGAAGCAGTCACTGAGGCTGGGTGAAGCCGGTGATGGCGGCCTTTGATGGTGCAGGCTCACCCAGACCAGCTCTGAGGCATCCCTGCTAGAGCTCCAGCTGGCAGTTAAAGACTGCCCAACCCACCTCACCTCAGTGCTAAATGGACACTACAGCTTCCTACCCACCAACTCTGCTGTCTTCATTTGGTCTGCTCAGGCTGCCATCACAGAATGCCATCGCCTGGTGGCTTAAACAACACACATGTATTTCCCATAGTTCTAGAGTCTGGGGGTCTGAGATAGGGGGACCAGTAGGGCCAGGCTCAGGTGAGAGCTCTCGTCTTGATTTGCAGTCAGCAAATCATTCTTTCTGAGTCCTCACGAGCCAGAGAGCGAGTGCTGGGGTCTCTTCCTCTTCTTATAAGGACACTCATTCCATTAAGGGGCTTTCATCCTCATGACCCTAACCCTAATCATCTCCCAAAGGCCACCTCCAAATGCCATCTCCTTGGAGGTAGTGAAGGCTTCAACCTGTGGATTTAGGGGTACGCAGATCAGTCAACAGCATTCACCATGCTTCTCTAACCGTCCTCCAAGCCCCACGAGGCTGGCTTCCTTATGGCCTCTTTTTGTCTGGCTTCTCACTAGATCAATCCAAATGGTGGTACCAAAAAGAGAGGGAGATGAGAGTACTGATTTCCCCAGGAACTCTTCTCTTGGAGATATGCATGACCTTCCTGGACATGTCACCTTGTCCAAGGTCCTGGATGAGCAAGGTCTTTGGGACATCTCAGAGTAGGAAGCAGGGTGGCCCCCACCCTAGAAGGCACATGACAGGCACTGAACAATAAGCCTTTGATCACCGCCAGAAGCCAGGAGGCCCAAAATCTTGACAGTCATGGCCTGGAAGTGATGGGGTAGGTGTTTTATTGGTATTAAATTGGTATTGGTATTAAAACTGCAGAGTTTTAATTTATGGCAATGGCTGAGGAACAGCCCAGAGAGGTCAGTGCCATTGAAAGAAAATTTTTATTATTTGCATTTCCCAAGAGACTGATTCAGAAGTGAGAATTAGGTATAGACCAGTCTTTACTGGGGTTTTCATGGGAAACGCCAGGCAGGGCAGAGTGGATAGTTTGGGATTGGCCTGTGAAAAATTCCAGAGGGCTCTGGGCTGTAGAGATGGTCTCTATGACCCTGGTTACTATCCCTGGGATGATGCAGGGCTGGGGAAACATTGGCTTAGGGTGAGAAGGGTAGAAGAGAAAGGATAGGGTTCAGCCTTGACCAGTTACCCTATATATGCCAGTTCTAGGCAAGCTGACTGGCAGGAGTCAGCAGCCACTTTGGCAGATAGTCTGCATGGCCCTGTAATGAATGGATTCCAAGTAGATACACAGAATCTAAGAAAGAACATTTAGAACAGTGGGGTGGGGAGTGGGATATGATAAGGATTTTAACTGAAGTTAAAGGCAAAGTGAGATGCAAAAATCAGCATGACTGCACCCCGTTTTCCTTAAGCTGCTCTTTTGCAAGATAGGAATTGAAGGAACACCTCCCTCAAAGAGGGAGATGAAAAAATTACAGGGATTCCTTAAGGTCAAGTATATAAAATGCTAAGCACAGGGCCTGGTTCAACCAAGAGCTTACCGAATGCAAGCTTTTTCTTTTATTTACTATTGAAGCAACATGGGTTTCAATCATGATAAAGGTTTCTGGAGGACAGTCTTACATGTCACCACCTGCATACACTATATTATATTCACCACCAAAGTGTAGTTTGCATCCTTCACCATACAACTAACCCTTCTTCTCCGATTTAGTCATATCCCTTTCCCCCTTCCTTTCTGGAAACTCCTATTTCAGCCTTATAGTCTAAGAATTTTGATTTCTTTTCTTTTGTTCATTCGTACCATGTATGAGTGAGAGCATACAATATTTGTCTTTCTCTGGCTGACCTATTTCGTTATGCCATTTAGGGCCATCTGCGTCACTGCAAACGGCAGGAGTTCATCGACTGTTTATGGCTGAGTAGTATTCCTTGTGTACATTACACCAGTTTCCTTATCCACTCATCTGCCCATAGGCACTCAGCTTACTTCCAGCCCTTGGCTATTGTGAATAATGCTGTGATGAACGTGTGGGTGCAGCTACCTCTTCACATTTGTTTTTTCATCCAAACACAAGCTGGTACAGGAATGAGCCTTTTGGATAGAAGTCATGTTTCAGTTTAATTAAATAAGTCTAAATGAGAAAAAATACAAACTTCCTGAGAACAGTTGTGATGCGTCACGTTATAAAGCGAGACTCCATGCTTACTGTTGCTGCTACTGCTCTTTTATTCTAACCAGCTCATTCCTTTGGTGACTTTCCAATAAGATCTGATTTGCAAAAATACATCAGATACCAAATATTTTCACAGCTCATCCAAGTACCTAAACGAGGCCGATTTGTGACTGCCGAATCATTTGTATTTATTTCATGTTCAACAGTGGAGTTGAAGAGTGTGCCCGAGACTTCAATATATCTGAGACCCATTCCGGGGTTAAAATACAGAATCTGATTTGGCAGGTATGGTGGGGGCCTAAGATCTGTGCTTGTACAAGCTCCTGCGTGTTATCACTGCTCTGGGGCCCGTCTTGGAGAGCAAGAGATTAAAACACGTAACTGTCTTATTTGCAGGTCGAGCTCCCTGAACCCAAAAAGACCCAAGGAGGAAGGGAAGGCATTTATAGGCACTCAGTGGATGGCTGTTGTCAGTCCCTGCAGTTGGGGGGATGTTTGAGTTCTCCCTCAAAGCCAGGTAACTTACTTGACACACAATCTGTACTTTCTCATAACACAGAGGCTGGTTCTGGCCTTGATCCTACTCCAAAGGTCTGCAGATTTAAGAGGCACAGGCAGCCTGTGCTCTTCTCCAGCTGCTGGCCCTGCTGAGATCAGCAGGCCATGTCCTGAGATGTGAGCACAGACCTGTTTTTGCTAATGGGGAGGTCCAGGTTCAGGGCTCAGACATAAACTTGTGTGATGTCCTTCATGGTTCTCAGTCCCCCATGTGTACATCAGAGAGTTTTGTTTGTTTGTTTTTGTGTTTTGTAAAATTATTTATTTATTTATGCACACAAGAGCTGGGGTACAGGCCAGAGTCCAGGGAAGTGAGAGGATTCACCAGAGACAGAGTGGGGAGCAGAACAGGCAAATAGACTGAAATACACTGCAGGAGCACTGAAGTACACTGGGAAGCAGCGGGCGAGACAGGAGAGGTCTTCAGTGCCATTTGGGGTCCCCTCCCTGGCCAGAATAGATCTGGCATTGCTGTGCAGCGGATACTTCACCGTGAGGCACTCAACCCACTGTGCCACCAACGAGGCCCAACAAAGCATTTTTGATTGAGCTCAATGGCTTCCAAACCTGGAAGTTCCCCAAGAGTACTCCCTAAGGAGTGTGATGAGATCCTGACCCCCAGCCCAGATCTCCCTCTTTGAATAGTAGTGGGGAGGCAGGAAGGAGAGAGCTCAGCACAAGGGCTGCTGGCTGGGCAGCAGGGGCAAGGGGAAGCCAAGTGATGGAAAAATTCAAGATTACAAGGAGGAGGGGATTGACACCCCTCTCCAACCCCATGCCTCCCGCTTCCTACCCCTCACTCTCCACTCCTGTCTAATAACCCAGAGGGGCGGTCAGAGGGAGGAGCTCTCCATCCTCCTTTCCTCTCTCCTTTGAGGCCCAGGGGAGGCTGGCACCCGCCTTCTATTTGCTGTAAACACTGGAAATTGCTGCTTAGGGCTCCGCAGTCCTGGCTGCCTACCTCCCAGGGCTGCTGCCTGCTCCTCCCCACATCTCGCCCTAAATGCCTCTTCTCCAGCCACTCTGGGGGCTGCAGTCTAGTCTTTGATCCACAGCAAGAGGAAAAAGTCCCAGAGGTCTTGGGGCTGCCTGCTGTATGGGAAATGATACAAGTCCCAGCATGCTCCCTGCACGTTACTAGCATTCTCCCTCACTCTTTGCCTCTTATCCTCTGGACTTCTTCCCTCCTTCTGTTCTAGTCAAGATTCTTATCACAAGGGATGGACACCCCACGAAAACTGGCCTTTGGTGTAAAAGGTGAATAAAAGCACAAAACAGAAAACTATTGGCACATAGAACTGGGAAGTGTACTCAGGTCCTGCTGGATCCAGGGATTCCAATAATAGCATCTGGATGAACTTTCTCCATCACTCTGTTGCAGCCTATCCAACCTGATAGTCTCTCGTTAGCATGTAGGGAAAGGTTCTAGCTAGACCCACAGAAGCCACACACCTCCCCTCTTGATTCCTTCCATCACTGCTTTATCTTTTATTTAGAGATGAATAAAACAAGGTCACTGTCCTCAGCCCAAAGATCTTAGAGTCTAATGGGGAAGACACCAGCTTAGATGGTACCATTAACCCCATTAATCTATGGGGAAGATACCATTAACTTTAGCATTGCTTATCAGGACCATGGCCCAAATACACACAGACTATACATACTTTGTTGGGGTCCAGGTAAATCCCAGTACTGCATTCCTCCTTTCATTTCTGTAACCTGAGCAGGCCCTACACCGTGTACAGTGTCCCTAACATGAGGAGCTGCGTGATGTGGGAATTCAGCCTGGGCCACGGCGGTCCACACAAGCAGTGTCCCAAGCAGAGAACACAGAGATCTGGGGGATCCTTGGGGACCTCTGACTCTATCATTGCATCCAAGCATGTCCTAGCAAAGAGGCAGTGCAAGGGGAAGTAAGGGGAGAAGGGACGATGGACATAAATTCTGAGCATAGCTGGGCATTAAAAGGAATGGGTTAGGATTCAAAGACTGTACCCTCAAAATCCTAAAATCAAGAACTTCATTCATGGCCAGACCAAGGATGTGTTCGAGTTCCATCCTCCTGGGATTATATGGTATATGGTGGATAGTATGTGTAATTTTAGAGAGATGGTTGCCAGGCGACATGAGATTCTAAGACAAGGCTTTTTGCTTCAAGATAGATTCAGAATCTGGCAGCAATACCTTAAGGCTGCTACTGCCCAAATCCAATGCCAAGCCCCTGTAAAAGCCATTCCTCTTTATCTTTTCTCCAGGCCTCCAGTCCAAAGACCCCATCTCAACCCTCCTCTTACTCTGAAGCTCCCAGCCCCACCTGGGTTACATCTAGCCTTTCCTCCTTGATGTGCTATCTTTCTTTCTAGGCCTCAGTTTCCTCATCTATAAAATAGACTGGTACTGATATCCATTAACATTTCAAAGTGCTCCCAGTGATCTCAGCCTCCATAGAAAGGCCCACCTTCATTCATCCTTACAATGGCCCTGAGGGAAAGGCATTGTTAGACTCAGTAGCACAGCTGAGGAAATTCAGGTTTGGGAAAAGAACTGCTGGGACCAGTTTGAGGCTAGGTAGATACCAGGCACAGCACTTACAGAGGCCCTCACTCTCAAATGCTGGCCTGCACTCTGCTGACCCTGAGGTGGGAGGCCTCCTTAAAAGCTGCACCTGGTACCTTCCTCACCTTCCCCTCATGCAGCCCCTCCTTGGAGCCAGTACATTTCAGGTACACCTGATATCACACCCCGTGCTCTTACATGGTAGGGCTGCTGGAAGGCTCAAAGCTGATGCATTTATGAAGGCACCCAGCACAGTGCCTGGCAGACAGTGTTGAGCAGCATGCAGCTAAACTGGTATTAAGCCCTCAGTTTTACTTATCTCCTCACCCCACCTAACACCTGTCCTGCAAACTGGGTTTTTGAGTCTTACAGTTCAGGGGGCCCCACCAAGGTTTTGTCAGGGATCTCTCACTCCCCCAAAGCCACCTTGAAGATCTGAGGCCCCAGGGGCTGCAGGCAATGGGGATTCCTCCTGGTGAGCCTGCTCTTTGACTGCCACCAGTGTTTCCATTAAAACCGGTTCCCCAGGCTCCAAATAAGACAAATGAGCTCTTTCAGGAGGCAGCATTTCGGCAGTGTTTCAATTTTTTTCTCCAAATTTTTATTACCTTACATTTAAAACATTTATTGCCTTGCTAGTTTCCGGCAGTGGTGCCAGGCACAGAGATATGAGAAATAGGACTTGCCGAGTCCTGAAATTCTTGGCTAAATGAAAACTTCTACCTCCCCACACCCTGCCCTGCAGGGAGCATTCCCCCAGAGCACAGGCACCAAGTAACTGAGGCCCGACACCCCTCTCACCTTCACCTTCATAGATGCCCCTACAAAGTCAGAAATGGGTGGGCTGAAGGGCTAATTTCAGGGACAGAAAAGCCTCATCTGGTTCTAGGACAGAATGCCGGGAGCCAGGAAGGAGATGTGGAGTATGTGTAGGCAGCTGCACAATAGACCCTGCGGGAGTGATGGAACACTCTCAGCTGTGGGTAGGGTCATCAGGGGCACTGGCATGTGGTAGAATCAAGGATTATGGATCTAGCGCTCCCCAGGTTAATGCAGCTGAGATGGCAGAGCCAGAATTTGACCTAAGTTGGCTCAGTCCTGCTTACTGGCTGTGCAATCTTGGGCAACATCGTCACCCTCTCTGGGCTTCCTTTCCATGTCTCTTCAACGTGGGTGCTGAGAGTACCTACCTCATGGAGCTGCTCCGAGATGAGATCACTCATGTAGAGCACATGCAAGACAAAACAATCCATGTGTTTAGAATGAACATGGGCCTGAAAGAGAGAACACTAAGCAGTAACTCAGCTCCAGCCCCAGTGGAAGCCCCATTGTTCATCTGTGATTGTGGAGTTCATATGCAGTGCAAGTTTTTCAATTCATTTTCATGATACCTGCCGATGAATTTGTTTCTCCGTAGAAGGGCTTCTCCAAGTTCACCAGAACATTACACGCTCTGGTGGGATGCACCCATGTTTGGCTCCTCTGGTTAGACTGTCTATTGCTAGCGGAAAGACCACCCCCCACGCAGCCCTAGCACAGCTCAGAACACTTCCCTGGGCTTACCCGATGATTCTGGTTCAAGATCACTTTCAGATGCCAGCGCCTGACATCTTAGCAACGCTCCATGAATATTTAGGGAATATTTGTGGAATAAATGGGACGTAAAAAGAATTGAGCATAAATGTGCAAGACTTGCTGGTTCTTCCCTATGCGGGAAACAACTGGGCGTCCGTTCAGTAGCTGACATCCCAGAACAACTCACAGGGGCCCCCGGGGACTGTGTCTAGGACAGTGGCACCCACTGATGAGCGAGCTGGAGCCACATGACTGGATTTCATTGCAAGAACCTTGGAAAGGAATCTAGGAAATAACAGTGACACTCACTGCCTTCCTGTGGGAGCATCTTTATGAGATGTCATTTCAGCTTCTCTCTTCCTCTTCTTTCGAAACTCACAAGCACACAGCCACTCTCAGAGGCTGAACCTATTTTCATGATGACCTCGGGGCAAGGCCAGACTGTTGAAGAGCACAAAGCGCCCTCCTGAGACTGACCTGGGCCTGGAGTGATGTCCTGGGACAGCTCTGCTGTGTCTGTTGCATATCTGGAGCACACATCTGCCTGCTGTCTCTCAAAATCCCACTTACCAGAGCCAGGGGAGGTCCCTCTCCATCATGCAAAAGCTGATAGCCAATTGTTTCCAGAAGAGTCAAGTTCAGTCCTTGAGCTCCTGGATCACATGACCCATGGACCAGTCTCTATCACCTGGCTTCACCCCAAACCAACTGCAATACTTTGGGACAAATTCTTGAATCTTTCAAAATCTCTGTCCCCAAACTGTAAAAGGAGGAAAACAATGATACCTTTGTCACATCAAATTTTAAGATTAATGAGCCAAAGCATGTTAGCCCTGGCACTGGGGAATGAAAAGCCAGTGGACACTGGTGGCGACACAGAGCTGTGTGGTCCTGGAATCTGATCTGCCCACCAGACTGTGAGCCCCTTGGGGGCAGGAGCCCAGCTGATGGGGGCAGGTCCTGCCCGCAGGAGTAGATGCTCACCGATTATGTGTTGAATACATATCAGATGAAGCAGAGTGGAGATTACACTTTCTGTTGTTATGTTACTGTGCTGATTTCTTTTCCCCTCTCCCTACTAAACAAAAGTCCTGGAGATCGCAGTGAAGCCCTTTTCTTCTTTGTATTCTGACTGCCTTGCAGACAGTCTAGCTGAGCCTCAGTTCTCCCACAATAATGTAAATAAATCCCTACCTTTTGGGGGTTATATGAGTGAATGCATGGTACCTGGCTAGTGCTGGAGGCCAATTACGACCACTGTGATGGCATCTGACTGACAGTGTGAGCTGAGCAGGTACCCGCCCCAGCGTGGCCATTAGGCTTAAAGGTTGGACAAGCTGAGCAGCTGCTCACCTTCCACTCAGTGTCGTCTCCTGTACTATGCACCGTGCTACTTGCTTGGCAAGCACTAGCTCCTTTACCGCGAGGCACAGGGCAGCTGAGTAACCCAACCCGTCAGGTTCTCTATGGTAGAGCTGAGACTCAAACCCCAGCCTCTGGCCCCAAGTTCCCCGTGACTGAATCTCACTACTTTTTAGATTTTTTTTTAATTATTATTCATACAAGAACTAGCATACAGGCCAGAAGTGCAGGGGGTGAGAGAGAGACAGCTTGGGTAACAGAACAGGCAGATTGACTGAAATACACTGCTGAGGGGAGCAGTGCGCAAGGCAGGAGAGGTCTGCTGCACCATGTGGGTCCCCTCCCTGGCCGACAGCAGGGATCGAACTTGTGTTGTAGTGGCTGCATTTTGCTCCACAGTGTGTTGCTTAACCCACTGCACCACCAGGGAGGGCCCAGAATCTCACTATTTTGCTCCTTTACTATTTGTTAAGGGTTTCATGACCTCGACACCAATGGCATTCAGGCTGATTTGTTCTTTCTTGTGCATTTCCATATGTTTAGCAGCTTCCCAGTCTCTACCCACTGGCTCCCCATAGTACCCAAACCCTGCCCAAAGTCATGTCATCCAAAAAAGTGCCTCCGGTGACAAGGAGTACCTGGCTGAGAAACCTCAGTGGAAAACCTCCCCTCTGAGGGAACAACAATGTTTACCTCTCGCTCCTAAGCCAACAGCAGCCCTCTGTCCTGGTCACCCCAAGCCCCTCATTGCCTAGGACAAGAGACCCTTAGACAGGAAGTCAGAGTACTGTCCCAGCTCCACTGATTGTGATGAGCCGGTGAATCCCCCTTTCTCAGCACCCCTTTGCTCATCTACAAAGATCTCAACATCCACCCAATGCCATGGCAGAAATGGAGATACTGGGCCTCCCTGGTGGTGCAGCAGGTTGAGAACCGCACTGTGACGCATCTGCCACACAGCGGCGCGAGTTCGATCCCAGGCCAGGTGAGGACCCACATGGCACAGCAGACCTCTCCTGCCTCATCTGCTGCTCCCCTCAGCAGTGTCTCAGTCAATCTGCCTGTTCTGCTCCCCACTCTGTCTCTGGTGAATCCTCTCAATTTCCACAACTCTGGCCTGAACCCCAGTTCTTGTATGCATAAATAAATAAATCTTAAAAAAAAAAAGAAGAAGAAGAAATGGAGATGCTGCCCTTGACCCTGCCTCTGTGTCATCACTCAGTCCCAGCTCTCATCCACTCTGACTGGTGTCACCTCCTAAACAGTGCTCAACCCCCTCTCCACCCATTCTCTCTCCCCTCCCGTCCCTCCTCAAAGGGCCTTTTCAGCTAGGCTCCCAGCCAGCGTCTCTCAAGTCCATGGTGACCCTCTTAAAACACAAATCCCGCCCCTCCCTGCCTTGGGTACTTCCTGAGGACATCCTCTACTCCTGAAGAGCCACAGTGAAGGCAAAAGTTCAGTTAAACAGAAAGCTCAGTGGTAAGGCCCAGCCTTGTGGTCACAACTGATCTGTCTATCTCGTCCACTCCACGGTCAGCTCCTCACAGGCACGGCTGTGTCCTTCCTTGGCCCCCAGCTTCGGGTGTGGGGCTTGGCACGCAGCCTGCCCTCAGCAAATGCTTGTTGGGTCGACGGGTGAAAGGACGTCTCATTTCAAGATGGGTGCTGGTGCAACAGGTCTAAACTGAGGAGGACAGACTGAGCCCACTGCGGGGCCTCCAGAAATATTTGTGGGGTGACTGACTTCCTGCCCTCAAATAGGAGAAGGAGGAAGAGTGCCCTTCCCAGGAGGGCATTCAGGCCAGAGGAAGGGATGTGGAGAGTAATGCAGATGGACCAGATGCAGCAGATGTTTTGTGGTGTGTCTGACCTGACCCTCTCCTCTGGACCAGATTTTTCTTCTGGGGACTAGTGGGGGGCTGGGGGAAGGAGCTTGCCACAGAGCCTGGCCCTGGAGATTGCTGTGTCTGACAACCTTTATTTTGGGGAAAATGCAGAACAAGATTCAGAGTGTGTGTTTGGCACGCGCGAACACTGTAAGGAGGGTTTTCTGTCGGGGTGGGGAACAGGTTTGTTCTGGCAGAGAGGCTGCTGGCAGCAGCATGGGCGTGTCCATGTGTGGGCACACGCAGCACCCTGCCCCTCCTCTGCAGCACCCTCACCTCCCCAGTCTGCATCTGAGCCCAAAGGAAGGGGGGCCAGCCAGGCAGAACTGGGGGTTGGGGACAGTGACAGCTGCACCTGCCTAGAGCCAACAGGATTTGTTCCCCTGGATTTTCCACGTCGGTGATTCCAAGATCAGGCCTGATTGCCTGTGCAGCTTCTGAGAGCTGCCGGGAGCAGAGTGGGAGCTCAGAGCAACTGTGGTCTGAGCTGCAGGGAGAAAGGCAGGTAAAGTGACCCACCTTTCCCTTTACACCCCAACACTACCACCAAACACACACAGGAAAGTAGCTCGTACGAGTTAAGGTGCCAACCAGGTGATAGAGCCTAGATTCAGGCCCAACTAAGGTCAGGCCACGTAGGAAAGGTATGCACTGCCCACTTGGCCTGAGCCAGGGAGATGCTTAGCAGAGTGAACATTTAGGCTCCAGGTCAGAGGCTCTAGAATTCAGTCTTTAAATCAAGGAGTGCATTTATTTATTTATATTAAAGATTTATTTATTTATGCATGCAAGCACGAGGGTACAGGCCACAGGTGTGGGGAGGTAAGAAGATCCACCAGAAACAGAGTGGGGAACAGAACAGAAAGATTAACTGAAGCACACTGCTGAGGGGAGCAGCAGGCGAGGCAGGAGAGGTCTGCTGCGCCATGTGGGTCCCCTCCCAACCAGCGACAGACAGGGATCCAGCTCATGCTGCAGTGGCTGCAGTTTGCTTCATAGTGTGTTGCTTAACCCACTGTGCCACCAGGGAGGCCCCTAAATCAGGGGGTTTACTAGTAGTTTCTAAGATGGCACACATTCTGGAGTCAAAGAGAATTGGATTCCAGCTCCATTTTCTTCTCATACCATCTGTAAGACCTTGGGCAAGATCCTTTACTCCTTTAAGCCTCAGCATCCTCATCTATAAATGGGAATAGTTGTGAGGAGAAATGAAACAGTAGGTTAGGTGTAAGCACAGATCCTGGCCATTGCATACTCCAGGCAACCAGAAGATTCTCTGTGCTGATACTCAATAATGAAGTGAGCTGTCTGGGATGGGAAGAAAGGGGGTGACTGGAAAACAAGAACTTCCCCAGTGTCCTGACCCCAGGACAGGTCTCCATCAGTCCACATCCCACATGGGGGGTAGCTAAGAATGATATTGGTGGAGCAGGAAAAAGACTCTTCTTTGTAAGTTGGGGTAGGTGCTGCTGGGTACCCTCTTAACTGCTATTCTCCTGCAACCCCCACCCAT
This sequence comes from Galemys pyrenaicus, assembly GCA_019455555.1. Classification (NCBI taxonomy): domain Eukaryota; kingdom Metazoa; phylum Chordata; class Mammalia; order Eulipotyphla; family Talpidae; genus Galemys; species Galemys pyrenaicus. The sequence goes on along the minus strand of JAGFMF010011606.1, from coordinate 4,256,138 downwards.
TTCTTCCTTGCAGCAAGAACCCATTTCCCACAATGGATATTGGAAATGCAGACTTTGTTCTTCCTGGCTTCCTTGCATAAGAGTTTTCAATCCATTCATGGAATCAAACACTCTTCTTTGGTCAGACACTGATGTGACTATCTGTGATGCTCGGGGCTGCAGCAGCCATGCTGTAGCCATGAGGGAACAAAGTCAAGACAAATCAAAATGCAAAGGATCAGAAAAAAAGGAGGAATTTTCTGGAACTTTCACAGCTCTAGAGTTTCTGTGATGTAGGGAATAAATGAACTCACTGCTCAAACCACTTTTTTCCAGGCCCTTCATTATTGGAAACCAAAACCACCCTGCATCAGCGTTTTTAAACTTGGAATAGACACCATGACCTGCTGTGGGTCTGGGGTTGCATGAGCTCTTTCCAGAACTTCCTACTTCCCTTTTCTGTCCTGGGTGGGAGTTGCAGACCTTGAGAAGTCACGGAAAGCTGCTGAATCTGAGACCACTTTACCTTCCAGGATTCCAGGCCTCCAGACAGAATTGGTTAAATTACAAAGATCTGTATACTAAGAGTGAATCATGTGCTGTGTTCACGCCTTAAATCAACAAAGCAGGTGCCACAGTCTACAAAGTGGCCATTCCTAGAGAAGGTGATGAAGATGCAAAGCTGAAAGTACACGTCTCCATTCTTGCATCCACCCTCACTCCACAAGCTGATCCAAAACTTCAATTAGGCCCCAAATTGTTGCGACAGAATCTGGTGTTTGTTTAGTAATCTTTTTGAGTATGTTCCTCAAAATTTAGTATCACAAAGCACTTCATGAACACAAAATTGGGAACTACTATATTGTACAAGTCACCAAATCCTCAGTGCCTCGGTTTCCTTTTCTAAGAGGCTTATATAACTTCCTCAGGCTGCATGGTTGTAAGAAGCCATGAAGGGCATAAGTGCACCGCTACAGGAGAGTCTAGACTGGGCTCTAGCTTCGCCATTAAATTGGCAGGCTCTGGAGTAGAGCACGCCTGGTTTGGAATTGGCTCTGCCAACTTGATGGTGTAACCCTGGACAATCATTTTGCTTTCTGTGCCCACATCTATAAGTGGGACACAGTCATCATCCCATAGAGGGTTATTGGGATTTACTGCACTTGGCTATGTAAGTCCTGGCTATGTAAGTCCTGGGCATAAGCACAAGCTGCACAGATAACAACATTTGTCTTGCCAGTGGTGTTCTTTTCTTTTAAAAAAAAAGATTTATTTATGCACACAAGAACTGGGGTACAGGCCAGAGATGCAAGGGCTGAGAGGAATCACCAGAGACAGACTGGGTAGAAGAAAAGGCAGATTGCAACACATTGCTGAGGGGAAGAGCAGGAGAGGCAGGAGAGGTCTGCTGTGCCATGTGGGTCCCCTTCCTGGCTGGGGATCGAATTTGTGCTGCAGTGGCTGCGGATAGTTCCATAGTGCTGCGACTTGACTCCTTGAGCCACCAGGGAGGCCCTGCTGATGATGTTCTTAATGCTGTTAAAAGACCTCCAGTCTTCTGGAAACCTTTTCTAGTAAAGTGTCAGAACACTCTCCTAACAAAACCTATTTTAAGAGTCAGACATACCTCTAGGTAGGAGAAGAGGGGCTACCTCTACAAACTGAAGAAACTACAGGAGAGTTGGGAGATAAGAGCAGAAGACGTTATAAACCTTAAACATCACCTTAATTCCCTGTCCTTACTCCATTTCACCAACTAAGAAGTTGAAAATTTCAGAGAGGGAAACCAGCTCTCCCAAGGTCACACAGCTGGAACCCAGATCTCCTGACTTCCAGGATAATGCCAACCAAAGCAAAACGTTGGAAGTTAGTATGGAAACAGGACAGGAAATTCATGTTTTCTAGCTGTATGGAATATGGAGAAGGGGAGCAGGAGGAAAAGATTCACCCTACTAGGGGCCAGCCCTTAAACGTGTACTTCTTGCTCTGCTTCTTGCTTTTCAGCAGCAGTTACTCCATCCTCCTCTGTGACCCGCTCTTCTCTCCCCACTAACCTCTAGTTCTTGGTAACAAACTAAATGTACTCATTCCCACTGAGTGGCAGGGATGGTGGGCACTTGGATTTTGTTTCTTAGAAAGGAGTATGGAATGATGAATATGGAATAATGAATGATGGACTTGTAGGCATCAGGGATCAGGGTAGGACAGAGACCCATTAATTCCATGGTTGGCCAACCTCTCTGTCTAGCGCCATGACAACCCTGAATACGCAAGCAGCCCAGGAGCCTATCTTTCTCGTGCATTGTCTAATGAAAGAGAGAGACCCTGGGTACATCACTGGAACTCACTAGATGTGAAGGGTTATGGAAGTAGAGTGAAGGTACTAGAGGAAGGGCATGCAAGAACAAAGCATTCTGCCTCCAGGGACAGGAAGGGATTAAAGAAGGAAATCATAAAGGAGAGAAGGTTGACCTTGAATCAAATGAACAGATCTTCCTCTCAGCTCAGGTCAAGGGGCCAGGGAAAGCCCTACAGTCAGAAGGAGTACTGTGAACAAAGGTGGGGTGTGAAAGCACTGGGTTAAACTAGGGAAGAGCAGGAAAGGAGTGTAGTAGCTGTGGAGAGTGACATTTGGGAGGTGAGTTGGGCTGGGCTCTCAGAGGCATCGGAGACTGACTCCATTGCAGTTCTCTGGCTTCGTGGTTAAGTCCAGACCAAGTTAGGTACCCTGACTCCATTAGGGAGGCCAGGTCTGATGTGAAAAGACATTTCGGAGAGAAGATCCTATGATGGGCACAGATCCCTATAAAAATAAGCAGGTTGGTTAGAGAGGAAAGTCCATAATTGGAGACAAAGGCCTGCTCAGTCTCTTCTCCCTTCATCTTCCTTTCCATTCATTCCCTCATTTATGTAGTCCATCACCCCAAAAAGTATTTATTGAGCACCTGCTGTGTACCAGACACCAGGCAGAGCTGTATGAGGTAAATAGACAAGACATGGCCCCTGTGCCTGTGGACGAGGGAAGACATGAGACTCAACACAGTATTTCTACCTTCTGGGGAATGGCTGACATTCTGTTTTAGCTCCTCAAGTCTGGAAGTTTCTGGAAGACAAGGATATTTAAGTGCTAAAACACTGTCTGGCCCTCAGCCTTCTCCCCAACACAGTGGTTAACATGTGGATTCTGGAGATTCAGGGCTTGGGTTCCAGTTTTGACCTAATCACCAGCCCATGTTCCTTCATTTATCCTGAAGGGTCTGGCACCCACGTTGTGGAATTGTGCTGAGGAATAATGGTGCAGGTCAGATGAGAGCTAGTGGTCAGGGGGAGGTGGTGAAGATATTTTCTGGGGTGTTGTGCTTCTTCACTATGATGCTAACTGCTTAGGTGTGCTCAGTGTGAAAATTAATTGCGTGGACCTTTTATCATTTGAACATTTTTCTGAAAATGTGTTATACTTCAAGTTTCCAAAGACTTAGTTTAATGCCTGGTTTTGAACAATTTACCATAAATGAGATATATTGTGTTATGGGCCCACTGCCATGCGCACAGCAACCGCCTCACCAGAATCAGAAATGTGTCTATGAGACAACTACTCCCCGGAGTTCTAGATGGGCAGATACTAATGGGAAAATGGAGGCATCAGACCCCAGAGGCTCAAGGTTACAGGGTTCTTGAGAGCTGACTCAGGCAAAGCCCAGTAGCACCTCCCTCCATTACCCCTCCCCTCCGCCTTCCCTGGCTGCCTCCCTGACTCGTGTCTGCTCAGAGTCGGGGTGTGGGGGCCCATTAACTCCTAGGCAAATGGGCTCTGGGCGGCGGGTCAGGCAGCAGGTCTCAGGACAGCTCAAACAGGCCTAGGCCGCCTGGTGCCCCGCGGCAGCCGCCCCCTGGCCTCTAAATGATAGTGTGGAGCATTTGGCTGTTTGCAGGGTAAACAGGAGGGCTGGAGCGACTGGGGAGGCAGACGTGGACCTCTGCCAAGCCAAAACAGTGAGCCAATGCAGGCTCCCCTGGACCCCTCAACCTTGGGGGCTGCCCAGGGCAGCTAGGGGTCAGCCAGGGTCAGAGCTGCTGCTGTGGTCAACACCCATTGTGATTGGGGCAGGGAGGGGCTCTGCATCATTCACCTCCAGTGAGTCCCACACACTCATCCTGCAGTCTCTGGCGAGAGAGAGACAAGCGTCCAGGGTTATCCCTCCCCAAATCCTGCCCCAGCAAAGGAAGGGAAATCACTAGCTATGTCACTTGGCCTCCACATGTCTCTCCAGCATCCAATGCAGTGCTTAGCTCTCTGCCTGAGAGACAGCACGATAACACACACACACACACACACACAGAACCAGACTGCATGGCTTCGCGTCCTGACTTTTCCTTCATGTTTATATGACCTGGGCCAGCCACTGAGTCCCTCTGTGCCTCGGTTTGCTCATCCTTGAAGCATGGGTCCTTGAGCACTATCACTTAACAACTACAAATCCACATAGTGAGTCCTGTCTTGGGAGCGCCCCTGTCCCTCTCCTGGGCTCAATTCCACGTGGTCCCAATGTTGTCAGGGGTGTCAGTTTCTCAGGAGGCAGGCAGCACCTGGATTTCTAAGTGGGATCACCTTTTAAATGTTGGCAGCTGATCCAAAGGCACCATGAAGCACCATGTAGCACCATGTAGCATACAAACATATGTCTGAGCCTAATCAGAGAACGCAGATCTAACCTAGTGAGAGGACAGGGTCCAGGAAGGGAAAGTGATCTGCCCAAACTTGCACAGCAAATTGGCCACCAAGACCCCAGCCTGCCTGGGGCACAGGGCACCACGTAGCTTGTGGCTTCATGGCAGGTTATTTAAGGTACTTTGTACCATGAAGACAGAGGGGTCGGGTGACATGCCAAGATCACTCAGTTGGCACATTCTCAACCCCACGTGCAAAACCCAGGACAAGTTGTATGGTGTCTCCGGCTCTGGGAGAATAGGGACCCCAGCCAGTTTCCTAACCCCCCAGGCTCAGGCTGCAGGGAGAGCTGCCCCTGAACCCTCTCGGAACAGCAGATCCTCACCCTGCCATGCTGAGGTGGCATCCCCTGCTCACCTGAGCTGTCCTTCTCTGGCAGGACACCTTGACTGTTGGCTGGACAGTGTGCTGGGATGCAAACCATTTTGGAGAAGTCTTCATTATTATTATTATTATTATTATTATTATTACCGCTGTTGTTAAGCAATATGTAAATATTACCTCTATTAAATAAAAATCAGATGACAGAAAAGATACAGCATTTGTCTCTCTTAATTCCACTCCCCTTGTCAGCAGCACTATTATAAAGGTACTACTACCCCCTTTTCCTGAGAGGGCCTCCAAGCAGACCGCTGAGAAACCTGAGGGACACTGGGCTGATGGTCACTGTGCAGGATCGGTCCTCTGGCTGATACCTCCAGAAAGAGGCGGATGAGCACAGCCGCCCCTGCGGCAGTGTGGGAGCTGCATGGCGACACGGGGCAGGGAGAAAGGGCTTGCACAGAGCGTGCTTCCCAGGAGCCCCCACTCTGAGTCAGAACTAGCAGCACCCAGGCACAGGGGTGGCACCCCTTCTCTCCCAGCCTTCTCGGGGGGTTCAGGAGCTGTCTAGGTAGATATTGAGATCTGAGTGCTTCTCCAACACTCCCTCCCGGTTTAGCAGGCAGGGGCTGCTGTGGGGGGGCTTCTACAAGCTAGTGTGTCTGGCTGTCTTGTCATCCCCTTTACAGGGTCCCCCTTATGGTGAGCCACACCATTCTCCTGGTATGGTCAGATAGATTTCCTCTATCTATCTGATAGACAGAAAAAGAGAGCTTTCATTTGTTTGGTTTGTTTTTTTCCTTCTTCTTAAACAGCAAGGCCATTTAAATTGAAATACTAAATCAAGAATGTTTCAGGTCAAGAAGTGGCTGATTCTGCCTCCTGATTGTCTTAGATCAATGACAGTGGCCTAGTCCTTGGCAAAGCCCTGAACACCGTGGAGGCAGGCCACCGAGGCCTGGGGGGTGTGGGCAGCAGGAAGCCCAAGAGGATGCCGGGACCAAGATGACTGGACCAGCACTGGAACCCAAACCAGCGCTTCCTGCACCAGCCATCTGACCTCAGGTGGAGGCAGGCTGCAGGCTCACCTTGCTTCCATTCCCTGGTCTGCCTGACAGGCTGGTGTGAGGCTTCAAGGGTAACGCTTGCCCAGACATCCGTGTACTAAACCTGTGTACCCCAGGAGTCAAGGGAGTCAGGCTCAGAGTTTAGACTGTCTGGATTCACATTTGTTCTCTACGTTTCCATGTTTGTGTCCTTCTACAATTCACTGGTCCTCCTTGAGCTGAGTTTTCTCATCTATTAAACGGGAGCCATAATGGGCCCTGTAGGCATTAATGGAGATAAGCATCAAAAGTCCTTGCAAAGGGTCTGGCAAGGATGTAGCTAAGACTCATTGTTCGCAGACTAACTGCTTCCATTATTATCATGAGGATTTCTTAAAGCAGAGGTTTCCATTATGTGCCTTTGGAATCACCCAAGGTCAGGTGGCCAGAGTCAGCATGCAGCTCAGACTTTGGGCTGTAAACTTTGGCAAGATTTCAGCCTTAGCTTCCTCGTGGGTTAGATGCAGCCGGTCACGACCCCGCAAGAGTGAGTCTGTTCAGCTGTGTGTGCGCAGGCGCCTAGCACGTTGTTGTAAGGCACAGAGGTATCTGACAGGTAGCTCTTTCCTCTCCTCCCTCAAACACACTCAGCACGCCCACTCACAAGCCGGAGGCCACGAGTCTCAGACTCCTCATCAGTGTCACTGATGGCTTTATCAGCGCCCCTCGGACGAATTTGCCTTTTGGCAGAGAATCTAGAACGGGAACATATGTGTCATTTCAAGAGTGGAAAGGTAGAATTATCAGACTTCTTCTGCTCATTCCATTCACTGAGGATTTTACTGTGCAGTGACTTTCTAACAACTTGATAACATTGCACAAAAAAAGAGACACATGTTTAAAATAAAACCTAACAGAGGGCCTCCCTGGTGGCACAGTGGTTAAGCAACGCACTATGAAGCAGACTGCTGCCACTGCAGCATGAGTTTGATCCCTGCCGCCGGCCAAGGAAGTGATTCACATGGTGCGGCAGAACTCTCCTGCCTTGCCTGCTGCTGCCCTCGGAAGTGTGTTTCTGTTGATCTCCCTGTTCTGTTCCCGGCTCTGTCTCTGGTGAATCCTCTCACCCCCACACCTTTGGCCTGTACCCCAGTTCCTGGATGCATAAATAAATAAATCTTAAAAAAAAATAAAACCGAACAGTGCAGAGATGAATAGAAATTAATTTATTAAATTCTTAAATCTCTTTTCTCTCCCTCAAGTCTCCCTTCTGCACCCCCCTGGCAGGTGAGCAGTGATTCGACTGGTTGGGTCATTCCACACCTCTTGGTAGGTTCCTAGAAACATGTGGAGAAAAAAGGAAGGGGGTTCATTTTCTTTCTAAAGTCATGTTAGATGTATTTCCTTGTATACATCATGTCATCTCTCCAGATAAATAGGAAGAGAAAAAATTCATTATCGTTCATAGGCACTTAATCCAAAACAATGGGTATACCATCGTTTCATCAGACCCCCGACCCCCTCCCCTGCATTGATGTAGAGCTTTTATATTGGGGGAGGGGCACCAGTTCCTTCTCCACAAATACAACCAAATCACCGTGATCATCCATGTATGTGGATCCTTGTGCATTTCATTTCCACTGGTTTAAGTTCCAGAAGTACAATTTCCAGTCAAGATCAAGTTCCATTTACCCTTCTAGATTTGTTGACCACAGAGCAACCATTCTACAAAGCCTGGAGCTCTGGCGGGAGGCTTGGTTCCACATCCATGAAGTAGCAAGCACGCAGCCTCTCCTGGACTCTCTCATCAATCCCTCCCCTCCCCCAGAACTGACCCATCACACAAATGGGAAACAGAAGCTCAGAGAGAGAAAAGCACTTGCCCAAACTGGCACACCCTGAGATCTCGGTCCAACTCCGGGAAGCCACAGAACTGTCATCTCCGCTGCTGTGGCCTGAGCCATGAGCAGGGGAATAGGGTAGACAGATCAGGACAACTCCGTAAGTGAGCACCGTCTAGAATGGAGGCAGTTAGACAGCCTTGGAGGCCATCTTTCTGCCAGAACTGTCCGTATTATTAATGTCACTGCCTCTCCGTTTCCCTGTTACTAATCTATCAACATCCTGGATAAATGCCACTTTGACCAAAAGACAGCAAAGATTTGCTTGAGTGGCGTCTTATCTCTGCAGGCTGGAGAGGATGCTGATGCTTTATCCCATGGGCTCTACTGGGAGAGTAGAAATCTTAGGGGGCAGAACATGGGGGCAGACTTGACATTTCCCAATCCACAGAAATCTGGAGAATTTTTCAGCTCGTTCTGGATCAGGGGACCTAGGAAGAAACTTCTGGTTTCCCAGTCACTGTAATAACTCATTTGAATAGTCAAGAAACTGAGACAGATAAGAATAAAGTTGAAATAGATTGAGGAGATGAAACCGAGAGAGACAGCACTGAGAGAGACAGTGCAAGTTACAAGGTCATCCCAGAAATCACTCGAATGGACTATTTGAATCTTATTTGACTAGTAAGAGAGAAAGACAACATACTCTGGACCGACCGAGCCCAACTTTTGACCCTAAAGCAAGACAGCACGTGGCTGTTGTTCCAAGTAACCACTGACATTTGTGCTGCTCATTCAGGTGCTCATTCTTTCTCCCACAGGATCTTAGAAATACTTTTTTAAAAAAAGATTTATTTATTTATTCATACAAGAGCTGGGGTACAGGCCACAGTCATGGGAGGAGAGAGGATTCACCAGAGACAGAGTGGGGAGCAGAACAGACAGATCGACTGAAATACACTGCTAAGGGGAGCAGCAGGTGAGGCAGGAGAGGTCTGCTGCACCATGTGGGTTCCCCCCCTGGCTGGGGATTGAATTCATGCTGCTGTGCAGCTGATGATTCACACTGCAGTGTTCAACTCGCTGCACCACTATGGAGGCCCAGGATCTTAGGGAATTCTTACAATTTGCCAATGAGGCCAGATGAAGGAGATCCATGTTTCAAGTTGGGAAACTGAGGCTGTGAATTCAGGAGCAAAGAAAAGCAGAGCTGGAAGGCCCAGCTTCCAAGTAGCTGAAGGATTCTGAGTGGCAGGGAGTCTAGGACTCAGGCCCACCTCCCACTCTCAGCTTCTTTGGCTTTGAACCATACATACATGGACACTGTGTTTTGTTTTGTTTTTTTCTTTTAACAGCTTTTTAAAAAGATAATATATATCCCATACAATTCACCCACTTAAAGCATACCATCCAATGGCTTTAGTATATTCACAGATTTGTCTACCAAGTCAATTTTAGAATATTTTCATTACCCCAAAATAGAGTTGCCTTTGGTGACTATCTGTCGGCGACAAAGTCCCTGATCAGGAGGACTGTGCCACCTCTTGCAGAGGTGAGGATGGAGGAGAGAACAGAAGCTCATGTGTCACCAAATGCTTTAAAAAATATACAAGGCTAAGTGTCTGACATATGCCAGGCCCCACAGGGCAGGGTCCGGACACCCCTCTGAGGACGGGACATAACCTATGCTACTTCTTCACCAGAGACTACTACCTGGAGAGTAAAGCTCATGCTCCAGAACCAGCCAGCCCTGAGACACTAGCTGCTGTGTGCCCTTGGGCACCTCACGTCACTTCTCTGAGTCTTATCCAAACCTCGTTTGTAAAGAACAGATGAAGGGATATAGGAATGGGGACGTGCATGGAACAATATTTGCAGAGCACTTAACTCAGAGCCTGTGATCAACAAACAGCTGTTTCTTCCCTTCTTCTGGCCCTGTTTTCAGGGTTCTCTGCTGCCAGCACAGCGCAGAGGCTGCCAGATGCGCATCTGCTCAAGGATTCCAGGACCACTGGCCAGAACGGTGAGCCCTCTGGCTTAGAGGCCTACTGGGACCCAGGAAGCTGGCCTTAGGGCACCCTGGATCACAGGGTGAGCAGATTCCTTCAGCAGAGGCCTGGGGTGTCCAAGGGCAATGCTAACACACTCTCGAGGAGAGGGTGGAGCCCAGCATGATGTTCCCCCTGCCAGCTGACCCCACTCCTTGGCCCGGCCATTAGCAGGCTGCACTGGTCTCACCTGCTCCCCAGGAGGCTGGGAATGTGTCTCATTGAGTCCACATGGTTCTCACCCCAGTACAACCCCTATTTACTGAAGAGAATGGAAAAGTCTGGCTGAGAAGAAGGAAATGTGGGAGTAGATCAGACCTCCTAGCTCAGTGTCTCTCTTCTTCCCCCGTCTTGCAGCCACAGTGCAGGCAATGTGGATCCTGCAGCTCAGCCTCCTCTCCAGGGTCCCAGGGATTAATTATTTCTTGGATTCTCTCCTTTCCCAGACTTGCAGTCAGCTGGGGTTTCCCAGGCTCGTGCTGCCCCCTGGAGGTTATATTAGGATACTTCTGCTCCTGAGTTCTGTTCAGGCTTTGAAGAGGCTAGGAGAGGCCGAGTTCTGGAGCAGCCCACCTAGCACAAGACCAGAGGTCAAGAGGCTCTGCTCCTGCATGTGGCAACACCTGCAACCTAGTACCCAAAGCCCCTCAGAGCCCACTGGGTGGCAAGGGGTTGCACGGTACAGGATCTTCAGTAGAACTAGATGAACTTATCAGAGGTAATTATAATTGTGATGATTGTGGCAAAGTTTTATTTAGCACCTCTTTTGAGTCAGGACTTGTTCATCACGTATATTACCTCATTCATCACATCTAAATACCAACTTCTTAAGGAGGAGCCATTAGTATTTCCACATGTGAGAAAAGTGAGGCTCAGAGAGCTGGTGATTTGTCCCAAGTGACAGAGAGAAGGGTGGAGCCAGCTTCAAGGCCAGGCTAGTGTGACACAAGGTCCTGTGTCCTTCACCCACCACATGTTCTTCCTGCCAGCAAGGTCACCATCACCTCCACAGGTCCCCCTCACCTCTTTCATCCTTTCTCAGTTCATTATGGCTTTGATTTGCTTATCAGCTGTATAGCACACCATTGTCCCGTAGTGGGGGCACCCCAAGTCCTTGACAGATGGAGGAAGTGAAGGTGTATCCAGATTGTGAATGGGGGCAGCCACAGAGGGCTGCTCTGGAGCTGGAATCCGATACATGAGATGGCGAGGGCTATAGCCACAGTCTTATTGTGTTTATGCTCCAGACTCTTGGTGGGTGAGGCAGAAATAGACTATTTCAGGTTTATGGCCAAGGAGGTAATCTTGGAGCATGACCTGCCAAATAACAAGGATGGTAGCTCTTAGTTATTAAGCGCCAACTGTCTTCCGGCATTAGACACCATCTTCTCTCAATGCATCCTCTGAAGTAACACTGAGGTTGGCTGTATTGGCCTATTTTTACAGGTGAAAAACAAGGCCTAAAGAGATGAAGCTCTTGCTCAAGTTCATATAGCATTTACGTGGAAGAATCTAGGTCTGACCCCGGTCAGCCTGGCTCACAAACACGTGGGCTGACATGACAGCTCCACTGTCTTCCTCATGGGTCACCTGGCCCAGCCTCCCCTCATGGGAACTCTGCGTCCTTGCACAACGCTGGGGGCCTTGGGTCTCAGAAGGGCTCCCAGAATCTTACCTTCACTCTCTAAAGCTCTTCAGCCCCCTCAAAGATAGAAAAACCCCTGGTGGAAGATTCCCCCTCTGTCAAGACCTTGGAGGCAGTCAGAAGCTCTATGTTCAAGAGGCCGGAAGCTGTTGTTTTTCTAACTTCAGAGAGTTGCACCAATTAATGGAGGAGCTCCCGCTACTCAGGGGCTCGTGTTTCCCAGCTCCACTGTTCCTTAGCATGAGGGTCCCTGCACATTGCTCCTTGCGCTTGTGAAATGGGGGTGATTATAGAGAAGTTCACCAAGCGTTGGTGGGGAATCCAATAAACTGCGATTTCAAGCGTGATCTGGCAGGCACTGGGCATTGGGTCACACTGATTCACTTTATCATCTCACACGTCATTTCACATCATCTCACAGGAAGCTCTAAGCTGGAAGTCAGGAAGTCAGGGTAACAGTCTGCAGGTTTTGTGTTTGGCAAAGATAAAGTGGGAGAATAATTTGTGATGGATGAATAAAGTAACTAATTTAGTGACGCTATTTCCAAAAATGAGACTGTCTGGGGGCCATTGGTAATGGGGTCCTTGACTGAGAGCTATAGTCTGGAGCATTTGGGTCTTTTTTTTTAAAAGATCAATTTTATTTATTTGTGCAAACATGAACTGGGATGTAGGCCAGAAGTGGGGGGGGGGGGTGAGAGGATTCACTAGAGACAGAGTGGGGAATAGAACAGGTGGGTTGACTGAAATACACTGCTGAGCGAAGCAGCAGGTGAGATAGGAGAGGTCTGCAGCACCATGTGGGTCAGCTCCCTGCCAGGGATCGAACTCGTGCTGCAGTGGCTGCCCATAGCTTCATAGTGCTGAGACTTAACCCCATGTGCCACCAGAGGGGCACAGAATTTCATCTTAATGTAGATGAGGGTCTTAGAGAGTTAGAGGGAGGTACTCAAGTTTCACAAAAGGACCATGATGAAATCTGTCCTTGAGGCTGCCCAAAGTCACAGGAAAAGGACCCAGATTGAGTCAGTTTAAGGACAATTGTGAAACAGTTCCCAGAACTATTCTTTATTCTGAACTCCAAATCTGGAACCAGTGGTTTGAAATAGTCTTGTTTTCAATTCTGTTTCCTTGTCTCTGCCGCAGTCCCCATTCTGCCCTGGGCATGTGTGGCATCAGGAAGCTCTAAGCTGGAAGTCAGGAAGTCAGGGTAACAGTCCCTACTGTCACCAGCCTGCTGTATCCCCCTGGGCAAGTCAGATCATCTCGCTGGACCTCCCTCTGCTCCTCAGTTAAGCGAGGGATTTGAAATAGATGATGAGTTGATAATGAAAATATATATAAATCCCACAATACATAATAAACCCTCAGGCACCTTCCATCTATAATGGGGCCTATGAGAGATGGTTTGAACTAAACTACTGGCTTACAAAGTGGAATGCTGTTCCTACCCCACCAGCACCTTAGGGATACCTGTCCCCCACCAGAGAGCAGGGTGCCAGCAAAAAAACAAAACAAAACAAAAAAAAAACCTTGTATTTGTAGCACCAGCCCGTACCCTGAATAAAGAGTCCTACAATTGTCTACCATGAGCTCAAGAATAGCTATAGATGTTAGCCTACTAATGCAAAAGCATGGGTTTGTTTGAAAACTAGAGTTGATTCCTTTACCCAGGAAGAGAATTTTTAGAAAATTCAATTGTTTTCTAAAAGCGTCACACCTTTTTTTTTTTCCCCAATATTGGACATTCAGATAGGCATCTTTCCCTGGCATTCCAGTGCCTTGAACCAAGTTCAAGATAGAAAACACCATAGGGAACTCTGGTTCAATCCCACATCTAACAGATAAAGAAACAGAAGAACCAGAGAAAGAAGTGGAGCCCTGGGTACCACAGGCAGGTATTCCAGGGTGGGGTGAAATCAGATGATTGAATTGACAGTCTCCATATTGTATCTTATTTCTATATCACACATTACTTTCACACACGTGCCCACTTATAAAGCTCATAATACATAGTAGGCCCTCAGGAATCCTCAGTCTCCTTTCTACCCCAGTCAAGGGAAGTGATCTGCCCATGATGGCTGCCTTGTTCCCTCAGCGCCATGGCTGACCCAGAAGATCTTTCCCTGGCTGTGGGAAACAGCAGAGTCATTCTGTAGGGATGCAGCTGTGCTGGGCTCCCCAAACCAGCTCAGCCTGTGGGTGAGGACTGGATGGCTGACAGGTTGAATGATGGGATGACTATTGATTGTGGGTCCAGGGCTACCCCTCATGTGCCCTCAGTCAGGGAAGGCAGACTGTGTCCCTCCCCGAGGTCCCCTGGGTGCCAGGACCCAACCAAGTGTGAGACATCAGAAGATGGGACCCACCCTCCAGAACCCAACGGCTACCTGGACAGACAGGTAACACCACAAACTGATCAGAGAGTTGTATTAGTCAGTAATAAAGAGGAAAAATACTACTGATACACACCACAATGTGTCTAAAGATACATTAGATTGAGTGAACAAAGTCAGATGCAAAGAATGCCTTCTATGATTCCTTTTTATGAATCTCTAGAAAAGCCAGTCTATAGACAGTAATAGAACAGTTGCTTGGGGCTGGAGGCAGATTAATGGGGATGAGACACAGAGGAACTTTTCAGTTGAAAAAATGTTCAACCAAATGATGGGAATGTTATGTATTTTGGTCATAGTGATGTTTGCCCAAGTGTCTAGATTTTTGTGTACATTTTCAACACTCACCAACATAGAAATGTAAAATGGGTATATCTGTTTTACATAAATTGGACCTTAAAAAAGTGGATTTTTTTTTAAAAATAAAAGATCCATTCCTCGCTTTACAAAATATGTAGTCTGGTGGAGAATACAGATATTTTTAAAAGCTACCATGTAAATAAATGCAAAGTCTTTGTGGGGTAAGAGTTATGAGGGACAGTCTCTGTGGAATGAGCGTATGCAATAGGACAGAGTCAGTTCAGGTAGACCAGGAAGCCTTACGTAAGGGGGTACCGTTGACCTGAGCTGAGCACAGAAGGATAAGCGGACCTGATACAGGGGAGATGACTTTGGCAGAGGCAAAGGGCCTGTGGTTGAAGGGAAACCAGTGAGGATCCAGGAAAAGGGAAATGAGGTACACATGAAATAAACACTTTAACACTCTCCTCTGCTAACAGGCTCTCTGGACGCTGAATCAGGGCAGGCATGTGGATTCCTGAATGCTAGAGGCTGAGTGTCACCCACCTTCCAGTTGTGTATTTCAGTATAAGCTCAAACTGCATATGAATCTGAGAGCCCATGGGTTTGCTCCATCTGGAGGAGCATGTTGTTGACAACGAGAGGACTGCAGGGTCCCCCTAGGAGCCTCCTGCAATTTTTTCTACAGTGCAAGCTTCTGATCTCCCCTGTGGATAGAGAGGCAACAGGAGAGAGAGGCAAAGAAGTAGAAAAGGAGAATTTTAAAAACTAAAATGTGCACAAAAAGAACCTTTCAACAGTTCAGAAAAAGTAAAAAAAATCAAATGTTGACTCACTCAGATTCCCCATTCCTTTCCAGACCAACTATTATCCATCATATGTCATGTATCCTTCAAGAACTGTCTACACTTATCCAGTCATCTGTCTAACCACCTATGTATTTACTTGTCCAGCTATCTTTTATCCATCTCTCTGCATAACTAGCTATTTACTTATCCACCCATGCATGAATCCATCCATGTACTCATCCATCCACCCACCCATCCATCCATCCACCCATCCATCCACCATGCATTCATCTATCCATATCAAAACTCAGTAGTCTTTCTTAATGAATGGTTATCACAAATAAAGTAGTTCAGTTTATTTCCCTGGTGCCATAGGGGTTAGGAGTTAAATCTCAGCACTATCACGCTCTCACCACTGTGGCCTGGGTTCAACCCCTGGCCAGGCAGCTAATCCACACATGTCACAGGGACCTCTCCTGCCCTCCTGCTACTCCCCTCAGCAGTGTATTTCAGTAGGTCTGCCTGTTCTGCTCCTCACTCTGTCTCTGGTGAAACCTCTCACCCCCTGTAGCTCCGGCCTATACTCCAGTTCTCATAGGCATAAATTAAAAAATTTTTAAATAGTTTAAAAAAATAAGGCAATTCAGAAGTAACTTTAAGAGATAGGACCCTGGGCCCCCAAGCCCAGACACCAACCTACTTTATAACTTTAGCCAAGATTCCTTACTTCTCTCTGCCTCAGTTTCCTCATATATAAAGTACGTCCCATAACACTTCCCAAAGAGACTGACAGTGCCTTGAAAATTGGAGACAAGAAAGCCAAGGGGAGGGCCACTGGAGAGTCTTGTTGTCCCCTCACCACCTGAGGAGGAACACCAGTGTGGTTTTCCACCAAAGAGGGGAGCAGGGGAAGAGGACAGCAAACAAGAGGAGAGGAATCTCCTCTCAGGCATAAGCTGATCACGTGGGCACCCCGTCAGTGGAAAGGGCAGAATGATCTTTTGTAAACATTGCTTCACGTATTTTGTGGGAGATAAGGTGTTTGCTAAACTTTGTTGGAAGGACAGGGCCTTGTGCGTGCCCACCACCAGGACAGCTGCCTGCTCAGACTGGCTGTGAGGGCCTCCAGCTCGGTTTGCCCAAAATACAGGAACCAGCAAATGGTGCTGGGTCTATTTAGTGTAAATAGAGGCAAAGGCTCTCAGGCTGAAGGGCAAAGAGGTCACACCTGAGAGAGCGCACATCTCATAAGCCATTGTCTGTGAATATCCAGTAACCCAACCTTTAGCGATTTGGGGTTCAACCTCTTGTAGTGGCATTAGCTCAGGATGGGATGCACTGTGGGACTGGGCTTTGCATCAGACTCCCAAATAGTATACCCCCACAGGGGGGCATTTACATGAAAGGCCATATGGGAGATGGCTCTGAATTATGCTATTCAGTGGAGCAGGCCTTTCTAGATGCCAGGACACCTGGGTTGGGTACCACACCCTTTACCCTCCTCTCCCAAACTGCAGGGGTCTTGGCCCTTGGCACTAGGCAGTAATCTTGAGTGTCCTTTTCCAAGCAAGCCCTCCTCCCAGCTCCTCCTTGTGAAGGGCAGCAGAGCACAGGCAAGCTAATGTTCTCTGGACCCTCCACAGGGAGCGGGAACACAGCAAATGCATAGATTAGAGCCCAGCCAGCAAAGTCCAGGTCATTCTCAGGCCTTCTGGGACACAGATTGTAGACCCAGAGCCATGTCTTGTTTTTTCTTTCAGTTCAGCTGCCTGGTACATTAAAAAATGAGAAAATGTTAACACAGATTTACAAAATATGGTAGCATGATTCAAACATTTGCAGGTGACAGATGAGCACTGTTTAACATGCCAACCAAGTGGGTAAGTCATTTGGAAATGACCAAAAGTTCAAATTGATAGGCTTTGTGGCTATCTGGGGCTGGCTGAATTTCCCTCCCGCTTTACACCGCATCCAAGGTGAAGGATCTCATGCAGCAAGCAGTGACGCCCAATCACTCAGGCACGTGGGCAGAGTGAATGCCACAAAGGGGATCACTGTGTGGGCCTGAGGCTGGTTGGAGAACAAAACCGCAACACCTTTCCAGCGCCAAAGGCATACCCAGTTCTCTGCGTGCAGAGAGGTCTGTCCTGCTGGCTGTGAGCGGGGCCATGTCTGGGAGGCCCCGGCCCTGGAAGCATCTCTGGGACAGCCTGGTGTCTGATGGAGTGAACTGAAAACCTAATTTGTGCATCCAAGGATACACAGCACATGCTCAAGTAATGTCATTTTTACTCTGTGTCACTTCATTATAATGATGATGACAACAAGAAATCCCCAGCAGACAGTGAATGAAAGGATGTTACTGTTCTGTTGTACGTCCTTTGACTTAAAGTCGTGGTTTCTGAGAACTCACCAACCACGTTAAGTGAGGACTTAGTGTACTACACAGGGGCCAACGACTCAAAAGCTTTGCTTTCTGGGTTTTAGATTCCCCATCTGCACAATGGAAGTGAAAATTCCTGACTTGGAGGGCTAACTGAGCTCGTGCGTGTGCGTGGAGCCCGACTCAGTGCCAGGCTCACAGCTGGTGCTGGTGTACGTGCGTAGGAGTATGGGGCACCCCCTGCACAACTGGACACCAGGGAGGGAAGCGACTGTTTTTCAGTGTAGGGGCCTGGACTTTCTCACCACTGCTGATTCCCAGGATCTCTTGAGCAAGGAAAATAAATGCTAAGTCAAAAGCACAGATGAGACAGAGCACTCTTGTTTTCTCTTCCCTCGCAACTCCATGGCTCTGGAACTGGCACTCAGAAGCTCCTTTCTCTCTGAAGCCAAATAGTTAACCTACTCTGGTCTCTGGCAGTGTTGGAGGCAGAGGCGTGGGGCCTAAGGGATAACCAGGGGTTACCCTGACCAAGTAGATTATTTATAATAATAACTATCATTTGTGCAGCTCTTGCTATTTGTTATTGAACTTACTGTGTGACCTGGGGTAAGTTGCCCAATCTCTCTGAATCTCAGACTAATCTGAGATCTGAGTGGAGAAGATAATATTAACTATGCAAAGGCTAAGTGTGAAAATAAAATTAGTTTATAAGCAAAAACCAAAACAAAACAGAACAGTCCTTGATACGAAGTAAGTTTTCAATACAAACTTAGTCCAAGTCCAATTGAAACAGTCCTAAGCACGGCGGTGCTAGAGGTGCTTTGCTCATTCTTAAACCAAGTTTTGGTTATCTACTTTTGTATCTTTATTTTTTTTTAAGATTTATTTATTTATGCATACCAGCACTGGGGTAAAGGCCAGAGGTGTGGGGGGTGAGAGGATTCACCACAGACAGAGAGGGGAGCAGAACAGGCAGATCAACAGAAGTACACTGCTGAGGGGAGCAGCGGGCACAGCAGGAGAGGTCTGCTGCACCATGTGGATCCCCCCCCGGCCGGCAGTGGGGATCGAACTCGTGCTGCAGTGGCTGCGGTTTGCTTCATAGTGCGTTGCTTAACCCACTGCGCCACCAGGGAGGCCCCTACTTTTGTATCTTTAGATTGCAGATGAAAAATCTGAAAAGTGACCTGTAGCAGGCCATACCCAGTTCATATTTTGGCCTTTCCTGTCCTCAGTTCTGATCCCTAACCTACAACCCCAAACCATACTTGTCAGTGTAGAAGCACAAATAACCATTAAAATGACACACACAATGGCAGACATGCATAGCCGTATGAAATTCCTGGAAGGGAACACCACACAAGCTTGAAATAGGTGATCTGGCCCCTGAGTTCACGACTGGGCTGTGGAGTGCAAACTTGACCTCACTACAGGCAAGTTAGGGATGCAGCCTGGGCCTTCCCCTTCCCCCACAAAAGGGCCCTGTTTCTGCTCAACCTCCACCTAATGCTGCCCTGTCCCCTCCAGAAAGGCACACCAGCAAGCTTTGCCTCCTGGGTTCCCTTTATCTCCAATCTTCTACTTATTAGTTCATTTCCCTGTGGGTGGCAAGGTTCTGCTCAGCTTCCTCACAGGTCCTTGGTTGCTGGAAAGTTCTGTTGATGCAAGAGGTCTTGTCACTGTCCCCATCGGCACTGGGCTCCTCCATGTTTGGCTTTCACATTCAGTGCTTCCTAATTCCATTTCTGGGGCTTAATTATGATTACACAGCTTCATTACGTAGAGTTGATTTTAAGTAATGACCCTAATTAAGAGTGAATTTTAATTAAGCTTAATTCACAGCCTGCCTCCAACTGCCAAGGATCTGCAGCCTTAAGGAGGGGAGAACCAGCCCACACACAAAACTTTGACCTTCCTAATGCTGAGCCATCTCGGCCAGATGAATTAGCTAGAGCTTCTGGCCTCAGGAGTGCATTTCTTCAGCAGGCTGCTGGGGTCTGAACTACACCCCACAACCTCTTCCCAACCCAGCTGCAAACTCAGAGCCTGGACAATAAGAAAACAGGAGCCAGCAGACCTAAAAGTGGGGACCTGCCCTTCCCGAGCCTCAGTCCAAAGACGAGGGTCTGTGTTGTCTCACTGTTCCAAAGAGGATCCAATACATTTCTCACTCTGTCTTAGAAAATGAGGCTTCCCTCCAGCTGCTCATAATAGTATATGGACAAGAAGGCAATGGGCTAAGGCAGAGGAAGAGGCTGACTGGAAAACACCTGGATCCCAACACAGGTGCCCCTGTCCTTAAGATTCAGACTTCAATGAATGACAAACATCTCCGAGTCTAGGCAAAACCAAGCTCCTTTACATTCCTGCAGGGCCACCTAAGCCAGTGCCAGGAAGCTTCAAAGCTTCGGGCCTCACTGCCTTGCTGTGATGTCTGCCCCCTCTCTCCCAAACACCATCATTTACTTAATAGTGAAAAACAGTTTGAAGTCTGGTGGCTCATCAATGAAACATTGTCTTATAAATGAAATGCCTTTGAAAGTGAAACTTTATTAACCTACCTTTAAAATGGTCATCAATCAAAGATTACCATAAAAACAACACGATGAAAAATAAAGCAATGAGATTAACTCCAAACCAGAAACTCTAAGTGGCTAAAAGCCCAAGATTCAGGTCCAGTCTTTCTTTATTTAAAAACAGAGATGAGGGCCTCCCTGGTGGCGCAAGGGGTTGAGCGTTGCACTGTGGAGCTTCTGCAGCCACTGCAGCACAAGTTCGATCCCTGGCCAGGGAAGTGACCCACATGGTGCAGCAGACCTCTCCTGCCTCGCCCGCTGCTCCCCTCAGCAGTGTATTTCAGTCGATCTGTCTGTTCTGTTCCCTGCTCTGTCTCTGATGAATCCTCTCACGCCCTGTGCCATCGGCCTGTACCCCAGCTCTTGTAAGAATATGTAAACAAAATCTTGAAAAAGATAAAATAAAATGAAAACAGAGATGAGAAAAATGTCCAAGACATAGAGCCCTAAACTGAAACTTTCATCTTGATAGAGATAGAAGGATGAAAAGAGAATTAAAGAGATAATAGTGACCTTACTAGGTGATTCAATGTTGCCTAAAGTGCCACCCAAATGTTATCTAAAGTCATTCTCATTTGTGCATCATTTTCTGGGGGATACTGATCTAGGCAAGTTTGCCACCTGGTTCCAGGCTTTACCCCTGAGCAGCTCTGCCCTCTGCTGCTCCACAGATGACAAAATTCTGGCCACGATTCTGGCTCTCCTACCCCCAGCCCTGGACCAAAGACAGGTGTGGACATTGCTTTGGTGTTTCAAGTGCAAACATCATGAAATCTGCTACCCTGGGTTGGCTATGAGAGCAGGTCCACCTGCAGGGGACAGGCCTGACAGCCCCTTTCTGGAATGTCATTGCCACTCCAGCTTTTTGACACCAAACTACCTACCTTATGAAATCACCCACTGAGAGAGCTACGTTCTAAAAACATTTTGATTTCTCTAGAGGGAAATGGAAAGTGAAAAATGGGATTCAGTTACCTTGAAAATAAAAGGGGTCATTTTATTCACAAATGCCGTATTTAAAAGCTCAGTTTGAAAACAGGCATTCAAATGAGTCCCAGGCCATGCTAAAAGGAAGAAAAGGAAATCATTTGTGAATCCCCTTTCGTCCACCCCTTCTGACTGACTGAATCTTCCTTAGGCCACAAAAAGACAAATGGACTTGAAACCCAATTAAATAACCATTTTATGACTGGGATAGTCCAAGCCATAGAGCTTTTCCATTAAAATTTGGGTATTTAGAAGACCCGTTTGCTTCATCTATGCCATCTAGTGACCCAGAAACCGCCATGTCTGGGTGTTCTTCGGAATGGAGCTAAAGCAGTGACTCTTCTCTTTCCAGAGGATTTTGGGTGAAATTATAACCAAAGACTTCAACAATGCCAAGTACATTCCCACTTCCCACACCTAGGAAACTTCACTAGAAAAGAAAAAAAAGATGACAGCCTTAATTGAAATGGGAAGACATTGTGAAAATGGATGTATCTAGATAACCAAACAGACAATTATCTCATTAAAACTACTACTCATTCTATTTTTATTCCTGAGGTGGGTGCGGTTTTGTAACCCCTGTGCATGCCTTCTCAAGGTAAATTTAACAGTCTTTTTCTTCCTGCTGGAAATAGACTCCTCAGGGGTTGAATTCTTACTCTCTAAGTTACCAGCTATAGACTTGGGGCCTCAGTTTCCCTATCTGCTGCATAAGGATAACAGTAGTACCCACCTCCAAGGATTGCTGTCAGGAGTGACTGAGAGAGAACTCGGCAAATGCGTGGCACGGGGTCAGTGCTCCGTGGCCCATCGGTGGCTAATAGTGACCTTGGCTGAAGCTCATGTACTGGCTTCTCTCAGCAACTACTGACTTGCCTGTTGGGAGAAGATGCTCTTATGCTCAGAAGTATTCAGAAGACCCACAGGAAGGTGCTGAGAGACTCAGTTGTTTCTCTGTTCTCATGTCCATTTTCTGCCCATCATGGGCCAAAGCTCTGGCCGGAGCTAACGCAGGCACTGGATCCCTTTCCTGAGGACCTGACTGGCGGGATTGGGGTCAGAGCCAGAGGTAGCCAGGAAAGCGCTCACAGCAGCGCTCTCTTGGAAATCCTTTCTCGTTGTGGATCCATAGCAAATCCTTCCAGGCTTCATGTGCACAAATCAAAACCTGTACAAACATTATGTTTGTTTCTCCCTGTGCATCTCCCATGCACATCTGGACAAAAACTAATGCCTGGAGCTATCATCTTGTTCACGTAGCTGTCCAACCCATCATAAAAGGTACTGTTTCTTCGTGAGTGAAGTTTAATACACTTCAGCCTGGAGATTTATACCAAGCAACAAAATCCACAGAATACCGAAATGCAAATGGATTGTAGAATATAATATTATCATTGTCAACATAAAAGACTTTTATTCAATGCCCCCCCCAAAAGAAAATACAGGAGTGTCGTTTGTTTCAGGGAATGCAAAAAAGTTTCAACAACTAACAGGGCATGTTTCTGAGCAAAATATGCCCAGTATATGATGTCGGAACACATATTGTCAGGGGCCACTTGTGTGTCTGTGTCCTTGCAAACAAACCCGTGGAGTAGAGTTCTAGAAGGTCACTCACAACCTGCCTCTCTGATCCACAGGCCACCTACCTCTGTCCACAAACAAACTAAACAATGTAGATATATTTGTAGGAAAGGCCCTGGAAGACAGGCCGTACCTGATTACTGCATCTCAGGATGAGATGCCCAGGGCTTGCTGACTTGGCTTCCTGAGGAACTAAAGGGAGATGCAGGAGAGATGGAGTGTGCAGAAGAGGCATGAGTTTTAGGCAAAGGGAGCTTGCAATGAGGAGATGTATCAGAATAGAGATGACCCAGAATTTTCATCTTCTGTCCAGGTTGTAGCCCTACAACCCACATCTCACACCCAAAAACTATAGCTTTCTGTTGATTCTCTTATTATACAGGACACTGACAACTGACGAGACCACTTATGTTCATGGGTGTGGTGGAAGAATAAATGTGCTGTTTTATTTAAGAATGTGGTTATCATCTTAAGCATGACAACAGCGTTAGTTTCATTTTTGTCTGCGAGGAATCTACATTTATAAGGCTTTCATCAGTAATAATTTCCTGCATGACACTTTATGTAGAAGATACAGTCTAGTTGACTCTCCTAAGAACCTTAAGAAACATATAGATTTTATTACAGCCAATTCACAAATGTTTATTCAGGCAACAAATATTGGTGGCCTGTGGAGCTGGTGACAACCATGTCATAGACTACAGACTCGAAGGAAAGTAACAGGTTTAGTGCTTGATATCTGAGTCATACATCATAGTGAGGGAAGGAAGCAGGGGGAAGAGGAAGAGATAAAAATCAAATTTCTAAGTGTCAAGGAGACAATAAAATAAGGGGCATGATATTGGGGTGGGTGTTGTTCATAAGTTGCAGAGGCCAGGGAAGGCTTCCTTGAGGACGTGACTTAGCCAACACCTGGGACTGCATTGAGGAGAGGAGGGCACCAGCCTAGGAGAGCTGTCTTTTGGGCAGTGACCACATCAGAGTTTCCATGATGACATGAAGGTCACAGGGATCCCCAGACTCTAATTTCAATCAACAATGAATCATAGACAGTAGCCTCAAATCCCCTCCACACCCACCACACCCATGACTGCAGTTTGTTTCACCAACAGAGAAGAGATTATTCCAAAATACACTCAGTGGAAAAATTCCATGGGGAGGGTGAGGTCTAGTTTCTCCTTTAAAATCTTTGGGGTATCAGCTTCTCACAGGATAAGACCTACTGTAAGGGCTTTGCCCCTGGAGTAAGTTTCCATGAAGTTTATACCTTCTTTTTGAGAATTCCCACAAAAGGGGTGCCAATAGGGGAAACAGAGGCAGATGGTTTTATTGATGAAAGAGCCTAGTTGGCACTGGCAAGGGAAAGGGAAATGGTATTTAATGAACATGTGTCTGCATCACGTCAAAATGGTTGCTACACCTGTGTTATTCAATCTCAGCATGAAAATATTAAGAGCCCCATTTTTACAATCCAAGACACTGGGTCTCTGAGAGGCAAAGAAACCTCTTCAAGGTCACACACAGCAAGGAAGTGGCAGAGCCAGAACTAGCCTCCTATATTACATTAATTACTACTACATGATTATAATTATGTTAATCAAATGCACCAATCACTTAGTAGGTTCTAGGCTCCTTGTTAGTAGAGTCTCCATGATTTAATTGAATTCTCACCATGTATTATTATTATTCCCATTTAGTAGATGAGAACACTGTGAATGAAGAAAATGGGGCAGCTTTTCTTGGATCATTTACCTCCTAAGAGATAAGGCCAGAATTCAAACCCCAAATATGTTTGTGGTTCTTTTTTTTTTCCCCCTCAGGAGACATTGATGTCATAGGTGATAAAGGAGAAGATGGTCTATATCAAAGGAATCCAATGAAATATGACAAATAAATTGATCTAATTCTAGAATTGAAACATTTGTCCAGGGGAAAATATGATACAGGACATCTTATGGTCAAAAATAGAATGGGGGTAGAAAATGAGATAAAAAAATTTGATAAAAGTGATGTATTCATCATAAGTATTAATAACAATGCTGTATGTATTATCTTTTCATCCTTAGTAGAGTATTCAGAGGCTAATGACCATGATAACACAACTTCATATGGTTTAGAAAAGCAACTGTGTATGTGTATATGTGAAAAAAGAAAAAGCAAATGATGAAATATATTAAAAATTGATCAATTTAACAGTTATGACTATTTTCTGTAAGTCTGAAATCATTTCCAACTCAGAACTTAAAAAAAAGATGAAGTGAAAAAGAAAATTGCCAGGTGTCACAATCTGAACTGGTGGCATATCCTGAGTTTTATTCCAAGGATGGCTCAATCCCAACCCCTCTGTCTGAAATTTCACTCTTACTAATTCATTCCTTCAGCTTTGAGTGTTTAGTTTTTAAATGCGCGCACCCTTGAGAGCTCGTCATTATCATTCACATTTTAAGGAGCCTGAGCTTGAAATGTTTTTAACTGCTAACTGAAACTGTTACCAGGGGAATCTGCTTAATGAAAAGCGAAGAACATTTATGATATCTGGTAGAGTCAAGTGCAAGAGTCCCTGAGGGGTCCGCATATTTGCAAAGGTATAGCATGAAAAGGCTCTAGGTACTGAAATGTGTCAAAAATATAGCTACTCAGAAAAGATGAGGGAAACAGACAAGAGAGAGCAGGCTGTATTACCAGCACTTACCTGGCCAAGTCACAATAGATTGGTCCCTGTGATGGACGGGAGCTCACACATCTTTTTTTTCCTCTGCCAAGGTATCATTTTCTCTAAAAATAAACATATAGCCTTTAAAAAATGAATAGTAATGTTTTTCAAGTGATTATTAAGCCTATGATGAACTTGTATGTACATTTTGGGTTAATTTTTCCAGTCATAGGAAACTAGATATAAGGGTAAAGTTGAAAGAATTTTATACTGACATAAGCAGAAAAGTAAAATAGCTTCATAATGATGAAGATATTTACACATGATGAACAGACTGAAAAAGTTTCAACCTTGCAAATCATCAAAGAAGTGGAATAAAATGAGTAATAAGAAGATATGGTATGGATACAAATGAAATACTATTCAGTCATGAAAAGATTAAATCTTGCCATTTGCTACAACATGCATGGAACAGAAGGAGGTTATCCTAAGCAAAATATGTAAGAAAGAGAAATACCAGATGCTTTCATGCATATATGGGATAAAACAAAAGAAAGCAAAGGAACAATACTAAACCAAAACAAATCCTAGAAATCTGGCTATAGAATTGAGGTCACCAGGAGAAAGTGGGGGGGTCGGAGTAAAGGGGAAGAGGTTCAGTGGAATGATGGATGATTATTGGGTTTCTTGTGTGATAACACATTTCTAGAGATGCGAGCCTATACCCCTGAAATACAGACTGAGTTGCAAATCAATGTTACCCCAATAAACATGACTTTTTAAAGAAGAAATTGAATTGGTTGTCATTTTAATCTTTAATTTTTCAGCCTCTATAACTGTGAGGAAACAAATTTTAACATTAAATCCACTCAGCCTATGGTATTTTGTTATGGGAGCCCAAGAAGATGAATATAATGTTCTTTTGCTTAAATGATAAGATGAGGTTGGGGGTATTAAAACCCAAAACTGTGTTTCAGTATGTTTACAACAGTAGTTGGTAATGGAAATTTAGGTTTTCTGGCTCATAATCCAATGTTCATTCCACCCTTTGTTGTCACAGGAACTAACTAGCTTAATACTAATAAAAGGAATAATTCCCAATCTCATTTTTTGTGATGTGGCCCGTGTGGTAAGCACTTCCTTTGTTTAGTCTCACCTAATTGACTTAATTGTCCAAAACACCTTAAGAGGTAAGTACTCCTTTCGTGTTCATTTTAAAGACCAAGTGGGCACAAAAAGTGTCATAATTGACCCCAGATCCCTCAGCAAGTAAGCAGCAAAACCCAGGTTTGGACTGAGACATATGTCTGAGTCCCAAGTCCAAACTCATCACTTCTTAAATGTTGCACAATCTCAATTAAGCAGTTTGCATTCACTATTGAAGAATGAATGAATACCAGTTAATATGTCAGGTTTCTTTCTTCCCAAGATGCAGCCTGATTTCCTAACCACTCCTGTGTGCTGGGACAGTAACCTTTATTTTCCCAAGAAGCATCTTTAGAAAGGAATTCTGAATGGTTCCCTGCCTGGGGACTGTATCTGGCTTCTGAGTAGCCATGGGAGGTTCAGAAACCACTGACTACTTCCCAAGTGCTGATCATTGCCATCCATTCTGACTTTCCCAGGGTCAGGGGTCTCCTTGTCCAACACTGGTCTTGCCGTCAGAACGTAGATCCTCTAAGTGGGTTGGAAAGGGCTGACCTCTGTGTTTGACAGCTCACAAGACTCCAAAGACAGAACCCCCTTTGGAAGTCTAGCAAAACTAGAATAAAGTACAAATTCTTGTGGAACGTATAAGCCCCTGAATAATCAATCCATAACTCTCATGTTTCATCTCTTACTGCCCGCCCCCCATCCTCAATGCAGATCATACTAAATTTCTTTCATTTCCCTGGACGTGTCTCCCTTTGTCTCACATTTAGGCAAATGTTCTTCCCTGTGCCCAGAACGTCCGCTTTGCTAACTTTTCCTGCTAAACTCTGGTGTGTTCTTTTTGTCTAGCCTAAACATCACTGCCTCCATGAAGCCTTCCCTGAATCATAGACTAGATTAGATGCCTCTTCTATGGACTCTCCAGCCACCAAGGTATTAGTTTTGTGTTGGTCCCTCTTAATCTCCTTATAAAGGTCCATCTCTCCCCTTTCAGGTCTGTTTTCTTGCTGGGAAGCAGGGACTTTATTTTGTTTATGCAGTGACTGACTATAGCTTTGCAAAGAATCATGACTCATGAACTCTCAAGTACATGAAAAAACAAAGGAGAACTGAAGAGTAATCTCAAACTGAACCTCCTTGTGCATCAAGGAGGGCTTTGCAAAAGGCCTGTGAGTCTGTAATGTGAGAAGCATGTGACAGAACCCCAGACCTGTGACTCTCTGTGACTTTGAGCAAGTCACCTAACTTCTGTGTAACTCAATTTCCTGTAATACACAATAAGCATTTGCCTCTGCTCTTAGTTTTATTGTGCAATTAAACATTCAACCTGCGGAGTTCTCAGCATTGTCCATTAGGACTACGATTTCTAATGGTGTGATAGTTATCATGACTATGTTTGTTAAACCATATTTAAAGCTAAAGGGATCCCACACAAGTGTAGAGCCTGCTACTGCCTAGGAAACCTGGCTAAATACTCAGAAGTGTTCTTGACTCTTCATCCAGATGGACTACATGACAGCAGATGGGCGTCTTGCCTCCAGCAGAATCTGCCTTCGCAAACAAGATTTGTTTCCTTTGTCAAACTCAAACTTGATTAGGAAAAAATAAAATCTATCTTTTCTAATGCCTAGTCCCTGGTGTCCAGAACCATCTCAACTGTGTTTTGCTAAACGTGGTCTGATACATTGAGTCTGGCTAGGTAATTCGGAGGTCTTTCTTTAAAAAAAAAAAAGGGGGATTTATTTATTTGTATGTTTGTTTGTGAATACAAGAGCTGGGGTGTAGGCCAGGGGTGCAGGGGTAGAGGGTTAAGAGGATCCACCTAAGACAGAATGGAGAGCAGAACAGGCAGATCTACTGAAATACACTCCTGAGGGGAGCAGCGGGTGAGAGGTGAGACAGGAGAGGTCTGCTCCACCATGTGGGTCAACTCCCTGGCAGGGGATTGAACTATTGCTGCAGTGACTGCTGACAGTTTCATAGTGCTGAGACTTAACCCCGTGCCACCAGAAAAGCCCAATTCTGGAGTCTTGAAAGTATGTTTGTTTACCATTCAAAAATGGCTACCAACTATAGGGTCTTCTGTCCTGCAGGTCTGAACATTGGGGCTGGAGGGGTAGGAAGCTCAGTGGTTAGGTACACAGACTTCATACCCAGTCCCACAGCTTTAACATTTGTAACTTTGGGCAAATCACTTTACCTCTCTATGCCTCAGTTTCTGCATCTGTAAAATGGAACTAGTGGTAGTTTGTACCCCTGGGGGTTTCATAAGAGAATTACATGAGGAGGTATTTGTAAAGTGCTTTAAACAGTGCCTCACACTAAGTGCTTGTTAAATAAAGTAAATAACAGTACTTTGAAGTCAATTCAAACAAAAAGAGAAAATTATAGATTGTAACTTCAGAGCCTTGGGGACCAAGCCTTGGAGATGTGTATTTATTTTTTGCATTTTGGTTCAAAAGTATCTGTTCAGGAGGGCAAGAAGGAGGCAGAGAGAAAATCCTTTCTGTTCTGCTTGTGTAGTTGGTGATTCCTATGGGGACGAAATCAATGAGAATTTGATAAACAGTTTGGAGCCCTCTCTGTCAAATCCCTAAAATTGATTCTACTAAGATCCTTGACTTTCAAGTCCTCTATATAGACAGACAAAAATAAACACAGGCTTTCTCTAAGTTAGAAGTTGAAACTTCTACTAATAATACCGCTTTTTAAAAGGATAAACCTATTATAGAGTCAAAGGTAATTTATTTTATAAAAGAATGCAGAATAAGATAGCACTGGACATAATGACCAACAACAAATACCAGCCATTTATTTTATTTATTTTTTAAGTGCAAAAATTTTTGATATTTATTTTAAAATGCCACACTTTCCACCTAACCATAACATATAATACATGGATATAATATAATACATGAATATAAAGTAAAAATCAGGTATCATATTTTAATCATAATTAGCTCCCTAATTACTGCTCAATTTTTTATTTTAATTACCATCAGAGTTAAGGGTTAGGCAATGACCACCTCCAGCGTCAGCCAAGAAGGTGGGTTTTGCTTTTGTTTTTTTTTCCTTTTTTTTAAATTTATATATATTTGACATCAATTGTAATCCCCATGTATTCCCCATCACCATATCACCAGTGCACCATCACCTCAGTCCCCCGTGCTCCCGTCTGCCCTCAACCCTCCCCGCTTCCCTCCCCACCAAGTGTCACCAATTTGTCCTTGTCTTTTCATTTTTGGTTTTTGTGTCTTTATTGTTATTATTGTTGTTCTTATTCCTTTCCTTGAGCTTATTTGGTTCCCTTATATTCCTCCTAGGGGAGGAACCATCTGGAAATACCAGCCATTTAAATGACAATTGCTTTCTTAACATTGGGAGCAGAATTTAACACTTAATCTGAATCAACTTTCTCTTGTTTCTTTCAACAACTCCTGCCTTGGAGTATCATCTCCTGTTTTAGGTCCTTATTTACCATTCAGCATATTAGCTATTTTCCCAAATCTTATTTTTGCTTTTTCATTCATCACTTTCTCTAAACACCTGTTCTGAACCAAGCGCTGTGCTGAGGGCACAGAAATGAATGACGTGTCTCTGCCTTGAGTATTTGTGATGCAGCCCAAAGACGGAAAGAGGCAGGTGGACAGCTGACAATGGCTCAAGGGGCTGAGTATGATGCTGGAGAAGAAGGATGATACTGAGAACAAGACAGCCACCAAACCAGACCAGAAGGCCAGCACAGGTGACATCAGAGAGGGGAGCTACCCAGGTATTGTGCCACGCTGGGTCTCTTATCTGAACTTTCTGTCTTCCTCCAAGTGGCGAACAGCTGGGGGACAGGATGAAAGCCAGACCTTGTAGCAACCAGGAACCCTTCCCATCTGAGACAGTCACCCTGATGAGTGGGGATAGTTCTAAAAGTCTGCTGCTACCTCATAGAGGGCCTTTGTGTGAACAAGAAAAAAACATACTGCTAGGCAGAGTAGCTAGCTAGTCCCAGAGCACACTCACTGCTGCTCCCTTGCCGCCCCACCTCACCAATATAGTCGGGTGCAAGAGAAGCAAACCCCGAATATAGTGGAAAGACCCACTTGGGAGGTTAGGGTCTTGTTTCTCTGGCTCTCTCCCTCTTCACAAACACTGATGGTCTACCTGCAAGTTAGTAATGCAGGGAAGGGAGGTTAAGTGACTAGCCAGTCCCAAGCCAGCCAAAGATTAAAAAATAAAATAAGCTGATGCCAGCGCTTTGGGCTCAGGAGGATCTGTCAATAGATTTCAGTTACGAACTTACACTCTCCCACAAGGGCCATCCTGCACCTCAAACCTCCAATTATACTCACTCATTCCTTAGAAGAGCAGCCCTGAGCTGGGTGGCTCTTTATCGAGGAAAGAGTGCTCCCTGCTGCCTGTCCTGAGTATCACCAGACTCATCAAAGAGCTTAGAGCTGAGGCTAGAACAGGGAAGATTTCTTTATACCTCTGGAAGGAAGTCCAGACACACCACCATTTACTGCCTTTATTGATTATGTGTTATATAAGTGGTGCTGATAATTTGGGGGTATTGTCTGTTATATAATAGTAATTATTATTAATGATGATGATGAACTATCAAACACGATGTGTCAGGTATTGCGTTCAGCACTTGCATGCGTATTCCCTTTGTCTCAATAGTAAAGGTTATTACCCCCTTTCATAGATTAAGAAACTGAAAACATCGATCACATGGTACAATAATTTTCATTTAGCAATTTAGCAAGAATAATTAAATAATTGCTTAGGCATTCATTCACTCACATGCTTGTATTTAGCATCTGCTGTATCTCAGGCTGCAGTGTACAATGATGAATAAGGCACTGCCTTTATCTTCACGGAAGCATAACAGTAAGGAAAAAGAACAGAGGAGAAAAGAAACCTCCCCATTGACCATATGTTCTGTGCCATTCTGCTTGGCGTTTTGAACTGCACCATCGCATCAAGCCCTACAGTAATCCCATCAGGTAGGTGTTTGCACATCCACCTTACAGATGAAGAAAACTGAGTCTCAGAGTTCAGGTGACTTGTTCAGTGTTATACAGCTGGTTAATGGAAGAGCTAGAATTGGAATGCATGCTCCCTAATGCCAAAGCTCTGTTTTTTGAGAAACAGAAGAAGAAGGAGAAAATAATGCCATTTTCAAAAAAGTTCTATTAAGGTTTAAGAGAGGGGCAAGAGAGCCTCCCTGGTGGCCTAGGGCTTCAGTCTCAATGCCGTCACTGCTACAGTCTGAGTTTAATCCCAAGTCAGGGAGCTGACCCACATGGCACAGCAGACCTCTCCTGTCTCGCTAGCTGCTCCCCTCAGCAGTGTATGTCAGTGTATTGCCTGTTCTGCTCCACACTCAGTGAATCCGCTCACCTCCTGCATCTCTATTCTTCTAAGCAAAAATAAATTTTTAAAAAATGGGAGAAAAAAGCAAGAATATGGGCTGAGCAACTTGGCCCAGAGGCAGGCAGATGAGTCACTGAAACAGCTAATGTTTGAGTTCTGTTGATCATTCCTTTCCTGGGTCACCCAAGATCAAAAAAATAAACAAAACAGTTTTTACTAAGCACTGACAGTGTGCCAGGCATCTTGTTGAAAACAAAACAGTTGGTGATGAACAGGCTGGTATACTGATACCTGCTTCTTGAAGCTTAGTGTTGGGGGTAACCTCTGCAGTGGGGATTGAGGGCTAGGAAGAAAGAGGAATGGGGGTGTTACAGGAGCACCCTAAGAGATACAGAAGCGTCCTAAGAGATGAGGGTATGTTGGGAAGACCTGGCTGAGGAAGCCACCCTGAGCTGCCTTAGAAGGCTGGGGCAAAGCCCTCCCTGGTGGCGCAAGGAGTTGAACGCCGCTCTGTGGAGCTTCCACAGCCACTGCAGTGCAGAGTTCGATCCCCCAGCCAGGGTGGGACCCACATGACACAGCAGACCTCTCCTGCTTCACCTGCTGTTCCCCTCAGCAGTGTATTTCAACTGAAATACACTGTTCTGCTCCCCATTCTGTCTCTGATGAATCCTCTCACCACCACCCCCTGCCTCTGGCCTGTACCCCAGCTCTTGTATGCATAAATAATTTTTTTTAAATCTTAAAAAAATACTTAAAAAAAAAAGAAGGTGGGGGAAAAGGCAGTTGGTGGGGTGGGGGAGAGTCTGGGGAATGGAGAAATGGAGAGAGGATGGAAGAACTGGCCTAAACTGGAGAAGAAGGCTGGTGAAGAAGGCTCAAGGTGAGAACAAGCATACTATGAAAAGCCAAGGGGGAAGAAGTTCAGTCTGGGAGGAGATCCAGACCGTCCAGTCCAGGTAAGAGCTGGAACTTGGAACAGTGCTTCTCAAACTCCATATAGGGGAGCACAAATTATGGCTTTGTTCCTCTACTCCCTCCTCCCTCAGCGATATTTTTGTGAAATATAGTAAAAAGTAAACAAGTAGGAAAAATAATTATAGAAGAAAAAGAAAAGCTACAGCAAAAAAAAAAAAAAGCACTAATTTATGATTGCTAGATTCAAAAGATAGAAAATTATTCTGTCAAATTGCTACTATTATGGGCATTATTATGAATATCTCCTGATAGTAACAGTAACAGTTTGCAAACTAGCACCTGTGTGGGACTACACTGTGAGAAGCTGGGCATTACAGCTGTCCTGAGCCATTGTGTCTGTTCCTGGAGAACTAGGTCACATTTGGCCAGGGGTCAAGGAGAGAGCAGCAGGGAAGGAGGGCACTGAGAGGGAAAGGCAGAGCCATGCAAAGCTCCCAGAGAAGCAAACAGCAAAGTGGCCAGATGCAGAACAGAAATGCAACCCTAGTTCAGAGTCCTGGAAGCCTGGAATCTTCCAGAATATTCCGGAACCCATCATTCTTCCTTCCCCAAAGCAAAACAGAATGGTAGACTGCAAAGGTGCCCTTGATTTTTAGGAAATTATTTTGTTTCATTATGAAAAGTCTGATTTCTAAAAAAGCATAATTATATAGCAAATTCTGAGGAAGGTCAAATACTTTTCAAAACCAAAATTTTAAATTGAATGGCGTAGGCTCAAATGTGTTACTTCTAGGAGATTTCAGACTATAGGGGTGAAAGAATGCTTTTCTCTTTTCCTTTTCTTGTTATTTTTTTTTTTTTTTTCTGTGCTGGTTCCCTATTTTTTACTTTTTCCCATCAACCCCCCCCCCCCCCACACACACACACTGTTCTTTCTTCTTCTGATTTGTGTTTCTTTTGTTTTCAAGTTCCCCATTTAGTGGAACTGAATAAATAAATCTTTTTCTCCTCCCACTGCACTTGATTATCTCTTTGCTTTTTGCTTCATGGACTTTTTTCCCCTGTAACATCATTTCCTTGATTGTGCTGCTGACACCCAAAACTATGTTCCTTTAGGTGTCTCCCTGGAGAAAACTATGACATTCAAAGGTCAGGCAACCACTTTAGCTCATAGAACTTCTGCTTTCCTCTTGTTATTGGCCTTTCAGAATTCTTTATTTTCTTCCCAGCACACTAACAAACTAAAATATGTATTGGATGTTTTATACAAGTTTCTTAGTTGTGTACAGCAGAGCCCAGTCTGCCATACTCTACAAGGAACACAAAGAATCCAAATAAGAGGTAATTTTTTAAATATAGTTTCTATCAGACAGACAGGTAAACTGAGAAGACCTTTATTTCACACAGAGTAGGGCATTTTTTTACAGCCATCTCAGACACCGTTCTTATTGCAATCTTGTCCTTGTTGGAGAATTCTTCCCTCCCTCCCTCCCTCCCTCCCTCCC